>VSDK01008768.1:43040-104226 GCA_009767595.1 Symbiodinium kawagutii | reverse complement strand
ATCTTCTGACATTCTCTCTGACATTCTTTCTGACATCTCTTCTGACATTCTTTCTGACATATCTTCTGACATTCTTTCTGACATTCTTTCTGGCATATCTTCTGACATTCTCTCTGACATTCTTTCTGACATTCTTTCTGACATCTCTTCTGACAAATCTTCTGACATTCTCTCTGACATTCTTTCTGACATCTCTTCTGACATTCTTTCTGACATATCTTTTGACATCTCTTGTGACATTCTTTCTGACATATCTTCTGACATTCTCTCTGACTTTCTGACATATCTTTTGACAATCTTTCTGTGATCTTTTCTCACATCTTTGAGGTCCGGCAGCCACCACTGGCCGCAGATGGTCGCGGTTGAGGTCCGGCAGCCACCACCAGTCGCGCTTGGTCGCGGTTGAGGTCCGGCAGCCACCAGCAGGCATACATGATCGTGGTTGAGGTCCGGCAGCCACCACTGGTCGCGCTTGGTCGTGGTTGAGGTCCGGCGAGGAGAAGGAGAAGGAGGAGAAGAAGGAGAAGGAGAGGCAGTCAACTCTGATAAAATCTAACAACCCTCACCTGACAGGTGGGGAATAAACACATAACACCGACTAGTGATCATACAACCACTAGAGATACAATCTACTTGAGCAAAAAACAACAACACAATATATTGTTCCTTGGAGTTTTTTCAGCAGAGAAAAATCTCATTAAGGTACAGAAAATGTACAAGCCTGTCCCTAGAAAAGAGGCTCAACGGAGAAGATAGGCAGCAATGTCGCGAGATAAAAGCTTGCAATAGAAAATCTAGCTGCATATCATGCATCTAAGCATTCTCTATCTGTCTATCTATCTATGTATCGATCTATCTATCTATCTTCTATCTATCTATCTATCTATCTATCTATCTATCTATCTATCTATCTATCTATCTATTCTGTATCTATCTATCTATCTATCTATCTGTCTGTCGATCCATTTCGCCCATTGATCTATTGCATCTATTCATCCATCTACATGTCCAGCTGTCTACCGAATCTATCTGTCTTTATCTATACCGTATCTTCCCTGGCTATATAATTGTAATCAATAATATATAAATATATATCGAATCCATCGTATATTTCTATCTACATATTTATTGATCCTGTCTATCCGAACCTCGCGCTATCTACCTGTCTAAGATCAACGGTCTTTTCTAGATATCTTGTCTGGCGGTCCCATCTCTCGTATCTATCAGAATATCATATATATCTATTTGTCGCTTGATCGATCGGTCAATCTGTCTATCGATCTATGGATCCATCTATCTATCTATCGACCTAATCTGTCGAATCTATCTAGTCTATCCAATCTCTCATCTAATTTATCTCATCTAATCTAATCTAATCTAATCTAATCTGATCTAATCTATTCCAATCCAATCCAATCCAATCTAATCTAGTCCAATCCAATCCAATCTAATCTTAATGTAATCTAATCTAATCTAGTCTAATCTAATCTAATCTAATCTGTGTGTCTATCCATCCATGCATTCGTCCGTCTATCTATCCATCCATCCACCCACCCATCCCATCGATCTTGTGGACTTGTCTCGCATATCAATCTTGTCTATCTTATCTTTCTTATCTATCTATCGTCTCTCCCTATCCCATTCATCATAATAAAATCTGTCTATGGCACTATTTGATTTATCTATGTGCCGTGTCTATCCTATCTACTTTACCTGTTGTGTCCATAACATGTATTGTGTCCATTGCATCTATCGTATCTACTGTATCTATCCTATCTCAATCTATCATATTTGCAATGCGTCATATCGTATCATATATTTTCTATCTATCTGTCCATCTATCTATTGTACCGATCCTATCTAATGATGTGTCTCTCTAATCTATCTAATCCATCTAACTCCATCTCATGAAACTAAATGTGTGTAACAACTTCACAGCTTGTGGAGTTCTATCGTGTTCCGCAACTTTGTTCTGTAAACTCTATCATCGATGTAAATCGCCTTGTACTTGTCCGGAGTGGTTGTCATTTTAGGATGGAACTCTAGCTGACTCTGGCTGTTTCTGAACTTTGGCTCACAAATGTGTTTTTTGCGGCACCACAGCACTGGGACATACTCTTCTGGAAAGAATGAATAGTTGGATTTAAAGTGAAGAGAAACCATGACAATCTTTATCACATTATTATGCAAAAGGATGCAGAAACACCTGCCTACAAAAGCGCGGAAACAGTGGTCTGGACAAATCCAGGCAAGACTTACTCAGAGAAAAAATGCCAGAAAGGATCACAAAGGAAAAAAATGCCGCGTTGGTTCAAGAGACATGCCTACTGGAGAGAGAGAGAGAGAGAGAGTTCACTCCCAATGAAAACTTTGCTGAGAAGATTTGAGAAGTGCCAGAGAGTTGAATCACAAAATGATCTCATGAAAGAACTAAGAGAAGTCGGTAGCAGGCTTAGTTCGGTGGTGAGTATGCCAGTGATTACAGGTCATTACGAGTCAGCTGAAGAAATCAGTTGACTCAGCTGGACTAGATGGATACTTCGTGTTGAAGCGTTGGCAAGGCTACTGGACCGGTGCATGTGCAGCCTCCGTTTTGCAACCCTATGCCCTTGTGATCCCTTGCGCTTGTGCCAACCAAGCTGCCGGGCAAAAGTTCCCAAGTGTGTGTCCAGTAGGCTTGGAGCAACAGCCACGCACCAGACATGAAGTACAGCACAAACGCAACGAAGATCAGACATGTCTGCAGCCAGTCCTTGCATTGGTTCAATCATCAAATCTGATCCAGTGGAACCCCTGTGGCAACCTGTGACGATCCGTTGCCAGCAAGATCAGACATTGACAAGAAATGCAGTCAAGCCACAAGAGAAGGCAACACAGGCTCTGCAAAATGATCGCACAGAAGTACCAGCAGATTGAGGGCTGATTTTAAAAAGAGACAATTTCCCACTAGCACCAGCGTGACTATGTAGAGCATGATCACCTCGACTGGAGCTCCGCCCTTCCAAAGGGCCATAATGAAATCCAGATGCAAACTGATCACTGGAGAAGAGATCAATACACCATACTTCTGAGGGCCCAGACTGCGGGTCATCGGACCCAGCAGTTCTTCTCGTAGAGCTTCTCGAACATAGCTGGTGAAAGCTTCGTTGCTGCTGTACAACTCACTGATCGCAGAGTAGATAAAGCTCCGATCAGATTCGCTCAAGCAGTGAACTGCATCCAAGTCAAAGTTCTTGAACTGTGAATACAATTCATGTTTGTGTGCATAGTTTCTCCGCAGGCAGTGGATGCTGACCAGGAACGGCGCACAAGAAAGAATTAAAGCAATTGCAGCCATAGCAGACCCCACTTGACGCTGAAAGGCATAGGCAAAAGTACCCAACACCATTGTGGAATACAAAATCATCACAATTGTCTCTAGGAAGATCGGGGCCACCACAACCTTGCCATTTGGATTGAGCTTCTTGTAGGTGGCAACTTCGAACACCTCGGCACTTCAGGCACTTTTTCCGAACAAAAATCACACACAACACCTGAAACATCCTGACTTTCCGACGACTGACTGCCACCAATTTCGTCCAATTTCTAGGTAATGAGATTGTGTTGGAAACCAGAGAAGATTGTCGATGCTGGCAAGGAGCGCACCACAAACGGGTCAAGTAGACCGGGCTCCACAGAATACGAAGCTCCTTTGAGACAGATAAGAAGCCGGCGATGCCGCGAATCCCACGCTTCATCAGAGACTCATCGGATTGATGGATGCAGGCTACATCGATGAAGCACATGTCGCTTGGCTTGCAGCGGGGGGAGTAAGGTGAAAGTACCAGACCAACAAAGGTTCCAAAGAAGCCGAAAATCATGGCCCAAGGTGCAAATGGGCTCATCTCTGAAAACTTTGCTTGATTGGGAGCATATGTGAAGGGAAGAGGTAGAAGATCTGCAGAACACATCGCTGCAGCCAACACCAGTCCTTCCAGGCTGTTGAAAGTCAAAGAGTATCTGAGCAATATATGAAACAAACGAGTATCACTGGATTCCAGACCAATCACAAGCATGCTGAGTCACCACCCAAATCAAATCATCAAAGCTGTCTCAGCATGCCGAGTGTCCAAAGAACCAACAGGCCAAGGCGAAGTTGCAGCCACTCTGCAGGAAGAGCGACAGCGCTTTTGACAACCCACCCGAAGCCCAGCTATGCGAGATGAAAATGTCCTTAGTCTTATAGGTGACCCTGGATGTCCCCCGCCCCGCAGGAAGGAGAATGTTTTTGGATGCTAACTTACCCAATTCGAAGAGAAAGCGCACTATCCCACAGTTCCCACCTCCTTTGCTGGTTCAGTCCAAAACTCTTCCAACCCTTGTGCACTGGCTGCTTGAACCAGGACATGACTGCATCATACAAGAATTCATAAGAATGATCATGTTAGCTTCACAGAATTTCGAAGCACTACAGTTCAGCTTACACAATAAAGTTCAATAAAATCTGTGATCAAATTTCAGTCGCGTATCCAACTGCTTCATGTGCCTCGACTTGTGAAACAATGTTGCTCGACGTTCGGGTCTCAGGTACCTCGGCATCAGCGTGAATCACTGGGCCTAAAGAATCCGTTCCTAAATGGAGCGGAGCAGTAGAGAACACGTTTTCTGATTCGTTTGCATCATGCATCACTGAGTCAAATGCACATGGACACACACACAATGAACCTGCATGGGCAAGGAATCGAGGAAGATGATTCCTTTCGAAAAAAATAAAGATAAAAACAGCTATCCAGCTTGTGATTTTCAGGTATGTTGATGCCAAGCTTTGTGGCGTTGTCTTTTCATGGGTATGGATCAACATTTACAAGGCAACACGTGGGTAGGTGAACATCCAAGGGCCTCAAGAGGTACCAATAGCCCTCAACCTCGGCTACTGATGACCGAAATCTGCCAATTCCTCTTGATCTGTCATGACATTAAACCGACTTATAACTTATAACAGCTTTCCATTGGGCACAATCATTGTGATTGCCTTGTCCTGTTTGCTTCCACTTTGGGGTTTGAAACATTGGATGTTACATGATGTCACCCCCTACGTCCCAATATATTTCCCATAATGATCCCGCTTTCGAGATCTGGGGATACTGCCGGTTGCACCAGGTACGTGGGATTCCTTCGCCACAAGCTTCCCCCTCTCCGAAGTGACTCTCGAAGACTAATGCCGCGCAGGATGTCCCAGTCCATCGTTCGAACCGTCTCATGCAGTGACACGTGGGATATGACACCTGACGCATGGGATTTGGAAAATTCTCCTTCCTCAATCACTTCTTCAGAGTTGTTGCTAGACACCACCAGGGCAGGAGAAGGAGTGGCAATCATCACGTTGAGGCCATGAAGGCCGGGAGCTTCTGCTGATTCATCTGGCACTTTCTCAATGACTTCTGGGCGCGTGGCTGGCACGGAGGACTGACAACATCCATCTAGGCAGCTCATTCATACGGCTTTTGCCGATCAGTCACGTGCTTAAGCCCGACGCTACGCAAGACAGGTGAGACAAGAAAAGTGAAGTCCATGTATCATGTGCCCTTTGTGATGCTGAACTCATGAATCCCAAGCTGGACAACTACGGACAACTCGAATTACCTCTGAAGTTACGCTGGGAGCAAGTGACAGCAAGTCGATAACAATCAAGGTGCTTTGAAACTGGCCATGCGCTAAATTATTACTGATCAGACTGAGGTGCTTTGTATCGATGTGTCAATGGCAGTGAGGATGTGTTGATGGGATGTTTGTAAGCATGCTGCAGGGGCGGCTGCTGTCACTCTGCCTGCGGAAGGATGCCCAAAGCACCTCTGGATCGGGCCACGGTCTCACTGTTTCTGAAATGTTCCTAAACCGCCATCCCAAAGCCGTGACGAGCAAATATTGATGCATCTACATGAACCACTGAACCGATGCATCTACCTACGTTTAAAATGGAAACAAATGGACATAGGAGACTTTCATTTAGTTTGTCCATTTTGTCAATGTTTTGGATGGTATGCGGCCAACCATGAATTTTCGAACTGGTTGTTGGAAGCCGCTTCTCATGAAGATGTGAAATTTGAGAGCAACCCCGAAATTCACTTGATGTTGCGTCGGTTTGACGGGACACTTTTTAACACTATGAGAGCGAAACAGCCTGATAAAGATTTTTCTACAGAAAGAGCAAAATGACATTGAGGAAACATGAGGGAACACCAACAGAACCTCAAGAAATTCATCATGAGGCATCCAATGACATGGTCTTCCCTTCAGAGTGATCAGATGGGATTGAAGCATTGGCTAGGAAAGGTTCTGAAGCAAGCTCATCTACAGTCAAAAGCTGACGCGAGCATTCTGTGCTAACAGTTGGTACATAAAACATCATAAAACGTCTTCTCCTGTGCACTCGCGCTTTGCAGTTCATAGTCGTCCAAACATCTGACAAGACTGTGGGACTGGTCCAGAAGTGCGTGAGGTTTTCCATGGAGTGAACCCAGCTTTGAATTGTCATCATGGTCCTGGCACGGAACCAGGACAGTTTGAAGAGGTCGATTGTTCATCCTGTGCTAAGTGTCGTTTTGGACTGGAGGACTTCCTCACGTTACCATGGCAGCCGAGCAGGGTGGTCTCCAGCTGAGGGGAGGGACCCCTTGCTGACCCAAGGAACGTCACAGCCAGTGACAGAAGCAGCTGGGCTGGGAATCAGCTGGAATCCTCCAGCCGCAGATCTTGGGGCGAAATGAGGAGAACATCCTCCTCTCGCACAGACTTTGCCCGTCCATTCTGCTATGAAGATCATAGCCTTAGTTATGAATCTGAGTTTTTGGTTCATGAAAGTTGTCGTTCTGAACGCCTTAGATCAACTGGTCATGATTTGGGTCATGTATGCTGTGCGATGTTAGTAAAAGCTGCAATGGGGTCTGTAAGTTGGAGACATCTGGATTGCATCATGGAACGGGAGCGACAGAGCTTCTATCCGTGGGAGAGAGAGAGTCAGTCAAGCAGAAAGAGTTTGCCATCTTGGGCAGTGAAGAAGGGATTCCCAATCGCAAAAACCCTTGGAGACAGGAACATCTTCAGAAAGGCTCTCAATAGGAACCCATCTGGCATCTCGTCGATCCAAAGTTCATTTAAGTTCCAATCTGCTCCACGTATCATCGAAGTGTTTACGACAGCTGTCGAGGAGATCAAATGTATGTGAGCAGAAAGACATCTGAAGCCATCACTACCATCACTAGCCACCACTTTTAGCCATATTTATTTGACCATTAATTTACTAACCACCATACACCACCATGAACCATGGCTGCTACAGCAAAAACATGATCTGCATGGCAAAGCAATGCAAAGCAGCTAACTGTCTTGGTAGTAACGATGGGGTCTGGACAGCACATGACAACACCATCTTCGTTTTCCGGCATGGATCTCTATTGGATCTGTATTCGTTTGCAAAGAAATCTGCGAGATAAGGCATCTGTGTGCCTGTTGCTGCAAGGCACCTCGGCGGCCGGCCAATCAGCGTCGCGAGCCTGTCGTGCCACTTCCAACAACTCGGGTTGGTGATGAAGCTAATGATGGGGTTTACCATGGCTGATATTGGTCTATGGTGCCCAACCAAGATGACGATTGTCAATGACCTCAACCGTTCCATAGCATACCATGGCAATTTTTGCCAACAAGTTTGCTTTCGGCACTGAAACTCTTCAGCCTGCAACTGTGAAAATGTCGATCATGTGCTGACACACGTGACCACGCGTCTATTTCAAGGCATTGTGGGGTACTCGGAAACCCCCAGCTTTTCGTAGATGTTCAAAAACCATCTGGCTGAAGTTCAATCACAACGGTTGTGCATGCGAACGCACAACAAACTTTTTCCTCCGGATGGGCTCAACGCAAGATCAGTGCAGTAAAAGCAAGGTATCTTGTGACCATGGTGCAAAGGCAATGGTCAAATGCCGACAGATTGTGATGACCATGGGATACCATGGGTGATCACCATGGGTGATCATTGATCTTTTCATGATCCTTGTGATCCTTTCAAGTCCTGTAAGATCAAGTAGCCAAGGTCCATTTTAATCCAGGCCTCTTAGGTCTCTCTCAAGGTCTCAAGCTCTGGTCGTGGCAAGAAGTTCTGCTGCAAGTTCAGCTTCAATCTCGCTAGCACCATGGCAGAGGTCAAAAATGCAGTCTTTCATGAAGGAATCTGCACCTGGTGGGTTTCAAGCCCTATGAAAAATGTTGATCAGCAAACCAACCATTTAAGTCAATGTTGTGGAAAATGCAAAAAACATGTCAATCAAACCACCACCCAGGCACTATCATGACCTCCCAAGTGTTTGGAACAAGTCTCTTTCGCTCGACTTTCTTCTGCAACATTGCAATCTTTCTCGAGGCTTAAAAAGGCCGAAAAGGCTTTGTCTTGGTCAACCGATTGGAAGTATGCAGCTGCTTGCTCACCTTGCAGGCGCAACTGTCAACAGTTGAAATGTGAGTGGGTATTCCTGAGCAACGGTTTAAAAAAGGAATGCTTCACTCAAGGTCATTAGGATTTGGTGAATGTATTGCCCTCACGACCCTCCGATGAGTAAACGTGATGATGTAAAGTATGGTAAATCAGCAGTGATTCATCATCCCAAAGTTTCTAAATCGATCTTATCAATCTAACTTACATCAATCTTCTAATCCCAAAGAGAAACTGCGGCGAAAAAACGCCCAGTCACTTCCTCCCAGATCTGGCCAGCTGCTCTCGGTGCTGAACTCGGAGTCGGCCGAGGTTTGTAGGGTGGACAGCGACTTGCGGGCCACCTGCACCTCACCATCAACAAACTGATGGTCCGTTGTCCTTGTCATGTCCATCTTGAGATTGATGTTGTGGCCTGGTCTGCAACTCAGACTCAGGATGGCAATGTCCATTGTGCCATGCTTCGTGTTCATGTTGAAGCGGACTCGGTTGGGAAAATGGTGACCACTGGCTACATCGGTCCGGCTCACGTTGAAGCCAGTCACATAATCCTTTCCATTGGGCACGGTGATGAGCTCGGCCTTGTTGATCACTTGCCATCCTTCATCTCCTTTCCGAGCTTTCCACTCGCAATCCCTGGGTGGCGCTGGCCTAGATCCCCTGCGAAAAGTCAAATGGCTTGCTTGTGGGCATTCCTGGGCATTCCGGGTGTTCATCAATCTAATCCCAAAAAACTTAGTTAGTAAGAGCGAGCCTAGATCTCCTGCTAAAAACAACTCAAGTCCGTGGGTAGTTTTGCCACCCAGATGCTGCGAAGTGATCTCCATGACTTGTCGCACAGATCCTCCGGACTTGTCGATGAGAAGCAAGCCCTTGGTGAACGACTGGCGTCCTGAATAGTGGGCATAGATCTGCCAATCGACCGGAAGTGTCTTGGTTTGGGCGACCTGTTCTGAATGGAAGTCTGTCTCCAACCCTGCGAAGTGCCACAATGAGAATGTTCCCTGCTTGAGGAGAGTGTAATGCTTTCCATCAAGCGTAGTGATGTGGGGATCACCGATAACAACTACTTCTGGTATGTAATAGGAAAAAGCCTGCGGAGTCGTTCTCCGGCCCACTTGGGTGTTGCAGCAATAGCAAACTGACGCGCTACTTTGCGTAGCAGGAGCGTAGAAAAAGCCGCCGGGGTAGCTGAGGCAATGTGTCCCGCATTGCCCAATCGGACCTCCACTGAGACCGTTCCCAAAATCGAAACTCTGGCACCTGCAATTGGGCCCACATTCGAACTGATATCCTTCAGGAGCAGGAAGCTGCCTCAGGTGTTTCTCAGTCTGCAACAAGCAGTTGGGCTCGTCAGTTGCCACGGTGCGAACAACCAACAGCAGCGCGACCATGCCCGACATAGCGATGCTTGAAATCTGGGATGATCTGATCATCTCCAACATAGCAGAAGTTCGAGGTCAAGTTCAGGTTCAAATAAGAAACTTGAGCCGTTATGGACAGAAGTTGACATATGGGTCATGGCGGCGGTGCAAGCTGCAGGGACCATTCCAGGACCGGCATTCCCCATGGCAAGCTTCCCTATCAATTTCTATCGGTCCAACGCCAAAATGTTGACCTGTCTCAACTTTCTGTTTGCCAGGTATGACCATGTTCAACATTAAGAGGTCACTTTCTGTTAGCCTGTTCAACATGACACCATACCTGTCTCAAGTTTCTGTTTGGGTATGACCATGCTCTCAGCCTAAACCGTCAACATCTCTCACCTGCCAATTGAAAACAGCCCGCAGTCAGCTGACCTCATTCCGTTGCTGGGGCCCCTTTCCGTTGGCGTTGCCTCGGTGCCATGTCAGGGGCTGAAAGGAGCTTGGTTGAACTGGTCCACCGTTCTGGTGCTTTGGAGCTTGGCTCTTCTCGGAAGTTTGTCCCTAGCCTGGAAGCTAAAACGATCGACATGGTTGATAGTTCAACAACTCTAGACGGTAGATGTTCCACGCAACCGGCTGGTTGTGGGTCAGTTGGGCCCCTGTACCCCGTATGGTTCCCCATCATTAACCAGCTGGTGTTCCCTGTTCATCGCAGGGGCATTATACCCCATTAATTACTGGTGGTTAATATTAACCCACAGCCAGCTTCATCCGCCAGAGTATACTCGATGCTTGGTATGGGTTGTGAATGGCGAATACTTGTGGGAGTCATTGACCATGATTGATGTATTCAAATGTATTCACCAGTGAGGATCATGAATCATTTTATTGCGCTGCTAGCTAAGCACAAAGCATTGTTGAATCTTATTATCAACTTAATCAGGTTACAACTACCCTCACTACCAGTTAGGGTAAATATAACTATACTTAGGTGGGTTACAAACCAACTTATGACCCGGGGGTACCACTCTGCAACTCTGCAACCCCTATCAATGTCAAAGCGCTGGGGGGCCAACTGCTTTCAAGCGTCGAACGAGTTGATGGAGCAAACATTGATGGCCTCCACCTATGTCTCTACCGCTTTTAGCAAGCATGTTCATATGGGGGTTTCTCAAATGGGGGGACCCCTAAACATCGGTCATCATCTGAGACAAAGTATTTGGGTATGATTTGGAGGGTCCCCTATATTGGGACCCGTATCATTGACCAGGGAGGCGATACCAACGACTGAAATTGGTTGCATCACTGAGCCACCATGACGAAAAGCATCAATGATCCAGATTGACCGGGCGCAACTGGCAAATCTGGCTGCTATGCCAATGATTAACGATGATCACTGGCCAATATCCCATGTAACAACATCTGACCATGGCCACAACTGGCCATGAATAAATAGCTGTGTATTTACAACACCTGTTCAGGTGGCCCCGACTTCTATCATTGTAACTCGAAGGATGAACTGATGATCCATCACGTTGACGAATAATCATTGCTATACCAAGAATGAATCCTGAGCGTATATGGCGACAAAATATTCCATGATTTTCCGGTTCGATTTCACTGGGTCGGTTCATGGGAAAATTGGAAGGAAACCCTTGCTTGAAGCATCAATGCTTACAGAGTTCCTGAAGATTTTCCTAGCAACCAATCCAGTGACTCATGCTCTGAAATGTTCACATTCATATAGTATTTATATGGTATAATCACGCGACGTTGAACTACTATCGACCACTATTGTCATTGTTGGTCATAACATGGCAGGCCAGTCTATATATGGCTATAGCTTAACTATGATTAAAGCTTTGGAATGATGCACCCCCGGGTAAACCTGCATCAACTCTCGGTATGGCGCCTCCTTAAAACCAAAACCAGGGCACCACACTGCGTCGTCTGGAAGCATCAAAAATGCCTCGAAGCAATGAGGAAAGGCCCAGTGATTTCAGCTTGCAGAGGGCAGTCTCAAAGTGAGGGCTCCAATCAAACAACATTCCTTGCTGTGTTGGATTTCAGATTCGCGATGGCTTTTTTTGACCTGCTTTCTCGCCATCAAATCATCAGACTTGGTGCGGAGGCGATTCTGGGGAGCAACATCCAGGGAGCACCATCCGCCATTCATTTCGAGGCAAACAGCGCATTGAGTTCAGCTGCATTCTCACAATATCCGGCGAGTTGGGATGCATTCAGCAGGTCGTCACCGTCCTGGACTTGCACTTTTGGATCAGCGCCCAGGTCCAGGCATGCCTTCACCATCTCCGCATCGCAGACAGCTGCGAAGCTAATCAAAGGCGCAACCTGACACCAGAAGCCCCCCGAGCGTGAGTTCAGATGTCAATCTTGTCAAAATAAACATTCAAAAGGATGATTTTTTGACAGAGTTGGGTGTGTACAGCAACAAAAATCAAGTCACTGGCTCATGTTCAATCCTTTGTCCCGGCTGGCCCCTTCGCTAAGATCTTAGATGTCAAAGTCAATGTTTGTTTGAACAAACTTCACCAGTTTTGCACCCCAACCTTCGATATTGCCAAGCATACCACCATCTAGGACAGTACCCTGAGCAGCAAGAAGAACAACAAACCGCCAGAACCTAGAGAAGAACACCGCAGTTCACCCATAATCATGGAGAAGCATGACATTTCAAGGAGATTTGGTGACAAACCCAGGAGAACTCACAGATTCTGATCCTCCTTCGGGAAGTAAGAACCCTGACACCATAGTCAGCTACGCAGTGAACCATGAATTGCACTCTGTAACAACAAAGTCAACAAAATAGCAAGATTGAACACAAACCTTGCCGACTGTACCTTGAACAACGCCCAAATGGCACCACAACACAGTTCGCACAACATAAACAGTTAGGCTGGCCAACAGAAATTGCCTTGGACAAAGGCTAAAGCATGCTGAACAACACGCAGAAAGCCTGCTAGCTCCCACTTTGGAAAGAACCCAAACAATGACAGCGCAGTGGACCACAAAATGTGAAGAAGGCACGGACTATCCAACACAGCACCTGTCTGAATAAACACTATTGAAATGCATATCACGATCAAAATCTACCCTGATATCGCAGCACCAAGAACACATGCAAAACAAATCCGCCCGCATGCAGGGTGTGTCTTTCCGGATGCCGTAAACAATCTGTCTGGAGATTCATTCTCCTAGAAAATCTTACAAGTGTCTGCTTTTCATGGAATTCAGGGGTTTCAGGCGTCCTATATCTTTTCACAGTGTGACATTCCACAAACCCCGAGACTCTGAAAATGTCACCTTTCCGTCTGTTTGGAATTTGCAGGTTTTGCGGGTGTTTGCGGGAGTCTTGCCGGTAGTTTCCAACATGTGCGTGTGCAGTTTTCACATTGCTCATGTCAACCCTCAGACCTTGAAAAACACCCTGGACAGTCATCCGCCTTTTCCAAAAGCAGGAATTTTGGGGTACCAAGTGCTTGATGTCCAAATCCATCGTTTTCATAGAAAAGCAGGCAAACACTGAGAAACCCTTGATTTGTTAGGATTTGAAATCTCCACATTTGGTACAGCTTTAGCTCGGGGTGGGCCCTTTATTGCTCCAGAATCCCCTGTTTTGAAGGGTTTTTGAATAGTGATTGGGCCAACTGAATGGACTTTAACATGGGCCCAACATGGGGTCAAAATGGGTCAGGATGGCCCCAACATTGGGCCCAATATGGCCCAACATGCGGCAAGATGTGCCCAACATGGGGCCGGATGCCCCCAAAGTCGCCGAATATATGCCAAGATGCGCCCGGAAGAACGGTTTTTTGTTCAAACTTTCTTTTTTTGATAATGTTTTTTCAATGAGATTCATACAACAGGATTCCAATGTAGGGCCAACATAAATTCAACCAACACGGCATGAAGATGGGCCAAGATGGCCCCAACATGGGCCCAACATGTGGAAAGAAATGCCGAACATAGGGCTTGGTGGGACAGACATTCACCATCATTCGCCGAACAAATGTGGCAAACATGGGGCCCACTGTCACCAACATGGCGCGCACTCGCCCAAAATGTGTCTAGAAGAACAGTTTTCCACTCTAAAACCCTGCGTTTTTAGATAATGTTTTTTGGAAAATAGATGTTCCGCAAAATTGGCACAACAGCACTCCAGTCTGGGCCCAACAAAAGTCCTATATAGGCCAAGATCGGGTGAAGATCGGTCTCCAGCATGGACCCAACATGCGGCAAGATGTGCCCAACGTGGGGCTCGATAGCCCCAATATTCGCCAAACATATGCCAACATGTGGCCAACATGGGTCTACTCACCCCGCCATGGCTGCAACATACGCCAAGATGCGCAGGGAAAAACTGTGCACTCATTTCAGAACCATTGCTGGGCGCAAATGAGTTCGCTCTTGGGGCCTTTTGGGGCCTTCATCCAAAAGGGGATATCGCCCAACATGGCATTCACATGGCCCCAACAGCCCAAACTGACCCAAGATCGCAATACTCACGCTTTGACTAGCCCAAACTTGACCTCTGCAGCACTTTCTCACCGACTGCAAAATTCATCCATGCCCACACACGACGTCAAAGCCATCCTCTTCTTGGCTACATCCCCTTCAGCTCTCTGCATTCCACAGCGCAGGCGGCTCTAGCCGCGAAGCGGCGCGAATATGTTAATTCAGTGGGAGAGTTTTCAGCAGGGCTGGGTTTTGACCTGCGAAGAAAACAACGTCCACATCATCGGTTCGCAAAACCCTTCCGCTTATTTTGGAATGCCAGCCCAATACCCACGTGGACCTCTCCAACCCCTCCATCTCCGTCGATCTTGGCTCCTCTACCCACCAGTAGCTTTAAGGCTTCGACCTCGGCAATCGTTTCGCCGGGTGGGCATTGCTGCGAACCTGGTAGCACCCATACCAGCAGGGCACAAGCACCCTGGCACCAACCCAACTCCAAACCGCAAGCCGGGTAGCACCCAACGTCACGCAAAAGCACCACTTCTCTACTTGAAATTATAGAACACCAGTTTGGTTTTGATACTTGTCTTGGACCCATGGACATTGATCCTCAAAGAATGCAGTGTTTGCACCTAAAGTGATCAAACTACTGTTTGCACGCTTCCTTGGACCAATCTTTCTCCAGGACACTTTGAAAGCCGTAGAAAGTGGGCGACTCACCAGCACATCCATGAGCTCCTGCACTCAAAATATTGGGCCCAAAAAAATAAATGGTCCCTTTTGAGAATGTTCACACTTAGACTTGTGGTTCCGTTGGGCACAAAAATGTGAGCCATGCATGGCCAGTTTCACTGCTGACAGCCACCAGCTCAACATAGGAGGCAAAAGTGGGCCCATGCGTGTGCCTACTTACCAGATCTGGCAGGGAGCCAATGACAGAAACCGTGGCCACAATCAAGGCAATCCACATGGTAAAGATCCTGATCATCTGGCAAAACCTCATGAACAAGTTCCCCGGAACAAGATCTGTCGGCCTTGGCATCAACGCTATCTGCCCCATCAAGAAGGAGTCGAAACGCCTCCAAATCTTGCCTCTTCAAGGTCTTCATCAGCAAAGTTCCTGCCAAAGACACCGGTGACAAAAACCCAAAACAGTGGCATCCATACAGCACTTTGAATACTTCGTGTGAAAGTAATTGGATGTTGCAAGAGTTGGTTGGAATGTTCAAAAGTTTTGCTTCCACTGAACCGAGCAAAAAGGGTGTTCCTCCATAGATTTTTTGGGACATAAGAAACTGAAAGCACATAGCCCACGGGTTTCTTCTCCAGGCAAAGTTTGCAGCGCAACCACCGGAAAACGAAAATGATTTCCAGCAACAGGGCTCCTGTGTAGTCACACATCCTTGAAGCTGAAGTTGTCTTTAAGCTTGCGTTGCGTTCCTTGAAAAGCTGCACCACTTCTTGAAAAGAACCCGCCGTCTGGCAACCTTTGCTTTTCGTGGCCCGGTGCATGAATGAAGCGACCAGTGCTGTGGCGTTGCAACCTTCATTTGGCAGGATGACCTCAGGACTCTCGATGTCCACGTTGCTGCGATGCTCGAGCAATAGCCTGACAGCTTCTGCCTGTCGCAGCAAAACAACATGGACTTGCATGTGGCAATGCGACAAACATCGATCTACACAATGCATCAAAAACAAACGTTTTGTGTGGAGTCACCGAATCAAGTTGTCGGCATTTTGGACTTTGGATTTCCCATTTGCCTTGAGTCTGGGCAGTGGTTTGCCTTCTCAGTTTGAATTTTCCACTTTCACTCAATTGCTACGTCTATGTAGATTGCACAGCTTGGAACCACAACCAGGCATGAACTTGGCATTTGCGTTGATTGGGTTCTCAGATAAATTTGCGCAATTCCACTTGCAGCACTAAGAGCTAGAACTTGATGCAGGATTGGCACAGGCTTGTTGCTCGCTAGTTTTGATTTTTCTCGAAACAGTGTGTGCACTGAAGGGGTTCTTACGGTAATAAAAAAAGACCCCGTGGTTGTTGTTGTTGTTGTTGTTGTTGCTGCTGCTGCTGCTGTTGTTGTTTGTGGTCTTGCTTTTGATTTTGTTCTTGCTGGCGCTTTCAATTGTTGTTCCTTGTTCCAACCGTTGTTCAACGCCACGTTTCCTTTTTGGCGGCATTCGTTGCTGTCGTACTGG
This sequence comes from Symbiodinium kawagutii, assembly GCA_009767595.1. Lineage (NCBI taxonomy): Eukaryota > Dinophyceae > Suessiales > Symbiodiniaceae > Symbiodinium > Symbiodinium kawagutii. The sequence continues at coordinate 87,717 of VSDK01008768.1, read as the reverse complement.
TGGGGCCCGTGTTCAAAAGCAAAACTGGACCGGTGTAAGACATGGTTTCCTCGACCCAGCATAAGTGGATTCTTTCTAGCTACAATATTTTCCAAATCAGCGCGGTATATTAATGTCAATTCGGCTGGCCAAACAAACCCATGCTTTCTACTTCACAACCCGCAGCATTCCCAAATTTCGCCCATGACTTCGCACCTGGCAATGCTTCCCAGCCCCAAAAAGGGGCGTCTCTCCTGAACCATCTCGCTGATTGATGGAAGCATTGTGCTTCAGAAGCAGCTTCAAAGCATCCAAATGTCCTTCAATCGTCTGAGGTCCCTTCTGAGGATTACCCAATAACCAGGTAAGTTCCAACCTTCCAAGTGTCATCCCACACATTTTTGGAGTGACACCAACACCTCAACTGGTTGTCCCACCTATTTCAAAGCGAAGCAGGCCAACCGTTACAAAGGTCAGCACGTCCTTCCATAGCAGCCACTCCCAAGGGCGTCTCGTGCATGGAACTGATCTGATTGGGATCCGCCTCAAGGGCTCGAATCCAACTTGAACCAGCGGATCTTTCCCCGGCAAGCAATCCACTTCCAGGTGGAAAACAAACCATTTGTAATATGGAATCCCTTATGATCATCGGTTGCACTCCGAGATATCCCTGCCTTGCTCTCCAGTAGTGCAGTCAGAGCTGGCATGCGGTCTTGCCGAATGGCTTCTTGCAAAGATCCCATCTTTTTAAAACATTTCGAGGTAGCTCCACCTTGGGCACCGAATCCCCAGATGGCGGGAAAGGCCGGCTTTGTGAAAATAGAATACAAAGCATTTTAAATGGAGGAGTAAACGGAATCTTAAGTATTCTTCCAAAAGTCAAACTTTGAGGATACTTGTATTGACCTCTCTGTCGCTTGCTCTTGGCGTCAAAATCCTGTTGCATAATAAACGGTTCTATTGCTGATAGCCCCATGTCACGGTCACAAATATTGTTTCTCCAACGAGTTTCGAAAAGCTTCACAACCGATGGTTGGGAGGTAACCCGGTGGAACTATCTGCGCTACTTGTTGTTGGACTTGCCCCCAGACCATCCTCGTCGAGTGACAAAGAGCTATAGACCCTTTCAAACCACCCATCCCAACAGGAAGCTTGCGCAACTTCCAGGGGCAAACAGTTATAGTTGGAAGGTGGGGAAACCCTGACGGCGACCGGCCCTCCCAATCCTCAGGGCCAGGTACCGAGCCAGCGGACCACCTGCTGGATGGCTCCTATGTTGTTGGCCGTCACGGCGTTTCGCAAGCACCTCTCAGGTGATTGGACCACAGAAAGGTCATAGGTTTCAGCCCAAGGAATGTACAAATTGCACCATTCATGGCAATCTGAATCGTTTCGGAATGCTTTAAACTCCTTGGTCCTCGTGCCATAGCCGTGGCAATCGTTACCACCTGTCTGATCTTCAACTCTCACATCAAAGCGTCTGTCCTCGATCACTTCTCCTCTTATTTCATCAAACCACTGGTAGCTGCAGTATGCGTATTCCCATGGGCCGTCTTGACTAAAGTTTGGAAGCATGTTGCGCAAGTGATCCATTGGCCCAAGTTGAATTGGGGGCGCGTGCGAGATGACTTGTAACGGAATGGACTTGGCTTCTGCATCCGTTGGATCGGAGGTTGGGGCCAGGAATATCTGCGAAGGTTTGTTGATGACAGCGTGCCCTGGCCGGTTGAGTCGGAAAGTGCTGGAAAGCCTTCGCTTCGAATCTCGGGTTTGTGTCTCTGAAAGTCTGGAAGCTTTGAAGAAAACCAACTCCTTGCCATCACCAGCTGGAATCTCTTTGTCTCCATCAGGCCAAGGTAGGAAAGCGACTGATTTCCCACTGGCGTTAGTTCCTGTGAGCCACTCTGCCATGGCAAAATGCTCACGTGAAATGCTGCCCTTCTGCATCACCTTCATGTTTGAGATGGCAGAACGCAAGTACAAACATCTGGTTGAGCTGTCTGGAAACTCAATTGTCATCTCCAACTCACACTCATTCCCAAAACCGGGAAGCTCTTCTCCACAGTAGCAGCTTTGCGCAATAACTGGAGTATCGCTATGGACGGGCTCTGTGACCAATGGTGCATAGATAACAGGAGAGAATTGGACTTGAAAAGTGATGTTTGCTTCTCTATCCAGATCTGGCACATACCACTTTGGATGTTTTTGCAAGTACTCAAGGCGTCGCTCTTCTTGAAAGTGTGTCGCTATGGACTTGTCTCTGCTGAAGGAGCCCTGCAACTTCATCTTTACAGACGAACCTGAACGCAAGGTGTGATAGACGTAGGTCCGGTTGGAGTGGCGGCCTACAGCAGTCACGGAGATGCGCCCGTACAAAGGACCTGCTGGTAGGAAAACTTGGAACTCGCCAGATTTCTCCCTTTCCATGGAGTGGAAAGTCTTGTTAGCGGGCAAGAGTGGATGGTCCACCTCGAGCTCAATGCCCAATGTGTTTGGACCTGCCTCTAGAGTCACAACCAAGGAATCCACAGTCTCATCCAGCACCAAAGTGTTGTGAAACCCCTGGCCTTCAGATGGATAGACCAAGTACCCTCGATTGAACGAATAATCTACCAACTCTCCCGAGACCTGACATCCATCCATTGTGACCAGGCCCAACAAGCCTACAGCGCCGATGCTCAAACATCCGACGAAACATTGAACGAAGGCAAGTTTGGAGAGTCTGGGTTCTGAAATTTGTTTTGGAAACTCCGTGGAATGGGGCAACAATTCAGGCCGCACGGCATGGAACTCCTCACATCGGATCTGTGGCTCACGCCACTTCTTCCGGCCAGATATGGCCGAATACAGCTGAAATCCATGCAAAGCACCTGCAGCCAACAATGCGAGCACTGCTGCCATGGCATCGCGACGTCTAGTAAATGCGATCCAGAGAGTTCCCACCAGCAAAGGTGCCCCAAGACCTGCAAAACTTGCCCACACCCATCGTGTCGACGGCGGCACAGACAGCAGCTTGCCCTCATGTAGAGCTTCAGCATGCCAGAGTCCAAGCGTAAAGGATGCCAGCTTTTGATGTAGGACAAGCAAATGCAAGGCAAGCAACATCAAGCAAAATCCAAAAAGGGTCCCACTTGCACCTTCAAGTTGGACGGCAAAGTAGAGGCTGGAGACATAGGATGTGGCCAAAATCAGGCTGCCGCGGCAGAAGGCAAAGACAGTTGGAAGGAGTTCTTGTGGCGACACAAAGCTGGTTGGTGGAGCCCCTTCGTCGCAGACAGCCGGATCTCCATCTGCATTGGCGATCAAGATCCAACCTGCCACGCTACATTGGAGGCTTTGACCCGCAAAAAACACCATGAAAACAACAAGAAACTCCTATGTTTCAGATCATTTGTAAGATGCCATCACCACTCCTTTGTTTCAGATCATTTGAATGAAGTTTTTTTGGTGTTTGAAAAAAAACAAAAAAAACAACTCGAATCATCCAGGCCTTTGGTGCTTTGTAGATGCGCCCAAACACCTGGAGGCCCTCGAAAACCCAGCAGGGCCAACAGCATCATCCAATACTTTTGGCAGCCCAGCAGGCCCTTGCCCACCTACGGGGAAACACTTCAGAGTCAGGAGAATGCATTTTTTCACCACATTGGCGGTTTCAGTCTGCGGGTGGCTGAGACAACTGGCGACAATCACAAGCGGAAAGTTTGATATAAAATGGTGCAGCCGGGCGGATTGACCAAAGAAGTACTGCACGTTTTCAGCCAAGTTTGACCAACTACGACCTCTACAACATCTTGGGTTTGATCACATCACGCCCCCAGGCCTCAATCCGAACCTCTTGCGTTTGGATCTTTGCACCAGCTTCCAGGGGTTCTTCCAAGGTCACCTTCCCTGCGGGCGCATCATGAATTGACGCATGCCGCAAGAGCCGATAGCTTTTCGAAGCGCTGAAACCTTCCAGCTTGGAGCCTGATAGCCGGGGCATGTACAGACTGAGTTGAGTACCGTCACTTTGCTGCATTAAATTGCTTGGGAGCTGGTATGAGTTGGGGATTGTGATTGCAAAGCAACTGCTGTCCATTAGCCTACACCACCGACAACAGATTATCTTTGACTGGCAGGCCAGTGGGAATTTAGTCACAACAAGCATTTTCGAGGGATTTGATTCGTATTGAAACCCTCTATTCTACCTCCTTCTTTTCAAATGCTCCAACTCAATTCTGGGGAGTTCAAGGTGCTGCCACCTTACCAAAACTGGCCTTCAGGCTCTCTGCTCCAAAAGAAATAGCCCGTGTAGCCCACAATTGCCAGCAAGGCAACTCCGCCGGCAATGAAAGTGAGTTCTGCAAAAATCACAAGGAAGTAATTGTAGGACCTGATACGTGCTGGAGGTCAGTCTCAGATTGAATGAAACAGCTGGTCTTTGTGTTTTTTCTTCAGTAGATGACACAAGCCCATCACGTTTCCAATGCTTCCCGGGCCTGATCCTCTCCAGATGCGGCTGCCATTGGCCTCAGGACACCGCAGAAATGTCTCCGCCCCTGATCCAAACACTAAATCTAAATGTTCGCCTTTCCAGAACTTGCTGTATGTTCCTGGCGGTCCACTTGAGGGGAGAATTTTTGATCCTCATTTCAGCCATGTGCAACTGAGCTGCGCAGCAGACTGAAGAATCGGAATGGGAGGCGCTCGAAGTGAACTTCTGCAACGCACTGGTTCTCATCCTCACCTCAGCGCCAAACAGAACGGAATTCCAGCGGCAGCTACTGGTAGGGTCAACTACAAAAAAAAACGACGCCAATAAGAAGAAGAAGAAGAAGAAGAAGAAGGGGAGGAGGAGGAAGAAGTGGAAGGAGAAAGAGAAGAAGAAGAAGAAGAAGAAGAAGAAGAAGTGAGCTATCACCAAAATGTAAGCATCAAAAAATGGAATAGTAATCATGCCTTCGTTTTAAAGGACTTGCTTCGTTTTACAGGGTTTTTGCAACATATCAAGGCCTTCGTTTTAAAGGACTTCCTTCGTTTTGCAGGGTTTTAGCCTATATTCCACTCCAATACATCTACTGAGGCCAGGTTTTTTGGTGGTAGCTCAAGTGGAAGGAGAAAGAGAGGAAGAAGAACAGAAAGAGGCTGGGAATGCCAAACCCATCGTTGCTTGGGCCAAGCGTCTTGAATACCACACTATACTACACTGTTACACCTCACGTGTTCCTTGCAGAAATTGTGGATCTGATACGAAGAACTGCTGGGTTCAGCCACGGCGGGCGCAATCCCTTTGTTTAAAAGTTCCTGGTTGATATCATGTTTGCATCATCAGTCCTGAGTTTGATCAAGTGCTCCTTGAAACTTTGTACCCTGATCTCATGATGCCCTGCGTGGAATTTCCCTCACCGACTATCCCGGGACAATCAAAACCTGTCGCCGATTCACACAAGAACAGCTTGTCACCGAAGACTTCTCGCACACGCGGCACCACCAATGCCTCAGGATCCATGGCCCAACTGCCAACCACAACACGAAATCTGATTACATTTGGTGAAGACAGAAAAGCAGGAACTTCAAGAACCCAAATGGGTATGTGTGAAAGTCCCAGTGGAAGCGGCAAGCAGCTGTTTCACCACGATGCGACCATAGCGACCGCGTCAATCGAACATACACTAAGGGCCCCTGGTGCACGAGCCCACGCCACAGGATTCGGGATCAACCATGCTCATCGATCAACACATGTTTCACAGCTCCCAACATTCTTATTGATCCCGAATCGCCTAAGGTCGTTCTGAGTCTGTCCAGCCTCTTTGGCCTTGGACCGTGCTTCCATGTGAACTTCTTCCGCCACCAGTTGAAACATTCCACTTCGAAGCAACCTGTACAATGACTCATTTGAACCTTTGACCTTAGTCAAGCTGTCTGCTACCATGGCGTTATGGTCTATCCACCTGATGGAACCTTGCAGGCTCTTCAGGTCTTCACGTATTATCTGAATTTCTATGGCGGTTCTTTTGTCAGAACCTCCGATGGTTTCCTTGCACAGCTGATCGTAGAGGCTTTTCGCGTCTACTACAGCCAAACTGCCCTTCAGCTGTTCAGAACTTTCGCATGATGCCAGCGCCAGAACGCGGTTGACTGACAACTTCTCGGGCCATCGTCGCAGCTCGAAGTCTTCCTGCTTCAACTCCTCGAACAGGACCATGACCCATGCCAAGTCAGCGATTCCTCTGGACAAGCTTTGAGTTTCCGCGGCCAAGGTACTGTTGACAACTCTTTGGATTCTTCCACTTCGCCAGCAAAGCACATTTGTCTTCACCCGGAGGTTTTCTTGCAAGCCTTCTTCATGACAAAGAATCATCTGGCCTCCCTGTGAATGCCACCCATCGTTGCCGAAAGACGCATCACTCACCACACAAAACTTCATCTTCTTCAAAGGCTGAATGCGTATTCCAAGCTCCGGATTCTTCTTGATGTTCCGAACCACTTCATTGGTTGCCAATATGTCTTCCACTTTGGCTCCTACCAGCTTGGAGGATAGGAGGCTAGCTGGTCCGGCCATGTCTGCCGTTCCTTCCTTTGCCAGCCAGTTCAATGAACCGCAAACTCCTCGCATCTTTGCCTTCTCTTCCTCCGTAGCCTCCTCCTTTCGTTGACTCGCCCTGCCTCGTTCTAGACAGACCTCCTTGAGCCTTTCTTTGATAAACTTCTCCATGTCTATTCGGAATTCACCGTCCTGCATCTGCTTCAGTCTTCTTCCATTGAATGCTGCTCCTTGCGGCTCATCCTTGAGGCGAACCCACTTTCCGAAACTGAATCTCTGCTTCAACTTCTGCAGCCTTTCTCGGTGATATTCATCTCCGATCATCAGCAGATCATCAACTTCGATTGCAATCATCCCTCTGAGACGCTTCTGGTGGTATAACTTGAATATACATGGATCCATGCGACTCTGGACGTAGCCGATGCCTTCCAGGAATTCAGTGAGCGACTTCCGCCAGTGAAGTGGGGCATCGACCAATCCGTAGCATCCTGCCACGATAAGGGCTATCCTCTCAGGGTCAACCCCTTTGATGCCTTCTGGGGGCTGTTTGAAATACAGCGGCCCATTCTTTCTCTGCAAAGGCTGGCTTTGACAGAAGGCGTTCTTGAAGTCGGCAATCTCTGCGTCCATGCCCTCGTTGGCTCCAATCTGGAACATGATTGCCAGGTTCATGGTGGTGACCGTAGGGGCAAACTTCTCCAACTCCAGAATATCGGGATCTAAATCCCCTCTCAGACACAAACGACTCTTCTTTGTAGGAGGGATTCCTGGCTGCTCCGCAGGCTTGTACCTGCGAGCAATCTTCGTGGGTAAAATTCTGTCTCCTTTTCCTTCCTTCTCCAGCTGCTTTCTCACCTGTCTTGACTCCTCCGTTGACAACAACTTGACGGCTCCACTATTGATTACTTTCTCCCACTCTGCCAGGTCATAGTCCTTCCATTCCTCAAGATCCTTGGAGCTTTCCTTCCTCATGTCTACCTCATCTGTTCTTCTCTTCTCCACCATCATCAGTTCGAGAGCTTCAACTTCTTCTGTAGTGAGTGGATCTTTGAGACGAAAGGTCGTACTCCCTTTCCACCACTGTGCCTTCTTGCTTTGATCACATCTTCGCCCTTCCTTCTTCCAATCATCCTCCACCGTTTGGCTTGGTACATTCTCAAAGAAGGCTAGTTCTGTGATCCTTTCTTCTGCGAGCCTCTCAACATCTACTGGGCAGCCCTCATTTGGTTGGAAAAACGCCTTCCTTCTTCGCACGTGCCTCCTGACGATTGACTGTGTCTTTGGATCTATCTCCCAGTAGTCTTCTCTCTTTCTGGCAGCAGCCTTGAGAAGCTTATTGACTCTTCGCCGGGCGTCCTCCTGACTCACCTCCTCCTCTTCAGCTTCATCACATAGAAAAACTTCAGAGACATAAGGATTTGACCTCTCTCGACTGCGCCAGTGCACTGGACCTGGATGTCCATCCAACCGATGACCAATTTCCGCCGACCTGGCTACTTGTTCTGCCATTGTTTCGGTTGGGATATCTGACGCTGCCTCTCTTCTTTCCTCCTCCTCTGCTTCTTCAGAGCTTGATGACGATGAAGATGAACTTTCCTTTCCTTCTTCTGCCTCCGGTTCTTCGACAGTCTGGATTGACGTCCTCCTTTCCTGCATGGGCTGATCCTCCTCTTCATCCTGCTCCTCAGGCTCGTACTCTTCTATCTCCTCATCTCCAAACCTCACCTGTCTCTCTCTGGGTTTGTCCTCTTCATCTTCAGGAGCTTCATCTTCCGGCCATGGTTCCTCACATAGGTCCTTGTATCCGGCTCTCTTGGACGACTTCCGGTACTCCTCAACCAGATCTCTGCATTCACTCAGCACTAGTTCTACTCCAGCTTTCTCCAGGTTGGTGGCTAGTCGGCACTGCTCTCTTGCTACCTTCCAAAGCTCTCCCCACACCGTGATCCAAAGGTTTGCTCCATCCACATTCACCACGGTTCCGGGGCCAACCCATGTCGGTCTGTTCCTTGGATGATCCACCTCCTGCTCTCCTCCTGCCTTTCGCTTTCTCTGGCGATAGACTCTGTACACATACACATAGTCTCCTGGCTGGAACTCCTGAGTGACCTTTGATCTCGTCCTCCGGATGTCCTGGATGGCTTTCCGGGCATTGTATTCAACGAATGCCTTTTGGGCTATCCTTCTGAATTCATGCATTCTTTCGAGATCGTCCACCAAAGCTCCTGATACTAAGAGTGGGTCTATAGCTTCATCTGAGAGTATTTCAGTGGGACTTCTGGGTGCCTGGCCTATCTGCCGCTGTACGGGCGAAAATCCCGATCTGTTGCTGAATCTATTCTTGGTTTGCTCAATCTCTTGCATAAGGAGACGGAGTTCGCTTTCCTGAGTGATCACAGTTTCTCCTCGAGCTTTCTCAAGAAGTTCTTTGTAATGTGCTCCGTGTCGCTCCGTCTTCCCGTTTTGCCACGGGGCACGTGCTCCAACTTGGAACACAACGATGCCATGGCCTGTGGCTTTCTTCATGAACTCAGCCAAGAATTCGCGGCCTGCATCACAAATGATCACCTCCGGTGCACCGAACGTGCGAAACCAGCATCTCCATGCAGCCTCCCAGACAGTGCTTGGATCTTTGTTTGGCAAGAGCTCCACCATCTGATAGTTGCTGCCCCAGTCCAACAGAGAAAGGGCTGGTTGTAGTCTTTGACCTCCGACCTCTGGAATATAGATCAGGTCAATGCCAACCACTTTGTTGGGCTGATACGTCTTCGGGATGCTGCCTACCCTGACACTCTTCGGTTTCTTTCGTGCTTTGCAGGCTTCACACTCATACTCCCGGTGAGCCCATCGGACGACCTCACTCTTCACCCTGGCAGACTTCATGAAGCGAATGAAGTCGGCGGGACTGGGATGTCCAAGTCCCCGATGAAGCTTGTCCACTGCCTTCTTCTCATCTTCGGTGACCTGACATCTTTCCTCTCCTTCTCCTTGAATTTCTGCTCCTCCATCATGAGGCCCGACTGCTTCCTCATCTTCTTCTTCCTCAACATAGACCTCTACCATCTCATGTCTACCCTCATGGTAGAGTCTCCAACCTCCATCCTTCTGAATCTGCTTTCTGATGCCTCTAACCAGCGCCTCACAAAACTTTGGGGGATAAACTTCAGCCTTGTGTGCCGTGCCTCCCATGAGGGGCACGTGTTGGTGCTTTCCGTCACATCTTTGGCCTATCTCCTTCGCCACCTCTGGGGCATTGGTCAAGATGCCCGTGGTTTTGCGATTGAGTCCTTCTCCAGTGACGTTCATCTCAAAGGCACACATATCACACTTCACCCTGATCATACCGGGCAACTGAGAGATGTCCTCTATCTCAGGCTCATGCCACGATCTGGCTCCGTCCGGCTGCTCGAAGACGACATACTTTCCTCGCCGAACTTGCCAACGGATAAGTGCCTCAGCTAGTCCTAGATGTTCAAGCCCAAACTGGACCAACTTCATGGCGGCTTCCAATCCCATGCGATCAAAGTTCAGTTCTTGCAACACTGTGAAGGCTTTGCAAGGAGGGCATATAACCAGGACCATAGGATCTTCTTGCTTCAAAGTTTTCCACATTCGTGACCTGTCTTCAGGTTTGGATAGATCCCACCCGGTCAACAAGTCGAACGACGTTCCTGCCGTCATTCCTTTTGTGGCAGCCATCTTCGCCACCCTGGGTGGTGAGTAGACCTCACTGACGACAACGTCCTTGAGCTTTTGAAACATCACTTCCAAAGCATTGTTGATTTGACGACGGCTTCGATTATTGAACTTCTTCTCTGCCGCAGTCTCTGATGCTTCCAGCCTCATCCTCCTTGACGGCTTCGCCCATACCCTCACGGGCCGCTCTTCTCGAAGTGGGACTCTTCCTTGAAGGCTCTTCCATTCTCCTCCATCCAGTACTTCATATTCTTCCTTCACTTGTAGTTCCCCCTTCTGATGAACGAAACTTTCTTGTTGCCATCTTCTCAGGGTCCTTCTGGCCTCCTCATCCTGGGCAACTGCCCATCCCCCTCCTTCTTCTACAGGTCCGAGTTGCTGTCCGGAATGCTCTCCACCGAACTGCTGCGTCCCTCGCTGACATCCGTGCCTTCTTTTCGGGGACTCTTCGATCTCCTCTTGGATCCTTCCGGACTTCTCTTCCTTGTCTTTGGACTCTTTGACCTCCTGGGCGACGGCGAGCTTACCACCGTGTATGGAGGTGACCTTTCTTCCTCCTTCAGTGCCACCAACGGCACTGCTCCCTCCGTCGAACTCTTGGCCTTGGGCTTTGCTCCTTTGGCTTTCAGTCTTTCCACCTGTCGCTTCATATCCTTCAACTCCTCTTCCATCTCCTTCTCGCTGGCCATCGCCTTCTGAGATGCGACAAACATCTCTTCCATCTGCTTCTTCAATCGCCTCCTCTCTTCGAAGTTGTTCCTCTTCTCTTCTTCGAGATACTCCTTCATCAAGGCGATTCGGTCCTCTGGGCTCATCTCTTCTTCCTCCGCCTTTCCGGTCTTGTCGTCCTCCACCGCTGGCATCTTCTCGTCCTCTGACTTGTTCTCCTTGTTGCTCAAGAGGCCCTTCTTCTTCTCTAGCTTCTCCTGTTTCAGCTGAGCTTTCAACTCGGCTGACGTGTGGGGATTCTCCCATCGGCTGTGGCATGCTCGACATACTATGTAGGACCGCGTCTTGTTGCCTCCTCCTTTCAACTGGTGCCTTGGATGAACACACGAACTCCTCGACATTGTCGGCGGGTCCTTGGACTTCAGTGGCTCCAAGGGAGTGGCACCACGGATCAACGTGGCATAGACGTCCTCCAGTGTGTCTTCCTTGTGTCCCAAGGATAGCATAGGCAAGGGCTGCGATAGTGGGAACCACTCGCCCACGGCTTCTTGCAGGGCAGCGTAGTGCAGGAGAGTAACGACTTTGTCCATCAGCACACGCCACGCCCTTTTTGCCCTCTTGGGCTGGTGCATGCTCTTCTTCAGGCTGGACTCGGCTGTTGACTGATCTTCCAAGCCGGCCAGCTGTCTTCCCACTTTCTTCGCTCGCGACAAGAGGCTCGCCATGGCACGCTGCCTGCTTGGGCGAGAGGTCCGTGGGCTTCGAATTGCAAGCTCGTTTGCACTGAGCCACCATTGCTGTCATGCCGACTTGATCATGCCGTGCATCAAGGAGAAAATCACTGTTCTTGAAGTCTACTGCCTCCACTGGTACCTCAAACCTTCCCTTCTCGAAGTTCAGAATGTCAACTGTGACATGACCGCTTGGAAGTTCATGCAGAGGTAAAGTGACATCATATGCGCCCATGCTGAATTTCATGTGTTGTAAGTCTATAACTGTTCGCAAGGCTCTCATCATGCGAATCGGCAGAAGCAGTGGAACGTCCCCTTCAATGACTGTGCATTCCAGCAACCCATTGATTCCTCCCAGTCCAAGTGGTGTAACCATGACTCCCAGAACATTTGCGGAACCTCCTACTCCGGTTGCAGCTGTCTTCTTGGGTATCCATCTAATCTTCAAACCATAGTATGCTAGACTTTCTTGGAGACGTCCTAGAGCATTGGATCCTATGAGACCACCTTCTGCTGCCGTATCTACTACTCCTTGTTCGGGGGCAGTGATGATCCCATGAAACGGTGCAGCTTCAGTCTTGTACACCGCAAGGGACGCCGAGTCATCGGTCTTTGCCGTCTCAGAAGCAGCAAAGTTGAAGTGGGTCTCATACTCCTCCTCGATTGCCGCAGGACTGGACAGCACAAAGAAGCCTGATTTGCCAGTAGATCCTGCCGACGAGCCTGTGCTACTGGGTGCCGGTCCTCCTTTTTCTGCACGACATTCACGACTGAGATGTCCAACTTGCCCACATCGCCAGCATCGAGTACGCATCTTGACCTGCTCTTGGTGTACTCGCTTCCACTTTCCTTTTCCTTTGCCGTCATTGTAGCTGCTGAAACCTCTTCCCTTTCCGATGCCCTTGTAGTATCCTCTGCCCTTCTGCTGATCCTTCACTGCGCGCCTGATGTCCTGGTAGCTGGCAAAGGTCTCAATGGTGTCAGCTTCTTCCAGGATGTTATCCAGGTCTCCTTCACGCAGGTAGATGTAGTCCTCATCATCGTCCTCTGCGATCAGGTCGTAAAGCGGGTCTGTGGCCTCATATTCAGGAGCGTCTTCGGCCGTTGTCACATAGTGCCCTTTCGACCTCTCTTTGACCACCTTGTCCATCTTCCTTAGGGCAGAGATGACCGACTGCCGGTCATATTTGCCTCCAGACCAGACTAGAAACCGTTGTTCCTGTGCTTCGCTAAGTCCAGCTTGACGAAACATGATGTAGCCCTGCGCCCCATCAGGCAAGTCCACACCCTCTTTTCGCAAGCGACTGAAAGCACGGTCACACTTGGCAATGTACTCGCTGAAGTCCTCCTTCATGGTCTTCACGGGTCCGTACACCGCCGCTTCGAACGCCCTCGGAAGTGAGACTTCCAAGTGAGGTGCATAGTAGCTTCTGAGTCTTTTCACTATATTCTCGACTCCCTTCTCACAAGCTATTTCTTCGAAGGTCATCTCCTCACATGCCAGCCTCGCACTTCCGGACAATGCCCTGAGCAACTTCACTCCACGCTTTGCAGCAGGGATATCTGTTTCATACTCCCAAAGCCGAACATTCTTCTCGAAGATGACGAATGTTGTCTCTGGGCTCTCCCCATCGTAGGCTGGAGGTGGGTCACGATCCCTGAAGTGTCCACCGCCAGTGCTACCTTCCCCTGCTGCCGTCCCAGACACAGAAGCTGCGCCTGTAGTCACGGAAGTTGCACCTGCCATTTGAGCTGATTCCGTTCCAGTCTGCTCCTGGGGCTGGTCTTCTTGCTGAGTTCCTGGCATCGGCATCACCTGGTCCTAAATCGCGATCTTCAGCAGCAAGGCCCTCGAACCGGGCTCTCGCTACCACTGTGAAAGTCCCAGTGGAAGCGGCAAGCAGCTGTTTCACCACGATGCGACCATAGCGACCGCGTCAATCGAACATACACTAAGGGCCCCTGGTGCACGAGCCCACGCCACAGGATTCGGGATCAACCATGCTCATCGATCAACACATGTTTCACAGTATGCGTCAAAATCATCAACTCCAAAGTTATGGATCGTTTCCCTCAAATGTGTGCGTTTCTGGCATCATTGTTTAAACCAATTGATGGTTATAGTTATTATATGTTGATACTGCTTGATCTCGAGCGAGCCTTCCAAGCAGAAGTGGCATTTTGCGGATCATCTGGAAAAATCTGTAGCTCCACGGCCGGGGCTTCTGCGGTCTTGTCGTCCCGCTTGAAATACTCGGAACCCAAACTTGTCAAGGCAGCAAAGTTTTGCTTGGTCACCCCCTCGCCAGGTTTGCAAGAGCAATACAAAATCGAGAAACATCTAATAAGAGCAGAAATGAAAAAAAAAACTATAAGTTTGATCATGATCTATCTTGTTTAGTTCCGTTCCTGTACTCTCTTTGCCTGCTTCGATTCCCTTGGATATACGGGCCTGCAAGCCCTCTTTGAGTTGCTTCACTGCAAAGCGTTGCTCCAATAGCACCTGTTTGGTCTTCAGGGAGGTTGGGACTTCGCGGCCGCCATGATTCAGAGGCCGATCACAGGACTCTTCTGTTGAGATGTAGAAGTTGCGCGTTCGCAAGAAGCTGATATCGGCAGCAAAAGAAGACGAACGAAAGTCAAACTCATTGCTCCTCAAAAACGGACAGGAGACGAGAAGGTAGTTGCAAGACGTTCTCCAATAGCACACTGAAATTGGTTACGAATTATGCAAGAAAAAAAGAAACACTGCACAATGTAAACACGAGTCATTTCTGAAGTTCATCCCAATGGCACAGCGGTTTTCTCAAAGGAAATGATGAAATCAAACTTGGACAGTAAAAAAGTTGCGTGCCCTTCAGTTCTGGCAGACTGTGATGAATGAAATGGTCTGAGAATGCTGAAAATATCGTCCTTTTGCAGTTCAGCCCAATGGCACACCGATATCGCGGCGAGATTTGTCCATGGCGACGAGTAAAGTCAAGTACCCAGGACGAATATGCAAACTAATCTATTTTCCGTTGTCTGCCGAAGGATCGGGATGCCCCAAGGTGCATTGCCATGGGCCAGCCAAGGCTCGGCTTGGCTGTGAAGCTGCATTTCTGCGAGGTCTCCTCATTGACACGCAGGGCAGAGCAAATGGAAAGAAGCCTTAGCGTTGCACTCGCGGCATGAGCAACTATAGGATCTGAGAAATTCATGTGACCGGTGGACTTTATCTATTGTTCGTTGCAATTACAGAGATTTTCGTGAGTTCCTGACTCGTTTTCCAGTCTCGTGCTAGTTTTTACTAATAGATCAAATAGACTCGTTTTCCAACGGCGCAGCTGCTTTTACTTTACAAACGTTACATGTTAAATGCCTAACTTGTTCTCGGGAAGTTCCTGACTCATTTTACATGCGAATTCCGGATATTTGTGCAATTCCCACTTCCGCCCGAATATGAATTCATACGTAAATAAAAGCTGTTGCTCATGTCATGATAACTCCACCAAAAAGTCAGCAAACGGAGATATAATATGTTCTCAAAACAAATGTTCTGCCTGCAGCTAATTACATTTGATACGTCCTCCACGTTCCTCCCCTCTGAAGTGCATGGTTGGAGGTGTCCATGGAGTCCATGGTCAGCCAAGAAGCAAGAACCGTTTCCAAACAACAGTTTCGCACATCTCCAACCACTGGATAAGTGCTTTGAGCCAAAGAAGCTCTGGGACTTTGGGAACTATGTAATTCAAACTTAGCAGGTTTAGTCATTGAACTGCTTCGTAATCGCAGGTTGCACATTGGAAAAAACATTAAGCACCTACTATGAAGAAACACATCCCGATCCAAGGACAGGACCACAGTGGCATCAACCAGCACCTGTCCCCCATAGCGTTGGAATCCTGGCAGTGGCCCAGTGGTGGTACTGGCAAGCATAAGCAAACGCTCCCTGAGAGGCGCATGTTTTGACACCTTTCAAAAGCCAAAAACAGAAGGTCTTGGATTAAGAAATGTCTTCACTAGGAGCTAAAAAGAGAAAAATATCAACCTTTACATCAGCGAGGTTTGCCAACAAAGTGATCTCACAAATGCTGAATTGAGCAGTAGGCACCTTGATTTTTGTTTGCACGAAACCAACGCATTGGAAGTTCAAAACCTCAAAAACTCCCTGCACTGAACCAAGTTGTTGATTTTCGTACCTGGACTTTCAAACGAGCACTAACATGCGCACAAAGAAAGATGTCCTACACAATCAAAATTCCCTAATCTATCGAATTTGAACTTGCAATCGAATATCAATAGAAAAGTTCCGAAGATAAACACTTTCAACTTGCAATCGAATACAGGTACGCCGCCTGAAAAAAGGGTGGCTATTTATTGGGTGAACATCATACTGAAACATGTTTGTCCCGCGTTGAAAATATCAACATCAATATGAATGTGTTCAAACAATTATCCCAAAGATTTCATTCCAGAGGGAACACACCAGACCGACCGTCTCTCCCAAGTAACATGTCAGGGAGGTTCCACGAGAAGAGATGGCACACAAACAATACGGTTTTCTGGCGCCGCCTGTTTCCACCTCGTTCAAGCGACAGCCCCGTCGCATTCTCATTTTTTGTTCCGTAGTATTTCCAAATAACAATGCCATAGGCATCTATCTGTCTGCAAGAGTTCAAGACATGCCAGAATGTCGTACGTTCGTCCAAGACTTCCGGCAACCACCCTGCTTCAAAACAAATTCAACGCCTCCCAAGTTCAAAACCCACAATTCCAATTTGGAGCATCAGCTTGTAACGACTGAAGTTCAGTGGGCAAAGTTTGTTTTGTTTCACCTCAAGAGTGTGGCTAAAACCCAAAGAATCCATGAAGCGGACCTCTTACACAGTGAATTTTCAGGAAAAAGTAAAGTCTGGCTCGAAACTGGCACGATGAACCCCGATACCCCAAGCCTTCCGCATGAAAGAGACGTCGATAAAAATTCATCTGGATCAATCAGACATCCTTGGGTTTCAAAGGGGACGTCAAACTTGGCAACTCTGGTCGGTTTTTGTTGGAAAGCTATACAATACTCCTCGCAATCAAGAGACTTGTGCACAATGCCCTGACACTCCAAAGATTGTGTCCCTTGAAGAAGGATACAACATTTTTTCCAAGTGGTTCCAGACGTGTCAACATGTCTGGGCCGCGTCAATGACGTGGATGGGAAAATTATTCCGCATGAAACTGGATATGTCTATAGGTCAAAATAACTTGTGTTCCCAAATGACTTTGCAGGGAATGCAACATTTTGACACATACCCATAGTCACAAGACTGCCCATCGAACGAGCGGCTCCTTCATAAACAGAGCCTCTTGACCTCCTGACTTCTGGCAAGTTTCCAGCGTGTTTCTGAGGAACCGGCTGCTTGCTTGGGTAAAACACCTGTACTGTACGTCAAACAGGTCACACAGAAAACTGTTCCATGGTCTTCTGTTTTCCTGCTTTCTGTTGGTCATTTTGAGCGTTTTGAATGTAAATAAAAATGCGTGTTTCACTTCTGAAACCGAACGCACCAAGATGAAAGAGTTTGAAGTCAGTGGCAGCGGCATCCACATGCAGTCCAATTTGGGGAAAAACCACATTTGTCACACATCGTGAGCTGCCAACAAGGTATGTTCGTCAAAACATAACTAAAACTTGAAACCCCTCTCTGGCAGTCCCTGGCCTTCAAAGATCAGCTGCCTGAACATCGGCTGCAGCGCATGAAAGCAAAAAGCGACCTCTGAAGTTTTGGCAACGAACCAATGCTGCTTTCTAGCCATGTTTGGCCGTTGCCATCCATGCCTGCAAACACAAGTTCAATACCACCCTATATCCTATAGATTCCTATAGTCCCTATAGTCTGTGCATCACAGGTCCAACATGCGCTGCATGCGGAAGGCCAGTTTTCGATCTGATTATGGATGGAGGCAGTCGCACTTCGAGGGACTCAGGGCTTGCGGACGAGGAATCGGTCAGAGTCAGAAGCCATCAAGTCATAGAGCTTCACATCTTCAGCCTTCGTCTTCTCCCAGTCTTTCTTCCACGGTGACAGAGGGCAACATGCTTGAGATGATTCCTCGCCCTCCTCCTCCTTATGGAACCATCTGAACAGCCGGCCACCTCCCAAATCGTTGCAAGCACCGAGCCCTTTGTCCCTGTGACAACCTGGCCTCTGCATGTTTTTTTGCAGCAATGGTACCTCCTTATGTTTGATGACATGCCAACCCTTCAATGACTCGCAAGTGTGCTCTTGGAGATGGTTGATCTGTTTCCCACAGGATTTGAGGAAGTTGGTGTCCCTGCACTCTACGTTGTCCGAGTCACCCAAGTCCAGAAAGGACTGGGGGACCAAATCATTGGGGTTCTGCGGGTCCTGGCCGACCAGGGTAGGGTCACCCGTTTCCTCGGGTTCTGGATCTTCTTTTTCTACATCTTTCTTTTGTGTCTGGTTCAAGACGCTGTCACACATCTCTTCCCTCTTGGAACCTTTCAGAATGGTCCATTCTGAACAACATTCTTCCTGCCACAGAGCTTGGCTGCTGTTGTCGAAGAGCGGCCAGAACCGGCAACGGGTTCCGTCCCAGCCACAGCTCCTGGCACAGCAGCCCAAGATGTCTGCCTCCACGTGCTGCACCACTCGCTTAGCACACAATTCGTGGGAGGGTTTGCCAGTGAACATGTCCGAGGACAAATTGCCTCTTTGGTTATCCATCATCCGGACCAACTCCTCACACTCATCCGAGCAGACCTTGTCCAGACTCCAATGCCACGAACTTGTGAAGCGGTCCACCCGTCCATCCTGGTCGTGAGGTGGGCTGTCGCCTTCCCAGTTGATGCTAAAGTTGTTGGCGTGCGTCAAAGCTGCTTGGCATCTCTCTTTGGCACCTTTGAGTTTGTCGTGCATGATCTTTGCGGCCCCTTGTGTTTTTAGGCGCGTGTCCCTCCCTTTGCCCGCTCTCCGACCCTTTTCGTTCTCCTTCCTCAAATCTTTGAGTCCTGTTAATCTAGAGTTGTCAAGGAGCTTTTGGCAAAAACGCATCGCCGAGACGCGCACGTCTCGGCCCTTCCACTTGGACTCCGCCCAAGTTCCCGCGCAATAGCATGGCTTTTCATATTGGGTTCGCCAGTCCCAGGCCAATAGTCGCAAGTCCAATGTTCGGTCATGGCCACACTTCTCGGACGGTTCCCAGTGGGTGTCGCACTGACATTGTGGAGGGGAGTTCCTGAAAAAGATAAAATCACCACCCAGTGTAGTACATGTTAATTTCAACTTGAATTTCTCTGGCGATATCATTTCATCATGATCGGTCCTGCTCAAATCTAGGGCATCCCGTATGCCGCGGGAAGGGGCCCACAGGATCCTCAGATCACAGCGCAATCGAACAAAACCTGAAGTCTCAGCCAAGTGGAAAAGGCTGAGGATTGGAATCATCGAAATTTCTTCCAGCAAATGCAATGTACATCTACGCACAAAATTTCAATTCCTCTGACAAAAATTGAAAGTCTACACCGTGATGGATGGTTTTCTAGTTCATCCCACGTTCGGCCTGCGCCATTTCCTGTGAAACTTCATCACATGACATGTTCAAAAGTGGAAAGGGATGCAACTGCAGCGACTTCTCATGTTCAACCAAGGAGCACGAAGAATTTCCAAACAACGACCATTTCGCAGGTCTTGGAGTATCCGAACATGCGATGTTCACGACTCGAGCCGATGCAGCTCTGGGGCGGGACAGTGAATCCAAATTCCATCATGGGATCAGCAATGGCTTTCTGACACCATTGCTGAGAGGCAACGAACCCTTCAGCATTATCATAAACGGAAAACCGCGAGGCGAGCCTCAAGTCGTTGATCAGCAGGCCCTTCGGCCTGCGGAAGGGTCAATGTTCTGTCGCCAGGGTTCTGGTGAAATCGCAAGGGTTCTGGTGAAATCGTTCTGTCGCCAGGGTTTCAGAAAAACGCCGTCATTGGACTGAAAAACATAGAAAAACGAATCCCTGTCAACGTTGAGCAATCCCAAAATCAAACGCTTTTCACACCCTTCCCATCACCATTTCAGCGACCTTTGCCAACCACTAGCTCGGAACCTGCATTTCCACTTATCATTGTTCCGCCTTGGCCCTGGCAGCAGCAAAACTGATACGGTCCCGTGGTTTCTGTTTATAAAAACAAACGGTTTTCATCGGCTAAGTTTCGCAGTCGGTAGTTTTCAGC
Source organism: Symbiodinium kawagutii (assembly GCA_009767595.1). Lineage (NCBI taxonomy): Eukaryota > Dinophyceae > Suessiales > Symbiodiniaceae > Symbiodinium > Symbiodinium kawagutii. The sequence goes on along the minus strand of VSDK01008768.1, from coordinate 67,897 downwards.
CCATTTTCAGGAAGGCAAAGCCTGTCCATATGATGTTGTTTTTCATGCCCCAACCTTTAGTTTCGAAAAGTCTCACAGCATCTCAAGGTGGATCTGCACCGCACCTTGTTGGGTGTGGCGCACACTGCTGCCCGCACCGCGGCCAGGGCCGCTCTGCTACTCTGCCGAAATGATTCGGATGAAGTACCGATGTGTTCGAATGACTAGGGTGAATACATCTCTTTGAGTGCAATAGTAACCATGTGGATTGCAGATTGAAGGAATGAAACTAGGAACAGCTGTTGAGTGGCAAAATGCGTTGGCAAGCATCTAGAAGACTACCCAGTAAACTGATGAGAAATGAAGACGTTCAATTTTGAAGTCGTGGATTTGCTTCATGATTGCCTTACTTTTCTTCAACACATGAGCCTGGAATCTTCAACTCCAAAACACGGCGGATGTGTAAACTCTCCAGACTTGACAATGTGAAAGCTATGCTCTTTGCAACTCAACACGTCGATCATCTCTAAAATATTTGGCACCCGCAAGTCGAGACCAAAAAATCCAATAGACCTCCCTCAGCACTTGCCAAGTCGGACACTTACACCTGCAGAACTAACTTCTAAAATTGAAAACTAAATAGTTGTTCGAAAAGAATGGTTTTATTTCAATTAGCACAAGTGTGTTCTTACAAAATCAAATTCATCCAAAGAAACTGTTCCACATCATATCCTTGCAACATCTATCAACATTTCACCTGCGAAAGTGCTGAGAGGTAGCTCCAACGAACTCTCTATGTACATGTCGCTGTCGCTCACATCTGCTCGGCCTTCCACAGCATCCAGAGCTCTGAATCAGCAATCTGTAAGGCAGTTGAAATCGGTGTTTCGAATGCGGAATAAGACGGTTGGTGTACTACAACTAGAAATTATAGGAACCCCGGAAATGGATGGTTTATTTTAACATATGATTCATAAACTGGATGATTGGGGGGTACAGCCCAATTTCAAGAAATTTTCACATGAAAGCCACTAGAAAAGGCATCTCATTTTTGTATAAACACAGGCATAAAACAGCAGTCACGAGTCGAGGAGCAACGGCCCGTTTACCTTTGGTGTCAAGTCCGGTCCCGGTGTAGTTGTTGGGAATGCTGGCACCCACATCCGCCTCACTTTGGCGCCTGTACAAATCCTCAATGGAAAAGAAAAATGCAAAGCTGACATGTAACTCCCAAGGCTTCTAGGGCTATTCAAAATGAATTAGAAGAATTGATTTGCGGATCCTTTTCTTTGACGAAGGTAGGAGTCACGGTGAATCTCTCTGTGAGTGACTCCCATCAAGTTATTGGTCATTTGTGGCTTCCCTTTTCTTTGAATGTTTCTCACCGTTAATCTTTGAGGGCCAGGCTGCCAAAGCTTTAGACCGCTCACTCGTACATGCCTCGAGCCTCAGCCGACCATTCCTCCGCGTAGCCTCTAAATGCTAGCAGCCACACTTCTATCGAGGTCATCATGTCCTCTCCAATATAACTCATGAAGAAGAAGAAGATGATGATGATGATGATGATGATGATGATGATGATGATGATGATGATGATGATGATAACGATAAAGATGAAGATGATGATGATGATGATGATGATGATGATGATGATGATGATGATGATGATGATGATCACGATGATGACAACGATGATGATAACGATGAAGATGAAGATGATGATGATGATGATGATGATAATAATGATGATTGATGATGATGATGATCACGATGATGATGATGACGATGATGGTGATGATGATGATGATGACAATGATGATGATGATGATCATGATGATGATGATCATGATGATGATGATGATCATGATGATGATGATCATGATGATGATGATCATGATGATGATGATGATCATGATGATGATGATGATGATGATGATGATGATGATCACGATGATGACAACGATGATGATAACGATGAAGATGAAGAAGATGATGATGATGATGATGATAATGATGATCATCATGATGACAACGATGATGATAACGATGAAGATGATGATGATAACGATGAAGATGATGATGATGATGATGATGATGATGATGATGATGATAGTGATGATGGATGATGATGATGATGATGATGATGATAACGATGAAGATGATGATGATGATAACGATGAAGATGATGATGATGATTGATGATGATGATGATGATGATGATGATGATGATGATAACGACAAAGATGAAGATGATGATGATGATGATGATGATGATGATGATGATGATCATCATGATGATGATGATGATGATCACGATGATGACAACGATGATGATAACGATGAAGATGATGATGATGATAACGATGAAGATGATGATGATGATGATGATGATGATGATGATGATGATGATGATCATCATCATCATCATGATGATGATTCTCCCTATGATTCTCGCATGATCACCGGACATCACAGGGTCACAGCCGGCCCGACCCCCTGAGATCCGCTGCGTTCTGCATCGCCTCTTGGAGTTTGGCTGAGAGCTCCTGAGAAAACTGTGCAAACAAAAGGCAGGAAAGAAAAAGGATAATAAAAAATAGTTAATAATCTGTTTAATAGATCATTAGTATAGCACATAGTTGTTACAAGCAATAACCGGTAGATTATTAATAGTATTAATACTACTAGTATAATAGATTTTTGGTTGAGTAATATCTATAATTAGTATCTATTCATATCTACTAGATACTATTATAGATAGCAGCAACAAATAGTTACAATGATAGTATCTACATTAGTATATAGTAGATACCAACACCTATTAGTAGATAATGATAGTTAGTCATATTACGTTTAATAATAGATAATTGACAAACAAAAGATGCTATTCAGTATATCATACCATGAAAATATTGAGTTTACTATCAAATGATGACAGATTAACGAATCAATTTAGTCCAGCAGTACATGCCTAAACTACACTGAGTTGAGTTCGGAGAGAAAATCTGTTTAATAAAGAATGGTTCTTTGTGCGCGGAAGGTTGCCACGAACTGCCCCTGCGAAAAGTCGGCCCCGACATGGGGACCAGGCTGGAAGCTCCAGTGGACTAGCTGCAAATGGCTGTTTCACAGCATATTCTAACCATATCTTAGTGATAAAAAAACATGGTTCTATACCAACAGCATAATATGGTAAGAACACTGATATTCATCTTAATCTTAGCATCACATTTTCTGTATTACCCTCATTTTTAAGAAATCACAATCATGATACAAGTGTTCTTCAACATTGGTAACATCACTATTTGCCACTATCATAGTTGCTGGTTGGAATGCTCTGTGAACCATCCTTGCCATTGACAACCAACTTTGCTGCTGGTTTTTCATCATTACCCGCTTGCCAGCGAATGCACCAGTGTCAAATAGTGAGCCGAGCACCTCCACAGAATCGTAGCTCGGAAGCTGCAACCTACCGAGGATGGTCACGAACCGAGGATGAGAAGACCCAGCGATGAAGAACAGCCAGGGATAACCCATAAACAAATAACCCGTGAACAAGTCAGGAATAACTGGGGAATAACTGTTAAGTTGTTGATCATTTATCGTTGCAATGAACAAATAACCTATGAATAACCATGAAGAACCCGTGAAGAACCCGTGAATAACCCGGGAGTAGCCAATTGATAAGTCATGAATAACAGTTCGGAATGGGAATAGCAACAAATTGCAATTGGTGGCGCATATAGCTAGCTGATAAAAGTGGTTGATTATAAATAGTGATGCCGGATGATGGCCAATGATGATGGCTAACGAGCGTGTTCACATCGGTTCCTGCACATGCGCACATGTCCAGACCTACAAGATACATATGATATACATCTATAGCCTTGTGTGAATTATCCTTCCTGGACCTGGTTGGATAGAGTTGATGTTGGGGCGTGGGCACCCCATGGCACCCAAAGCTACACTTCCTGTTGATCAGAAGAGCTTCCCGTTGACTTCCCGGTTTCTCAAGCCATCCCGTTGACTTCCAAAAAATGCTTTGGCTTCTTGTGGATGATCATCCCAGTCGCGGCACTCATTACTGCACTTTAGACTTGAGAAATGGATAGGTACCCCGTTGGTTTCTTACTCTGAATGCCTGCTTGGTTTCTTACCATAATGGGTACCCCTATGACTTGAGAACCACTATTTCTAGTAATCATCCAAGATCAAGAATAATTCTAGAAGTACATTTTGGGTACCCCAAACTGACTCGAGAAACACCCATCCCATGTCGAGGCACTCATTGGTGCAGGTGTGCGCCCGTGGTAAGCCGCCCTTTGGCTGTGCTGGAACCACGGCAATCTCCGCAGCGGCCAGACCTGCGCGGTTGGTAAACGGCCGTGAAGCAACTTGCGATGGAAGTTACGACCCTTCTGGGCTATGTTAATGCTTAGACTAACACTGACTATGGTTGTAATAATTGTTACTAACGGACCATAGCAACGATAACAAAAAGTATGACGATTCACAAACCTATGTTACTTGTTAATAAACTGATACTCATGTTTACAATGTTTATAAATATCAACAAACTGAGCTATACTAATGGCTGTTAGTAACCTTATATTCATGTTAACAATGCTAATGAACAATATCAAGAAGCTGAGCTATGTTAATGGCTGTTAGTAACCTGATATTCATGTTAACAATGCTAATGAACAATATCAAGAAGCTGAGCTATGTTAATGAAATTAGTAAACTGATATTCATGTTAACGATGCTAATGAATAATATCAACAAACTGGGCGTTGCTAACACTTAATGTCATTGTTTCCATTGAGCAACGTTATTTGTTTACACGATTAACCTTGTTAAAGTATACATAAAAGTGGGCATTGCTCAATGAAAGTTTTGACAATCAACGAAATCGTTACTAATGCAAACTGATGCTGCTTGTTAATGGTTTATACGTAATAATCATAATTAAGAATGGTATAAAATGATAAAACATGATGGTATTATGATGAATCACATTTGATAAAGTAGCATTCAGAATAACTACGACGTGTCGTTGGTGTTGGTTGCGTTGGTGATTATTGGAATATTGTTAGTATATTCCATGTTTCATAGCGCTAGTCAATCCCTCTAATCTTTTTTTGTGAATTCCATTGTGATATTGGGTGTCAACATCAACCACTATTCTATGATATAACCACCATGAACCACTGTGAACCACCGTTAACTACCATTGACCACTATTAACCACCACCAATCACTATGAACCCCCGTGAACCACAATAAACATCCATGAACTAGAGGTATCAACATGTACAAACCATGACAAACCCAGCCGCCCTTTCTGGAATGTACATTGCCTCCATGCGGAAGGCGAGGACAAGCAGTGACAAATTCAAGAAATTGCCTCGTGGAGGAAACCCAAAGTTCTGCCACGTCATGAAAACATGCTAGTAGTTCGAGTTTTGTTGGTAGTTTAGTTAAAGAAAAGAGATGTAAGCCGTTTGTCATTGGGCTGCTACAATCGAGGCTTACACCTCTTTTCCTTCACGACAACCGTTTGCAACTTCGATTGAACAGAGGGGGCCGAGACTTTGACTACTGAGAAGGCACTGCTTCAAACAGATCAAACAGCCGTGACTGTCAGCCAAGCTGCGATTTTCTTTCTGGTGTCATGCGAACCAGCTCCTGCCACGGCTTTCAGTGGCCCATCCGTACTTTAACTGCAAAATGTACTTGCAATGTCCATACTTTTTGCATGTGTTAAAATATGATGCCCATCCATTGCAAGTCCAACTCGATTCCAAATGCACAGCTACTGTATGCACTGCGACAGGGGCGGTGTCCTCAATCAATAAGGAAGAACTTCCCTTGGCAGAGCGGTTTTTCTCACTGCACTGTTCGTTGTTTTGTCGTTGTTCATGCTTGCTATTCCTCACTATCTCCAGCTCAGGCTGCAACGGTGCCGCGGAATTTCAGATGTTGCTTCAAGTCCTGTACGCTTCTCTCAAGGCTTGGGACCACAACCACAACAGTTACAACCGTATACCACAAAATGCCAAGCTGATGAGAAAAGGTCACCATAGGTCCCTTTTTGTAGTTGCAAGCTTCCCATTGGCTTACAGATTTCAGTTGCAATCAACTGAGTTCAGAGTCAGTTGCTCAGTTCCACAGATTTAAACCTTCGTGGAATATCCAGAGATGTCAAAACCCCAAAGAAGTCACATGTTAAGTCAACTTCTGAAATCACTATAATTGAGAAGAAACTCTGATTCAAGAAGAACAAATGTTAATGACATTGATAGCTGTACAGAGTTTAATATTTGCTGTTAACTATGTAGTCATTGGCAGTTACTGTGAGTAGCTTCAAGTATTGACCAAACTAATCAAAGGACTACTGAGGATAGAACAGTCATTGACCATATCTATTCAATGGACAACAATGCACCCAAATCACGATAATTATGATAGCCATCAACCACCAGGAACAAGTTCCAAGTCACTAAACATTTAAATCCATGCGCTACTGCTATTGCTATTGATTCTTACCTTGCTGGCAGAATTAATCCGCTAAGAAAATTTCATTAGGGTGTTAACATTAACCTTTGCAGCATAAGCGATGAACTATAGTAAACAGCTAGCAATCAATAGCTGTCAATCACCATTAAGCAACTGCGAACCGTCAGCATTAACCAATAGAATATTGACCATTCACATGTATTATCCAACCAAGAAGCGTCACTGTATAATATCAAGTTGTATAATCAACAGTAACAGCAACTATGAACAAGTGGTTCTTTGCAATGCACCATTGACAATGTGTTAAGCAAGATTTGCCAATCATAATACAATCAAAACTTACTAACTATCCAATGATTAAGCAACCATCAAGCAACATCAGCGACCATGATACCAACAGTATTAACCATCAAATGCTGTGTGACTATCAGTGTGAACCATGAGACATCAACCAACCATTAACCAACCTTTCACCAACGTTTAACCTACCATTAAGTAACAATTTAACCAACCACATAACTTCAACCATCAATCAAACAAGTAATTAACCATATTTGCTAATAACTACTAGGGAAAAGAAAAGATGCTTGAAACCACCAACCAGAACATCTTACCATATTAATAATCACCAAGCAAGTAACCATGAAGCATTGACCTCTTCAGAGCCATCCCCTGATGAAAAACGAACAGCGTTCGCCTTCTCGGTCCATTGCGGTGCAGCTGCGCCACACATGAGCTCCTCGATGCGCCGGCTGCTTGGTGGGTCAAGGGTTGGTCAGTGGTTGAGACATGGGTAGACCGTGGATATCGGTGATGAGCCTTGATGAGCCTTGATGTTTAACTAGAACGAATTAATACTACCCACATCTAGTGAAGCATTAGTATGTGACCCACATTATTGTTCTATGCAAACTAATCATACTAATTTGACCCACACTATTAATACTAGTCACCGTTGCATAATCAGCATTTGACCCACATCATTGTCCGCAGCTTCAGCGCTCTCGGCTAAAAGGCGCTCCTGAAGCTCTTCAGCCTGTGACACATGTGATTTGAAGATGTTTGAAGCCTCAAAACTGTGAGGAACTGATCTTCAGGGTGAGCTTTAGAAGGTGATCTTTAGGGTGTCTTCAAGGTGATCTCCAAGGTGATCCGTGATCTTCAAGGTGATCATAGGTGATCCCTGTTGGTAGTCGAAAAGCCACCAGCTGAAGTTCAGCGAACCTCGAAGGCCCAAATCGCCGGCGAATCGCAGACCTGGGTACCCGTGCTTAACACAGTTTTGCTTAAGTTTGTCGCTTCGAAATGAAGCATGGTGGTGACGTAAGGTGAACCAAAGACTGAAGGGAATCGAGCTGTGGCAAACCGAGCCCGAACTGCAAGGAGAAACTCAGCACAGAAAAGATGTAGCAATCTGCAGAACTTCAAGGACAGGTAGGGTTTCAACATGTTCACACTGGCTCCCCTGGATTTCCTCGTGCACAGTGCTGCATCCACAGCATGTCGCAACTGGGCAGCTCGCATCTTCCACGCCCTGTCTGAAGGCTTCCACCTGCAGAGCTCCAACCCGACCAGCGTGGCACATGCAGCACACGGTGCCATGTTGGACATATGGCTATGGGTCAATATTAGCCAACCAATAATAGGGGATAGGGGATAATAACCAACAACTTATAGGGAAAACAATGGTTAATGATACGGGAACTAGGGGTACAGGGTGAACTGACCCACAGCCATATTTTTTTGCACCGAGAGCGAGCTGACACTATCGCTGCTATCCGAGAGCTTCGGAAAGGCTCAAGGACAAGCTACAACCATATCCACGAACAGGGGCTCTGTCTCAAAATGGTCCAGTTCTTGGAATCAGAACCCTTTTGAGGATGAAACATTGATCAGTTTTGGAACGTTAGCTGATGCGAAGATCACGTTCTCACAGCTCGATTGTGGCCTTTGAACAAGGATCAAATATGTAATCTTTACAAAGTTGTAAATCAGCCGTGCAATCTTCGCTCCAGAGTCCAAATAATCTACGAACCTATTAACTCATCTGCTCGTTGTCCTTGCAACTTAGACGCCGGGTCCCACAAGGAACTGGCAGCGGCAAATCTATCGTTATGACACTGCTGTGCGTGTCTTGGAAGTCATGAAACGACGTGCTTCACATTTGCGTTGCAGCCAGTGCAGCGCTAAAATGACCAAGGCGTACGCAACTGCAATGCCTGAAGCGAACTTTACACGAGGTCAACAGGATTCGTTAGACTCAAAGGAACTTCTGAGGTACTACTTGTACAAAAGAAATGCAAAGTACAACCAATTAGCAAGTCCTTTGGATTCTTCTTCGAAGTTCGAAGCATTCGAAAAAAAGCTCCACCCGGAAAAAAAAGAGCCTTGCTTTTTTCCATACGCGGCCGGGGTGGCCGGATCCAGTGGGTGGTGGCTGTGTGTGGGGGAGGCCGTGGCTGGGCCCGATGGCTTGTGGCACGGGACGGCTCTCCCTTGGGGTTTGCGTGAAGTCGACCCCCTATTCTGGAATGCGATCTGAAAGCTTTGGGGGTTCTTAGCTACTGTAAGCCAAATTCATCGGCGCAAAACCATGCCATGTTTAGAGCAAGATAATGGACACAAGAATCCGGAAAAAAAATATGTGGAATAGCACCCGTGAAGCAGCAGCAGCAGCAGCAGCAACAACAACAACAACAACAACAACAACAAGAAGAAGAAGAAGCTCGTGTAAACCATTTATCGGTTTGGAAGGCCAAACAATTCAACCATCTTAACAACCACTTTAATTGGTGTGTAAAACTTGCAAGTTGCCACTGGATAAGTTGGCTAACATTTGATACAACTTGAAAGTCCTTTTTGTCCAACAAAGATTCTGTGAATTATAAGTTCTACCTTTTCGTACAAAATGATAACAATGCGCTCAAGAGCTGTAGGTTGGCTTAAAACCTGCCTATATATCTATGGTTATTCTGGTAATGACCTAAGTTGACTAGCTGCGGACACCATTTTGTACGTACCCTAATTGCTGCAATTGAAAAATGAAATGACCCAAAGCATCCACCGAGGTCCGGGGAATGACACAGCTGCAAGGGCCGGGTCAGAAACGAACACGGCTCAAGACTTGACGAAAACTAAAACTTGACAGAAGAATGGTGCAACAACTTCACTGTAGAGTTCATGTTTCACAACTTTGTCCTGTCGCCTTTTACTCAGCTAGAGCGGGTGGCATTTTAGGATAGAACTCTAACTACCTGAGTCTATGTGTTACTTAACTTTGTGCCAAAAACTTGCTTTTTCCCGCAACGCAGGACTGCGACATCAAGGGACATCTGTTTCCGGAAAGAATGAATAGTTGGATTCAAAAAGGGAAGAATCACGCACGCTGGTTCAAGAGACATGCCTACAGGAGAGAGAGTTCACTCCAAAGGAAGACTTTGCTGAGAACATTTGAGAAGTGCCAGAGAGTTGACCGACAAAGTGATCTCATGAAAGAACCAACGAAGTCAGTGACGGACTCAGTTTAGAGGTGAGTATACGAGTCAGTACAAGTCATTACAGCTGAAGAAATCAGTTGACTCAGCTGCACTAGATGATTAATTTGAATTATGATGATTACACTTAGCAAGACTTTGGAAAAGGTGGCAACCTCCGAGAAGTTTGCGTTGAAACACTTTGGGTGGCAACTGGTGCATGGCCTTCATGAACCCTTGCCATCGCCATCTTGCCAAGCTGCCGGGCAAAAGTTCCCAAGCGTGTGTCCAGTAGGCTTGTTGGCACAGCCACGCGCCAGACACGAAGTAGAGCCCAAACACCACGAAGATCAGACATGTCTGCAGCCAGTCCTTGCATTGGTTCGATCATCAAATCTGACCCAGTGGAAACCCGGCAGAAACTGTATGAAACCCCTGTGTCAATCAAATTTGGACCTGAGGAAACCCGTGGCAATTCGTGTCCAGCAAAATTAGACATTGACAACACCTGCAGTTGAGACACGAGAGAAGGCAACACTGGCTCTGCAAAATGATCGCAAAGAAGCACCACCAGATTCAGCGCTGATTTCAGAAAAATTCCATTTCCCACGAGCACCAGCGCGACCACATAGATCATGATCACTTCGGCTGGAGATCCACCCTTCCAAAGAGCTGAAATGAAATCCATGTGCATACTGACCCCTGGAGAAGCGATCAATAGAGCATACTTTCGAGGGCCAAGACTGCGGGTCATCGGACCCAGCAGTTCTTCTTGGAGAGCTCCTCGAACATAGCTGGTGAAAGCTTCGTTGCTGCCGTACAACTCACTGATCGCAGAGTAGATGAAGTCCCGGTCAGAATCGCACAAACAGTCCACTGCATCCAAGTCAAAGTTCTCGAACTGTGAGAACAACTCATGTTTCTGTGCGTAGCTTTTCCGCAGCCAGTGGATGCTGATCAGGAACGGCGCACAAGAAAGAATTAAAGCTGTTTTAGCTATATCAGAGCCGGCTTGACGCTGAAAGGCATAGGCAAAAGTGACCAACACCATGGTGGAATGCAAAATAATCAAAATGGTCTCTAGGAAGATTGGGGCCACCACAACCTTTCCATTTGGATTGAGCTTCTTGTAGGTGGCAACTTCGAACACCTCGGAACTGGAGGCACTTTTTCTGAACAAAAATCACACACGACACCTGAAACATCCACAAGCTTTCCGACTACTGACTGCCACCAATTTCATCCAATTTTTAGGTATAATCAGATTGTGTTGGAAACCAGAGAAGATTGTCGATGCTGGCAAGCAGCACACCACAAACGGGTCAAGTAGACTGGGCTCCACAAAATACGAAGCTCCTTCGAGACTGAGAGGAAACCTGCGATGCTTCGAATCCCGCGTTTCATCAGAGACTCATCCGTTTGGTGGACGCAAGCAAAGTCGATGAAGCACATGTCTCTCGGCTTGCAGCGGGGGGAGTAAGGTGAAAGTACCAGACCGATCCAGGTCCCAAAGAAGCCGAAAATCATGGCCCACGGTCCATATGGGCAAATCTCTGAAAACTTTATATGATTGGCAGCATATGTCCAGGGAAGAGGTAGAAGATCTGCATGACACATCGCTGCAGCCAACACCAGTCCTTCCAGGCTGTTGAAAGTCAAAGAGAATCTGAGTATATCTGAGTGTCTATGAAACGATTATGATTGGGTTGCAGGCTGGCCAATCGCAACCCTGCAAAGTCACAACCCAAATCAAAGCATCAAAGCCGTCTCAACATGCCAAGTGTCCAAAGAACCAACAGACTAAGGCAAAGTTGCAGCCACTCTGCAGGAAGAGCGACAGCGCTTTTGGCAACCCACCGGAAGCCCAGCTATGCGAGATGAAAATGTCCTTGGTCTCACAAGTGACTCCCTGTGAGCCTACAATGCATCGAGTAGAAATTCTTCGGATGCTGACTTACCCCAGTGGAAGAGAACCGCACTATCTCTATCAGGACCGGTACGATCCCACACTGGTTCAGTCCAAAACTCATCCAACGCTTGTGCGCTGAAAACAATAAATGGCGGAAATGAAAACATGACTGCATCATACAATCGAAGTCAAACTGGCACTAGAGTTCAGCGATGAAGTATGTGATCATATTTTAGTTGCCGAGTATCCAATTGCTCCATGTGCCTCGACTTGTCAAAAAGTGCTGCTCGACGTTCGGGTGCCAGGTACCTCAGCATCAGCATGAATCACTGGTTCCAAAGAATCCCGGAAACACAGGTTTTCTATAAGAACTATTGGATATCATGCCTACATCTCATGTTTCCCATGTATTTTCCATGTATGTCCGAAACTGGTCCAAAATATGTCCTTGTTTCATCTTGTTTCAAGCTTTGGAAAAAACTGCCAGTTGCACCAGGTACGTGGGATTGCTTCGCCACAAGCTTCCTCCCCTCCGAAGTGAGGCTCGAAGAGTAATTCCGCGCATAACGTCCCAGTCCGTCGTTCGAACCGTCTCGTGCAGTGATACGTGTGATGTGTGGGATAGTATGTGGGATATGACATGTTCTACTCCCCCAGTCAGTTCCTCAGAGCTGGACTTGAGGGAAGGAATGGCAACCATTCCACCAAGGCCAATAGATCCGTTCGCTTCAGATTCTGCAACTGGAACTTCAACATCAGGCAATTCTGGGCACGCCGGGGTCAATGTCGTCCCAAGTTCACCGCCATGCTCATCACAGCAGCCATCTAGGCAGCTCATTCCAACGGCTGTTGCCGATCATGCACGTGCTTGAGCCCAAGCACGACAAGGAATGCAAAGTCGCCCTTTTTGATGCTGCACAACTCGGATAGCTCTGAAGTTACGAAGAAAGTGATAGCAAGTGATCACTTAAGTATTACAACAACAACAACAACAACAACAACAACAACAACAACAACAACAACAACAACAAGAAGAAGTGATAGCAAGGTGCGTTGAAATTGGCAAAGCCATGACCTGAATCAACACTGAATCAACACATTGCAGTGAGGATTCAGTGAGGATTCAGCAGCTGAAGTTTGTGAATCGCGGCGTCTGCCACGCCTGCGGAAGGATGCCATCCCTCAGCCACCACTGCGCTGCGCATTCCACGAAGTCATTCAGGTTCGAGGTGCTCAGAGCACCTCGGCAGACTGTGTTCCAACAAGCTGCATCCGACAAAGCTATGGAAAATTTGAAGCTTTGGTAATTTAATGAGAATGACTTCATCAAATTCAAGATTGACTGATGAAATGTTGTAAATCTAAGAATCTAAGATTGACTGATGAAATGTTATTGATAGAAGACTTTGTCAAGGGGAACTGGAGGGGCATGGAAAGGGCCTAACATCTTATTAAGTCTCAAACGCTCGGCACCGCCTTCGCAAATTTCTAGGCCTGGCCAAAGGCAAACAGTTTTGTGAACGTTTCCGGTGTGGGAAATGAGTCTGGGGGCCCATGAATTATGGTGCCAACAATTTTTCGGCAATGATGAAACCACCAATGGGGTGAACACATGGCGTGCCACTCAGAGACTGGATCGCCAGAGCCCTTGCCATGCGTCAATCCATCCCTACTCTCTGCATCACTCCCTCTGCCTGATGAGCCTGTTTCCAGAAAGAAGCAATGCTGAGAATACCTCACTGCATTGACTGCATCTGCATCTGGTCACGGCACAGCTCTTTGCGAGGGCGAACTCCCAAATTGAAACATGGCTCATTGGTACGTCGCGTCCTTTGCCAAAAAGCGACGGCCAAAAACCACAACGACAAGAACAACGACAAGCGCCATCAGATCCTTTCAAATGCACCCTGCGCATGCACTGCGAAGTTTCATCATCCTTGACCATTGTTGCACCCCCCTGTAACGCTCCAATCGTCATGAAGAGTTCTCAACCATCATTCATGACAAACATCATGAATCGGCATTCACCCTCATTAAGCATCATTAACCATCGCCACTAACCATCATTCACCATCATTCATGACTTTACTAACTATTACTAACCAATATTAAACATCGTTGACCATCAACCAGCCTAGTTCACCAACTGGCCATTCATCCACAAGCTTCAGCACCACCACTACACGACAAGTTCACTCTAAGCCTCCGACTCCTCAAAGGACATCTCACCCGCAGCACTTTTGGCCTAGCAACTCGGTACTCCTCTTTGGTTCCATTGACCATAGGGAACCAACATGAATCAATGAATCAATGAATCAATAAATCAATGAATCAATGAATCAATGAATCAATAAATCAATGAATCAATAAATCAATGAATCAACGAATCAATGAATGGAATCAATGAATGGATTCTCAATATGATTCCTGATTTCTGAATCAACATGAATCAACCATCATTCAGCTACTGAAGCACGGGCTTTGTGTCTTCACCACGGTGTCTGGACGCAAATGCGCAGCTCTTTATCGAGGCTCAGTAAAGCTGCAGATCAAGTCCTTGTCATCTGATTTTGATGATTAACCTTTAGCAAGGACTGTTCAACAGCTGTTAATCACCTGTAGCAGCTGTATATGGTCTCCAGCTGTGCTGACTTTGACGGCGAACTCCTCATGGTGAACTCCTGATGGTGAACTAACTTCGCTCATTGAATTTCACTAACTTCACTATACTAACGGCTCAGGTGTCCTTCTTCTAGCTCAACCAACTAATAAGCTCAACCAACTTAGGAACTCAACCAACTTCACTTATTCTCACTTAACTCAACCAACTACTCAACTTCACTCAACTCCACCACTGAACTCCACCAGCTCCTCCCACCGCCGCGCTCCGCGGGGCCCAGCGCGGACCCGCTCTGCCGGAGGTCGCGCGCGTAGTGTGCCGCCGCGCCCAGGACTTCGCCCACCCAGCCGTCACCTCGGAGGTCCCACCGGCGCGTCCAATGATGGTGGGGATGGTGATGCTTGTGATGACTAGCAGTGTTTCATGGGGAATGGGTTGGTCTAACAACCAGGGTGTATGATGATGGTTGATGATGCTTGTGGTGATGCTTGTGATGATGATTGTTCTGATGATTATTGTTAAATTCTGGTCGGTGATGATTCTTGTTAAATTCTGGTAGTCCGCTTTTGTGTAAGAATGGAGACTAGCAGTGTTTCATGAGATTTTCATGCTGAAACAGAAACTACTTGCGGAATGTCTAACCAACATAGTGGTTTATGGGTTCAAAGCTAGACCTCATCGACGGTGGAGACTGCAAAACTTGGCAAATCTTCGCTCCAAAACGAACGGGGGAAGTAGAACTCAGTGGAAACTTTGACCATCATCATTACCATCGTTTACCATTCTGTTTGCCAATTAATCCGATTGTCAACCATCGTTAATCATCGTTGACCATCACTGACCATTCTGAACCATCTTTGCAACATGTTGCAACCACTTGCAAAGTCAAATCTTGGTTCGGCCTGGCGATGGCAAAGCTTCCAGAGGTAGATCTGCACCTAAAACAGCCTGCAGATCTGCAACGTGAAGGCATGTCGCATATGCCACTGTGGAATTCATATCATTTTACTTCAAGATTTATCTTTAGTGTTATTATTACTATTGTTATTTTTTAGCATTTTTCTTCAAAATTAGTTGCGGCAATGAATCCACAACGCCAACTCTTTGAAGAACCTCACCGGGCCTCAAAGAAATGCGGGCAAAGCGCCACCGGGACGATGAAGCCATCCTGAAGGCAGTGACGTGTGCGGCCAAGCGAAGCTCCGTGGCGTCAACTGACTGAGCTCTCGACTCTTAAGGCCTTTGCCATAAGTCGGCCCAGGAAGCGAAAGCGCTTGCAGGCAGCCATGGATTTTGGGCCTGGTGATCATGGTTGGAAGTTCGAATTCCAATCTGCAGCCACTCCTCAAGAAGCATAAAGCTGACGTAGATTTCGATAACAATGCCATCACTATTCACCATCATCAATGCTAACTATCGTTCACCATCAATTTGACAATAATCATGAACCATTCCCGGCCATCCATCAGTGTGAACATATTTGTATTGACCATCACTTCATTATCTGCATCGATAATTTCGTTACCCATTAACATATATTAACCATCATCAATAACAAACATCTTTATATAATTCATCAATCATGGTTAATCATCATCAACCATCATCATCAACCATCATGATCAACCATTCTGAATTGACCATTATCAACTATCAGGCATCATTCTGAACCATTCTCAACCATTTTCAACCATTCTTAACCATGATCAACCATTCGTCATCATTCTTCCAGCCCGTTTGTCAAAAAAGTCTTAGGAATCTGCTGGGCTTCCGCGCTGCCCGGCACGTGAGGTCGTGGGAAGAGGCCCCGCCGCGAATGCAAATATTTCTTCCCCTGGTGCCTCAGTCATGGCCATCCTCATCCTCCTCATCATTCACCACCATCAGTGATCATCATCATCCTCCTCATCATCATCATCATCATCATCATCATCATACACCCTGGTTGTTAGACCAACCCATTCCCCAAGGCTAGCACTGGGCACCGCTCCTGGCAGCGTTCCCTCACCACCAACTCCCCCAGTTGGCCTTCCATGGTTCCATGGTCGAGCCTGGGCTAAGCCTGGGCGCCCCGGCTCCACGAAACTCTGCGGCAGGTGTTCTGCCCAAAGTTCCAAATCCCTCAGAGGCCGAGCGACAGCTTGGTCCCTAAAGCCCTGGACGTTGATCAACTGCGGTAATCGCTGGAGTTCCATCATGATTGGAGTGATGTAGGAGAGTGATGTAGTGATGGAGTTCCATCTTGCTTGATCAACTTTCGGGTAGTCTACTTCATGTGGTGACTTTTTGATGCCCATCATGATTTTGAACATGAAGGAAACTCATGGTAGTCGGTTGGTTCTTGAACGAGCTCTTCGTCTTTCCTGGTTGGCCAATGATCGCCGACCTGGAGAATCACATATTCTACACCACATCAAGAATCATTGACAATTTATCATCATTTAACAATCATTGAGGCATGAATTAACCATAGCTGCATTCATTCACCTTTGGATTCACTAGGTAATGAACCACTAATTCATTCATTCATTCATTCATTCATTCATTCATGAAGTCATTTATCAACCATCCACTAATCCATCCATCAACTCATTCAAAAATTCATCACTTAACCCAAGATTCCAGATCCACCACTTGCTGGCCCTCAAGTTGCTACGTGCTGCCCCTTGCTCTGAGGCTTGGTGCGGGGTGCAAAGCTCGGCAGCCACGTCGGTGTAGAAGCTCTGCGTCACGCCATCCTGGAGCGAGGAGCGAAAGCCACAGCCAAATGAAATCCGAAACGGCGATTTCTGAGCTGTGTTATGTCAGTTATATGGGGGTTGTATGGAGGTTATAACAGTTATATGTGATATAGGGGTTATATGGAGGTTATAACAGTTATAACCACTAGTAATGGTTGATAATATTAGGATATTTATGGTTATACTGAGGATTCAATTTCACAGTTGTGGGTTTCATATTAGTTGCTTAGCTTGTTGCAGTGTTGTTGCATGTAATTGCAACATGGTTGATGTTGTCTGATGTTTTTGATGTTGCTGATCCAGTAAGTGGTTGGGTTTGCGTCATGGACAATCAGAACTCAACAGTTCAAATGCAGATGTTCGCTCGGAGGATCTCTATGCACACAGCTCTGTAGACCCGCCTCAGGCTGGGTTGGTAATGGCTGGTTGGTGGAACCACATGGTGACAGTGAATCATGGATCCTACACCACAAGCGCACATCACAAGCATCAAGCTCCTGGTGACAAGCGTGAGGCCATCACTGGCTGCTTAAGCATGATTACCTGCTGGTGATCAGGATCACCAGCTGGATACATTGATATCATTGATCATAAAAACCCAAGCGAAGCCCACCTTGGAGTATGGTTACCCACATCGACCACCTGGAGGATTGGATTCCTTGGCCCCTGCGGTCCCCGAAGCCGGTCTCATCATCAAAGACCACCTCCAACAAGGCGCCTAGCGAAGCAGTGAACCAGTGGATCTCAAGCAACTCACGCAGGGATGACAACAGGATCTCCAACAAGCGGTGGTTTCATCGCAAATTCGCACGTTGGGTCTTCCGCAAAATAGGTGTTACACCAAAACATGGATAGTTTACTATAGTAAAAAAGGTTACCAAAGTGGATGAAACCTGGGGTGGTCTGACATGTTGAGAAACCAGGGCAGGGGCTGCTGCAAGGAGTGACCATTGCGGGTAAAAACTCGAACTTCCTAAGCCCCACCTCAATTCCATTATGGTGGAGGCTATGGATATCAGGAAGAGAGATACCAAACGGAAAGATTTTAGAAGAAACTGTAATTGAAAGTACGGTACCAAATATCTGCAATTAAAAATGGTTGAAGAAACAATGAATTCTTGAAAGTTCAATTATCTTTCAATTTTATTGATGAATAAATTGAGTACTGAAATGATCTACCAAAAAAAGTGTAGTTCTCCTCAATCAATGAGAAACTACTGTGGAAAATAAAACTTTCCATTGCATCCACAGTATTCCAATTTCTTGAAAATTCCAATGACAACCTGCATTCTTTTCCTGCATTCCCAGCTCCGTAGGAAACTGGCTCCGAAGTTTGGGCCCAGTGACGACTGTTGTACGTGAGCTGAATGACCCGTTCGGCCTAAGGCGTGAAACCACTGGGCTTTCCGGGGAGTGGATGAGGTGCCGGGATCCTGGTTCGTTCAGGTGCTCAGAAGCAGAGGTGGATCATGGTGAACCACCAGTTCATTTGGTGTCTTGCTGGGCATTGACTTCTATGATCAATCGTCATTGACCAACATGAATCAGTATCAACCAGTATGGTTGACTGTTGTTGGATGAGTATCTGATGGTCGTGTAACCATTTCCAAGCATATTTACTGGTCGTGAGTCTACTATTCTCAGACACTGTATGGTAGTTTCTCAAACTTAGGGCCCCCCAAATCATTATCCATCATCATAAATCATCATACACCCTGTCGGCTATCATCTCCAACTAGTTGACATCATGAACTAGTATACTTGATCATCATCACCACCACCACCATCGTTATCATCATCATCATCATCATCATCATCATCATCATCATCATCATCATCATCAATAAACCACTATATTCCCTAGTATTTTTGGTCATTATCCCTTGTAGGTGACCTTTAAAGCAACCTTTGATTGATCATCCATCATCAGCAACATTCAGCAACCATGCTTAACCAGGCACTGGACCCTCCCACCATTGAGGACCTAAGTGCCCGACAATCTCCAGCAGATTGCAACTTCCTCGGCCTGGCAACCTGACAAGCGAAGCCCAACAAGCTGCAGCGAAAGATCGCGAGGCCAGAAACGATGGTTTTCTTTTGAGCTTGGTGGTGGTTAATGAGCTGGAAGTAAGTATATTATCTAATGATAACTTTGAATTACGAGAAGTAGTGATGGACCAACATGGTGAATCCTGCTTGATGGTGGTTGATAATGGTGAATTATGGTAAATTACGGTGAATCCTGAATGATTGTGAATGATTCAAGTCTCTTGGACGCAAGCTGGAAATTGGAAAAAGTGATTGTGAATTATGGTGAAGCCCGGTTGATGATGGTTAGTGCTGATTGATCATGCTCAATGATGGTGAAACCTGGCTGATGATGGTCACTGATGGTTGACAAATGTTGATAGTGATTAATGATTCACCGTGGAAAGCGACCGTCTGAAGAATAGTGAAGAATCGAGCATAGTAGCTGGTGGAAGATCTATTTTGCGAGTAAACCACCAACAGAATGATGCGAAACACCAGCAACTCACGTCGCTTACGCTAAAATAGGGAGTTGAGTTGCTTGTTATTCTGACCATAATCGACCAATCATAAACATCAACTAACCATGACGTAGCTCCGCTTTTGCCTTTTGTCTCGGTAGCATGATGCTTGAGGTTGTGGTGTTTTTTTTTGTCTCCAAGTGCCAAGGCGAAAGTCGCAGGTCACGCTTTGACAAAAGTAAGATCACTATAAGCCAACCAAGGCCAACTAGGAAGCAACAAAAACCAGAACCACACCAGTGGCCAACCAGGATCCCCCCAGGCATGCCGAGGTTGTGGTGGGTCACGGAGAAAGCTATCCCTGGAAGACATTTTTGGATGAAACTTTTAATGCGTGGGTAGGTATGGCATCTTTCTCTTCGAGAGTGGAGATGTACCCGCTTCTTGGTCTCTGCCTTCACCGTCGTGCAGGATCTATGGATCCGAATCCGCATTGAAAAGACAGTTGACCATTGTTCACCATCATCCACCATCATTAATTGAACAAATGGTTCAAGTACCATCAGCAATCATCATTCACCATCATGAATTGAACGGATGAGACGAAACATCAACTAACCATCAGCTAGACATGATGAGACTAAACATCAACTAAGCATCATGACTAAACATCAACTAACCGTAACTAACCATCACAATCTCAAGCCTTCTCACGACTGGCACATCTCAAGCCGCCATTTTCACAGCCAACCCTGGCCGCCACGAAGCGGCAGTGCCCCGGCTCTGCGGCCTTGCCATTTCACTCCTTCCGGCGCCAACGAAGACGCTTTCATCGGCAGGGGCCTCGCCTGGGACTGGTTTCACAGCCAACCCTGGCCGCCACGAAGCGGCAGTGCCCCGGCTCTGCGGCCTTGCCATTTCACTCCTTCCGGCGCCAACGAAGACGCTTTCATCGGCAGCTGCCTCGCTTGGAATTGCCGAAGCCCATCATGAACCAGCCGACGAACCATCCTGAACCATAATTAACCATCATAATAACTATCAGAATAACTATCATAATAACTATCATCATAACTATCGTAATAACTATCATTAAGTATCATTAATCATCATTGAAACATCATTAACTCCATCAATTAACTATCACAATCAGAACTGTCGTCATTAACCATCATTAACTTGCCAGCTCCCCATCATTAATTATCATAAACGAATGGTTTAATCGTGTACAACTTCGTCATTGACTACAATCATAGACCCGGTTTCGTTTTTCCATTTTTCGTGCCACGAATACAATTGGATTCTCTAAGAGCACTTCATCAAACCAATCATAGCTTCAATCTCATGGTTTTTCAGCCAAGCACCGGTCAACACCACGACCCTCGTGTATTCCAAACATGTCAGCGCTATGAATGGCTCGCCCTGACATGACCTGACCACAGCTGATCACAGCCTGCCCTAAAAGCACACCTGCTCATGTAGCTCCCAGAGCTCCGCATCGTTGCCGGTCCTTGCAACACCTAGGAGCACCCGGTTCGGAGATGGTCCAAACATCTTGAAATCGTACGGAAGTCATGATGAAAATAATGAATTCTTGGTTAAAGCAGGATGTTTTGAGTGTTGAGATCATGACTTATCATGAAATGAAAGAAAAGGTTTGAAGTTCTTCTTGTGGCAAAAGTTCCACTTCCACTTCCCATCTCAGATCTTCATCACCTTTTTGCTGCTTCCCTAGGTCGAAGTCGATGTCGAAGCCACAACATGTTCGACATCTCGAAGCGCAAAGGCACTGAACAGCGCCGCGAGCAATGCACACGCAGCTCCTGTCAACGAAATTTCGAAGTAGTTCCAATTCGCTGCCAAGGCCAGTGTTGCCAAAGACGGACCAACTGCAAGACCTTGAATGGATACAGAGAGTGTCAAGAATCTCTTCACAAAGTATGACACAGTAATTCTGGACGTATCTTTACAGCTGTCCACAGAACGTATCTTTACAGCTGTCCACAGAAATCTTCAGGAATATGTTTACCATGCTCAGGATGCCATAGGTTTTGCCCCTGCCTGCATTGATCGCCATCTCGGAAGCAGTCAATGCTTGACCGTAACCCAAACCCTGAGAAGCTGCTAGGTCAGCCATCATCGACATGGCTGGTGCATCTGCAGCACCCAACGCAGCGGAACTGACCACCAAAGTGGACAGAATTGGCACCAGCAACGTGCTGGTGCTGCTGACAGATGCATTGATGCTCGCCAAATAAGACATGGTCTTCGCGATGAAACCTATGAATATCAGTGAAAAACCCAGCAGGGCCGGAGTGTACAACAGGATCCGCTCACGGTTTTTGACAGAGCCCGCCACACGACCGGCCCACTGTGAAAGCAAACATTGCATCAATCCAGAAGGCATGGTGATCACCCCGATCCAGGAAGACGAGAAGCCGTTTCGCTGCAATTCAATAGCTGCAGCTGTGAGGAATGCGTTGTTGGCTGCAAAGATGCAGATCAGCTCAAAGGTTAAGACTAAAACTCGAGCATTCTTAAACAAGTAAAGACCACCACAGGCCTTTGCCAAAAGATTATCACTTTTCTCCAGGAGAGTCTCAGTTTTAGATGAAACCGATTGAAGCATTCGGTAGATAATGACGAAGAGCACGAATGGAGGCAGTACCGACCAAAATTGAGGTTCCGGCAGGCCTGAAATTCAAGAAAGATTTTAGACGCTGAAAAACGTGGAAAATAAACACAGCTTGAAAACTTAGAAAAGAAAGAAATGCATGTTTTCGCAATTTGAAAGCCTATCAAATGAAATGTCTCCTGACTTACTACAGCTACCTTGGGCTCCTTTGCATAAGAACTTGTACCGCTGCTGTTTCGGCAACGCCATGCCTTCAGCCCTGGCTGCATCAAAGAGAGCGCCCATGCAGGGTGGACCCGCCAAGTTCCCCAAGGATCCTTCGACAACGAGCAAGGAGTTCTGTTCAATGTCAGTGCATGAGAGTTCAATGTGTTCAATGGATTCGTTGGATGCCAGCAATCTTATTTTACTGCTCAAAGTGCTACTATATGTCTTTTTGCGCCGATCCGTGAGCTGTTCACTCAAAAAACCCCTGTGCAAACTGAGACTCAAACTGGTTCTGGATGCTACTCATATGACTTTTCAGCATGCCATGGCCGGCGCAGTGGTTCAACGGTGTAGCACCAAGATCTGCCAAGGTTCCTAAGCCCACTGCCAAGCCCAGATGTTCAGATCTCTTGGGCTCAGCAAAGTGCTCCATGATCAATGCCATTGCTGCATTGAAGATGACCTCGAAAGGCTTGCAACTCGGCAAACTCGCGACACATGTGCTCCGCGTTCGGAAGACCACGGTATGTCACCCTGGAGTGACACTATACTATTATACTGTTGTCATACCATGTTTTAAATATGCATGATTAAATATGTAAAGTGAAATGAAGTAATTAAATGTAATTCAATTGAGTAAATGATTATGATTGATTATGATATTTGATTGACACCTCCACCTGTCACTGCAAACCCTTTCGGACGGCAAGCCGCCGACGTGGCTGCTCCCAGCAGGACGCGCGACAGCAGCTGCGTGGGGAAGTTGTTGGAGATGCCCATGAGAAGCAGACTGGTCAGAGACATCAAAACCCCCAGCTGTAGCACTCCTTTGGCGCCATATTTATCAATGCCGAAGCCAGCTGGTATCCTGCAGCAAGGTATTTGTGGGAAGGGTCTTATGTTGCCGTGATTCTGTGTCTTGAGACGATCAATAACTGAGCTCAACTGATTTCATAGCCTGGCTCTGCCGGTTGCCAGTGGAACAAAAAGTGAGTACACAAAATTGATTGGGTGTCATGAACTGGATTCATTCTGTCAAAATCTCTGATGATATGAGTTATAATAGTTATACTATTACATCTAGTATGTGCAGTGACTGGGGGATGTTCTTGGACACATCAAACAAAAAAAGAGACCTTCTGAAGGTCCAAGCATCAAGGCTGCCACACTGGCCCATGCTTGTGTGCTCAAAATAATGCCAACCTCTCCTTTGGATACCAGAAATGGCACGATTGCCACGTAACCCGTCAAGGCATACAGGATCGCAAAGATCACCAAACGCCCACCCCAAACCACCGCCCATGCGCTTGGTAGGGCCGACATGGCGCTGATGCTGGTGCACCAAAGGTGCGGCCTTCCGGTGGTTTCTCCAGCATTTCATTGGTGATCATTGGCTGTGGCATTTACGGACAGCGCTTGAAGGTCAATCACCGCGACTGTCACTGTCCACCATCTTTCATGCTGCGTTCTTCCAATTTGCATTTGAAACAATCAACAGAACATAGCAGGCTGAAGATCAACATAGCTTGCAGTGTCCATAGCTTGCCGTCAACATGGCTTGGGCCAACATTCAAAGCTCGCGGCAATGGCTGCAGTCCACAGCTGAAAGTCAGCGTCGCCTTCCCGAGATCCCCGACGCTCTCGCGCCAATCGCAACTGCTCTCCGAAACGAGCTTCGACACACCTGGCACCCCATTGAACGGAACTGCGAAAGCCGTGGGGCAAACCGTGTTGTACCCCTGCAGAGTGGTACTCACGTGGTTGGATCCGTTGGTTTATAAGCCAACTAAATAAAGTAATATCATCTACTACAACTGGTAGTCACCTTAGTTTTCGCATAAGTTACATGGCAGGCCCTGGGGGGGTTACCACCCTGTAGCATTCCAACGGAGAGAGAATCGGATCTTCACCCAGCTTTCCCACAGAGATGCCCAAGGTCGGACCTTCTCTGTAGCCACAACACTGCATGCGATGTGCCAAAGCCCATGCAGTGAAGCAGTTGCTCCTTGGAACCCAACGCTGGGGACACTGAGCACTGCTTGGCTCTGCTTGGCTCTGCTTGGCTGCTGAGGGCACAGCTTTGAGCTTCCTTTCGAAAAGGAAAGGATACGTCAATGGCAAGGCCTGGCAACACGCTCACACTGAAGGCAAGGAAATCGTTGGAAAGACAGGCGCGCGAAAGGTCTATCTTGCCGAATACAAACAATGCAATGATTCTCAAAAAAGTCGGTTCTCAAGGTGTGCCCGTCCGTTCCAGCATTCCTTTGAACTTAGACACACTCTTT
>VSDK01008768.1:29647-42939 GCA_009767595.1 Symbiodinium kawagutii | reverse complement strand
GGCCCCACCTTGACCCATGACGGCACCACTCCGCTGGCCTGTGGCAATGCGTGAGGCTGCCGCTCACAACAAAAAGACAGCACTAGCAAGTTCTTCGTTGATGAGGCTAAAAAAACTCACTGTAGATCGAACAGTAAGCATCTAAGCCAGTGGTCAGATCCCAGTTCTAAGCTTCAAAGGTTGACGCATCGGCTGCCACGGGTGGTGAACGCTGAGACTGTTGCTGTGAGCAGCGGCTGGGCCAATTGATGCGCCAGCTTCCGATTCAGCTGGTCATTCTCCCATCCTCAACGCGACAAGTTGAGCATAGAAATGGATGACCAGTGATGGGTTTTGATGATGTTTTGATTATGTTGTCAATGAAAAGATCGATCAGCTTGGAAAAATAATATGTTGTTCATGTTGTTGGTTTGGAATGTGATGTGTTAAACAGTCCGTCCAGTCGCGCTCTATGAAAGCCACCCTCTGTGCTCGCACGTATCCACCTGGCAGAACCCTGCTTTCTCGGTACCACTCTTCGCTTACAGTCTCTGACCCAGCCAGTCTTTCAACACTGTCGCAGTGCGAGCACCACAGCCGAGTTTCGAATGTTGCTGCACCGATCAACGCGCCGCAACCTCCTCAGCAAGGCTAAGAGGGTGGCCTTGGTTGCAGGCGGCACTTGGATCGCCCTTCCAGGGTCAGGTGGATGTTGAGCACTGAAAGGAAAAAAATCATGGAAATAAATAACATAAGGGTAATATGTAGAATAATACATATGTGTTTGAAACCAACCGGTAATAGAATGCATTTCTTAGAAAAATAGTAATAGAATAAAATCTTTAAAACACATAGTAATATCAAATATGATTTAAATGATTGTATAGGGTAATACTACAAAACAAGTACAGTTTTAGTGTTAAATCAAACATACAGTCACTTACTATAGACCTATTAAGTAGATTCAAATAGTAACCAAGTAATCTCTGTACCATAAACTATAGTAACAACAAATAAATTTAAATGCGCACTCAGCGCAAACATCGCACTACCTCTCAGCTAAGAGGCGGAGTCGCCTTCGGCACCTGCCCGGCCGGCTGCGTGCACCTCAGCGCGACACCCAGGAGGCCATGCCATGGTTGAGTGAAGTGAAGAAGTGATGAAAAGTGGTAGTTTTAATGTGATTTCATGTGATTGAATGGTGGTTTAGTGATGAGGTTGATGGGTTTTGATGAGATTTTTCAGGTTGATCAGAGGGAATCGATTTGATAGATTTTGACAGCTGGAGATTGATAGATGTTGATAGGGGTTGATGAGACGTGATGAGAGAGAAATCTGTGATCAAGAAACTACTTTGTGAATCTGAATGACGCTAAATGATGCTCACAGTGCTTAATGATTGAGAAAGAAATGGGTGTTTCTCAAAAAAGGGGCACCCCCAAATCATCCATTATAAACCATTTGTGGTAATAAACAAACCATCCATTTGGGGGGTTCCCAATTACAAGAAACCACCATGTAGTAGCTGTTTCACCATTATTGCTTGTGATCATCCCTGGTCCTAACCATGAACCACCATTTTTGCCAAAAAAAAAAGCGCCCAAAATGACAAAATCACCAAACAATCAACCATGATCAACCAGTATTCTTGGCTCATAAACCATCATCTGGTTCGTTTCAACCCCTAAATGACCATAAACCCCCATCAACTGACCGTGTCTGCGAGAACGAACGGTGCCAATTCACGTGTTGCTGCGAACGGTGGCACCCACAGCTCTCCGCTCCGGGGCTCCCAGCGCCCGTGTGATCCCGCCGCAGATTGGGCGGAGCTGCGCGCTCCTTTGAATCCAACGATCGGCTGGTCATGGATGATGATTGGTTGATGGTTTGTGATGCTTAGTGATGCTTAGTGGTGCTTAGTGATGGTTGGTGATGGTCACTGGCAGTTGATGCTCTTTAGTGGTTGATACTGGTTGGTGATGGTTCATGATAGGATGTAGATGTTTCGAGGAAACAGAACTCTTCTGGCAACAGCTGAGTTTTCACGACTTTCACTGGGCACAATGCCCCCCGCACTTGTCGGAGTCAATCTCTGGGTTCAAGTTGGACCAGTTGTTCCATGCTCTCAAAGTCATTTCCATCTGGATATTGGGTCAAAACCCTGTACCCCAAATTCTCTAACCGAACTATGCTACGGTACCAAACTAGTCTTTCATGGATAGCAGTATAGTCTATAGTACTTACATCCAAACTATACCAAAACTAATCTTTATAATGCCATGTTCACCTATATAGCCATGTTTCGGATGGTTCGAATTGACACCTGTTGCACTGTCGCGCAGGTCGTTTCAACCAACGATTCCTGTCGCGGCTGTGGACTCGTTTCTACACGGAGCATGTAGCGCAAGCCTGGGCGCCCACGGCACAGTGCTTCAGAATTGCTTCGTTCGATGCTAAAATCACGTCACCATGACCAATGTTCAATGATGAAGCATTGCTTCAAGATCATCATATCCACTGCTAAACAATGCTAAAACAATGGAAAACTGGTTCAAGTTGGATATGTCTAAAATCATGTCTGAAGGAAATCAAACTCAAACTGACACGAAAATGGAATGATGCCATGTTGTGCGCACAGACAACGACCTACAACGACCTACAACGACCTACAACGACCTACAACGACCTACAACGACCTACGACCCCGTTGGTTCGGTGAGCTCATCCCACCCCTCAGTCGATGACGTTGATCCACCGATCGCGAGGAAGCCGCCGGCTCCGGCCACAACAGCGCTTGCAGCACGGTGCACCTGGACGAACGGTGCCGAAGGCTGAAAAGAGGAATATGATTGTGGAAATTATCTAACTATTAACTAGGATAATCCTATAGAAATTATAATCATCCTATAATGGGAAGAATCTAATGATATCCTATAATAGGAAGTGAAATAACGTTCTGATAAGGGTAAGAGAATGCTGTTTCATCAGTATTCCTGTAATAGATCCAACAGAATGCTGCGAAGAACATGTACAAGCAAGGAGAACAGCTTAGAATGGTCATTTTGCAAGGAGAACAGCTGAGAATGTAATCATGAGAGATGGTTGAGTTCCCAGTGACACTTGGAGAGGCTTGGAAAATGTGATGAAATTTGAATGAAATCTGAGGCCTTATTGGCTGAGATTCCCACTTTATGGATGACAGGGTAATCATCTCAACGGGGATGGACTTCGGTGTGTTTTTGCAACTCAAAGGTTGCAAAATGGAGAAAAATCGGATCCCCCCATAGAAAAACATGCAGAAATTATATGAACAGCGTGGACAACTCAGCAATTGGTGAATAGAAACATATGATTTCCCTATGTTTTCAGTATGATCAGCATACAATCAACATATGATCAGCACATAATCAACATATGATCAACATAATATAATCAACATAATCAACATATAATCAACATAATCAAGATCATCAACATAATCAACCTATAACCAGCAAACCCAGCCATGATTTCCTGCTTATTTCCGATGTCAGAACCGCAACCTCCAACTGTGCTCATTTCCGTCGCTGAGCCCCGCGACTCCAGTGGCAAAGGATCCACTTCGCTCTCCTCACCGACCTGGTTGGACGCGAAGGGTCGCCAGGGGATGAGTCGACCATGGGGGCGCCAGTTTGGGAACTCCCGAGTTATGGGTGGTCAACTTATGGTTGGTTTACATTAATAGTTGACAACTAACCATGTATAATTACTTATGGGTCATTAGCTATAGTTTAGTAGTAACTCTGAATGGTTCAGAATGGTTATAAACAAGGGGATGATTGACCCATAATAGGGGATATACTCACAAAAACGATGGGTCTAATACTCTATATAAATGGTTGGAGGATGACAACAGGGAGTACCCCTATGACTTGAGAAACAACCTATTGGGTCAAAACAGAAAAGCAATTCATTGGATGAGTTGATAGCAGTGTTAGCTGATTAGCTGAGCTTAGCCGCCTACTGAGCTGATCAAAAATGCTAGTGGCTGAAAATGTATTAAGCTGGTTGATAGTATTGATGAACAACATGGGGAAGCTGGTGTTGAACATGTGTCAGTCAAGAACAGGTGGGTAGAAAACACAACAATGACCTACGACCATACTGAAAATCGCAAAGTTGACCCAATTTTGCTTGGCATTCTGCCAGATTTATGGCATTCCGATGGTCTCCCTGCAGCTTCAAACAGCTGAGCTGGGAAGTGTCTGAGCTTCGCACCCGGAAGAACTCCACGTGCAATTTGGGAGCTGGAACTCCCTTGGCCTTGGATACCCTAGAACTCCAGGTCATGGGCTCCCCTTTGAAGCAGCGCCGTTGCCACAGCTGACAGAGGCGACTCCATTCTTTCACGTCTTGGAGGACCCAAAATGGATTTAAAGACTCGATTTTGGTCAATCACAAGGTTATTTGTTGGTTATCTATTGCTTAATTGTCTGTTAGTTAACCATTTATTTCGAAATCAAAGCATTAGTAAGAAGTAGTGACATATGTTTTACCTTATGCTTAATTAACCTTTGCAAAAATGCTTATTTTGAAATCATCAAAGGCATAATCAAATGAAATGGTCAACAGCCATTATTTTGAAATAATTTATAATAGCCTTAATAAAATAATGTTAGCCATTAACCATGCAATGATTAATCTTGAGCATAATTTAACCATTTATTCTCAGCCATAATTTCTAATTTCACCATAATTTAGCCATAATGTTCAAATTTTGCGTTAGAATATGGTTAACCCCTTTGAAGAATATGGTTGACCATTTAGTCTTTTTGAAAAAATGCCTTTGCTTTCGGCTGTCGACCGCCTTCTAGGACTCGGAACGAGCTCCAACTCAATGGCTGAAGTCTCAACGGCTGTCACATCCTGCGCGCGCTTACAGCTGCTTGGAATGACACAACGGACTCCCATGACAAAGCGCTGGCTGCCTCATCTTGCCGGAAATGTTCTTCGCCAAGTTTCCGTTCAAGCCTTAACCGCAAAATTGGTCAAATTGCAGGTTCTCCAAGCAGCAAGATGCAGCTTGCGTGATCTTCGCAACAGCCATGTCACATGTGAAAAGCTCTCTGTGGCCTGGACACTTTTTGTTCAAAGTCGTTGACAGGACCTCTATCCACAGCGCTGAAGTTGCGCTCCAACCTCAGCAGTGTCAGCGACAGAAGTGCCTCCCCTCTGTGCCTTCGCTTAGACTCTGACGCCAAGAAGGCTCCGTTTCGAGGAAGACTGGCACCCCCTGGACCTGCATCAAACTGAGCGCAGCCACTGATGGTAGAGATG
Organism: Symbiodinium kawagutii; assembly: GCA_009767595.1. Classification (NCBI taxonomy): domain Eukaryota; class Dinophyceae; order Suessiales; family Symbiodiniaceae; genus Symbiodinium; species Symbiodinium kawagutii. Next base: position 37,644 of record VSDK01008768.1, on the reverse strand, counting down.
GACCAAAGACTGGAGCCACACATCGAAGCCCAACAGAACGGCAGTCTGCCTGTGGCCAGGCGTCTGACCTCAGTGCAGTTGGAGATTCCTTTCCACCCTTGGAAATGGGGAAAGTTTCGTGTTTCGGATGGGGGAAAGTAGCAGTGGCACTGAGTGGTGTCAGTGTCTCAGTAACTTGCGGTAGTCTCCCACAGCAGCTCCCCCGGTCCCAAACCAATTGCTTTCGTCACTTGGGAGTCAAACGCGCCGGACCCGGTGTCCAGGGAGTGTCATGTTGGTTTGGGTGCCTGCACCTCAGAATCCAACGAAGCGATCACAAGCTAATGGAAACATTCATCATCATCATCATCATCATCATCATCATCATCATCATCATCATCATCATCATCATCTAGTTAACCCTTGTAGTCAACCATTAAATTGACCATTGGTTGATCATAATCATCATCATGCCGAAAGTTGGTGCCACAAGTGATGTTGCGCAGAGTTGAGGTTCCAACGAATGTTCACCAGGTAGCGGTTGGACCCAGAGCGAACGCTCACAGTGTCCTTCGATTCTGATTTGGCGAAACAAGACTTCTCATAGATCTTTGGACGCATGTCACTACTCTTGTCTGGCCAATGTCTCCTTTCTCTGGACCCGTGTCAGTACAGTTGCATGCCTCTCAAGAGCCCTTTTTTTGCGCCAAATCTGGCTGATCTCAAAAGAAAGAATGACCACAATGACCACACCTGGTGGACATCTGTGACTCTCTGAGTTTGACGTCAAAAGATCTTTCGCGGCGACCGCGATCCAAAGACAGCGGTCAAAATCAAGGTGCTTAATCAATGTGCTCGGTGCCCGCTTTTGGCTACCAAGCTGTGCTCCAAAAGTTCTCATCGCATCCTGCGGAAAGAATCAGCTAGCCGGTTATTGGGCACTGGTTGCACATCTTTCAAAGTATAGATACTTGATACAATTTGGTAGCAGAATCATCGAGTAAAACATATGCTTTGACGCAAACTCCTGAAAGTCAACGAAACACGGCAAAGGCGTTGGCAGTTGCACTGCTGACAAACAGAAGAATGAAGAGTCTGCCTGAGGAAGGATAGTGATTCAGTGCATCATGCAGCATGACAGAACATGTTGTCTGGATTCAGGGGCGGTGGTGGCTGTATCAAGCATAGTGGATGAGTTCACAAATTTGTGTAGCCCGACGCCATTGATAGCCATTCGCTGTTTGCCCATCTATCAAAGATGCAGGGCTTGTCGTGCGGAAGCTAAAAACAATCCAGTTTTCGTTGTTTCTGCAGAATTCAATGTGTTTGAATTTTAGCTTTTCGTCAATATCGGCGGAACATGCCCCAATGTAAGGGCCCACACAGCAACTGGGCCCGCATGCGGTCAGCATGGACTCAAGTTGGAGCCAAAAGCAAGGGTTGGGGCCCACAATGGTCTGTAGACCCAAGGAACATAAAAAGGGTGAAAATAATGTGAAGAACATCGAAGCAACTCTTCCTTGGAAGATCTGAAGATGATAGAGGACCCCTTAGGTGGTTGCGGGTGGTGTACCATCTCTGGATCCAACCAAAGGCCTATGTCCAGCTGCATCTAGGGTGCTCCATCCGCTGGAAAAGATGTCCATCTTGTACACCAGCAGCCTGTCAAGATGTGCCAAGTCACGCGCTGGTGAGCATGCGGTGCGCCATTGTCGAGTCTGGAAAAACTCCATTTGTGTTGCTGTGACCCTTCATACTATGGAGGTTGCCACATGTTGCAACAAGAGATGGCCAAAAAGGCTTCGAATTTTGGAACAACAGAGGTGGAATCTAAACGAAAAAGCAGAAGCACAGCCTCAGTCTCCATCACTGTCCGTGCGATTTCTCTAAGAGAAATATGTGGTCCTAGCCCTGATCTGTCTCTGTGGCATCCCACCCTGGGATGACCATCATCATCAAGGTTCCCATGGTAGCTCCCAAAAAGCCAACCACGCTTGCGACATCTCTGACCTGAGATTGAAACTTCAACAGCTAAAATTCCAAGCAGAAAAAACTCAGAAGTCGTGTCTTGTCTTGTCCTTTCCTAGCAATCACTGCTGCGACAAACACAACTGCCTTATGCTTAAGTGCAAATTGCAAAACTTCGCAATTCACTGATGCTTGCAGCTAAGCCACGCAAATGGCGACCAGAGTGTCCATGGCCAAGCAAGCAATGCTCAAGAAATATCGCAAATACCTTCGGCTCTGAGGTTCCTGCACCGGTTTGAAGCTCCAAATTCTTGCAAACTACACTTTAAATGGCTCAATGTCTGGAATATTCATGTCTGCCAAGTTCTCTCCTCTGGGGGTCGCTTGACGAGAGGGGGCGTTTTCAGCAAAGGCTGGCTGTTGGGGCCTGCAATCTGACTGCTGTCACACCATTTCAAGCTGCGAGCCATGCAAAATACCACTGTTCTCATCATAGCTTGGGACTTCTACTCATCTCCCATGCATGTCGAAATTCAAACGATACCATTCATGCGATTTGTTCCTACGATGTGCGAGATATTAAGTAGAACCATTACTCAGTACGAATCCTCAGCCTGCATCATTATCATAGTCTTGAGCAAGTAGAGAAACCTTTGATCGAACAAAGTTGTCTGCTCACGTGCCGGCAGAGCCTTCTGCGGTGTGTTCTTTGATGGAAGGGCAGATCCCCTGGCTGTGGCTTCTGACAGAATTTCGTTGCATCTCGAAAGATCGGCAGCCCGTGGTTGCCGTGTGTCGCCATGAAATCATCGCTTGATCCACATAGAAAGGGTGCCATGATTGAACCACCATGGTCATCGGTTGATTCACCCCCAGCAATCTGCATCTGCTTGCACTTTACTCCGCACCTCCAGCAAGCACAAGCATGCTCGGACCTGAGGGCAGCCCATGCCGTTGCTTCCCCATGGCGAGCTGGACTCAACTTGGCCACTGCAAACCATAAATGGGATCAATGTTAATAGTCATTGATCATATTTACGGTAGTGATATAATAGATGGGATGATAGTGATAGTCAATGTTGATCACTATCACTATGAATTCATTATCACTCTGGTAGTGCACTAGCCATCAACAGTGATAACCAAATTCAAGTATCGCTCGAACTAGAACCATCACAATCATCATAGTAACATCATGTTGATGATGAGAACCGTTCATATCACTGTGTAGTGGTTTCTGAAAATTTCTGAAAATAGGGGTACCCCAAAAATCATCCAGTTTACGCACAACCTTCTGTAGTAACAAACCATCCATTTTGGGGGTCCCTATTTTGAGAAACAACCATTCTTGTTGGTCATTATCCCTTAAGTATAATTCATGGAGCAAAAAAAACTACATAACCCCTATTTACCCCTGTATCAACCATTTTCATGATAAATCAAACCATTATTATAACATATTATAACCAATCATTAACCATCATCAAACCTAGTGGTAAACAATAAATTCACCAGTTCTATGCTAAATCAAACCGCTATCAACCGCTATTAATCACCATTGTTATGCTGAATCAAAGCTGCTACGACATCTGCGCCACACATCGCCGTGACATCCGAGGCGCTGTTGGGTTCGTGTTGGTCGCCACCGCCACCAGCACGGTGAAGGTGAGCCCAACTCCTGAGCCAACAGAGCTGCTCGGTGTGCTGATGGAGCTGACGATTGAGCTGGCGGCGAAGCACATTGAGATTTATGATTTATCAGGTGATGTTATGACTTTCAGATTAAGATTGAACTTGGTGCTTCATTGACTGCTAATAAAATGACCGTTAACAAGCCTTGTGGTATTCTTCATTGAGATTGTCAGATTTATGTACTTCATAACATGGCTGCTTATTAACCCTCATAAATCAAGATGATGTTAAGAAGCTCTTCTGATTTATGATGGTTAATAATCATGCTAATAATCAGTTGAGAATGTTAACAAGCACATCAAGGTGATAAGCAGTTCTGATGGTTTGTAAGCAGTGATTATAGATGATCAACATGGCAAATAAGCAGTTGATAATGGTTAATATTGATCGCTAGTGATGGAAAATCATGACTGATGTTACTAAGCTTGTGATGCTTAATAGGCAGTTGGTTAAAACAAATCAATATAGATTGTGTTCACCATCAGATCTGATGTTGGTCATGTCTAATCTTAGATCAATTCATGATGAACATAATGATGGTGTTAAGATTTTGCTTGGTTGACATTAATGATGGTTGATGGTGATTGACCATCATTGACCAACACATCAAGCATCATCCGTCATTCACCATAGTTAATCAACATGATTGACCATTCTTAACCATGGTTAAGATTAACCAGCGTTGGTTCACCAGTATTAATCAGTATTAAACATCATTTTATTACTCTCCACACTGGCAATAAGCATGAATATCTCTGAATGGTGACACCCTCATCTGGTGAACCTTGGTGAATGGTGACCACCTAAACCCATCATTCATCACAAGCGCAACGATGGATTGGTCCATGGCGAATGGTTTCAACATGGCAGCTGCAGCCAGGGCGCGGCTCGCGAGGATCCAAGGATCATCTGCAGGGTAGTTGGTGAGGAGATTTGGCGCCGTCTCGTCTCCGAAGGTCAGGTAGCCTGCTCCATCTGTGGATGGGACATCCGTGGCACATCGATGCGATGTCCATGGGACATCCATGGCACATCCATGGCACATGATCTACTTTGAATCCCCTTAAAAGTGCATAGAACTGCTATGGATGCTGTGAAGCCAATGGCTCAGTCCCGACACAGCGCCTCCGACCTCAGGACAGCGAGCTCATCACAGCACGTGACTCACAGCACGTGGCTCACAGCCCAGGCACAGCCAAAAGGATGTAGATCCCGAACTGGACAAACACAACTCCTTGGAACCCAGTTTTTTAACACATCTAATGAATTATAAAACCTGAATGAACACAACTCCTTGGGGTTAAACTTGCTGCGAATCCCAAACTGGAGTTAAATCCAAACTGGATGAGCATAAATGATGAATTTAACTGATCCTAAACTGTGTGTATCCCAACTTGCTGCGAATCGCAACTTGAAAGGAAACACCAACAGGACGGAGTGCAAAGCCAGCTGGAAAAAACTGCAACGAACGGCATGTCTCATGATAAGGATAGTTCTCGATCATATACTTAGCATATCTTCATATCATAACGGTTGCCCATTTGTCATGTCTCTATGCAGTACCATCTGCACTGCCCTTCCGTCTTTGCCGACGTGTCCACGTGAAGGGGAGGCATATGATCTTCTCTGGAGAACCGAAAAAAAGTGAGGAATACGGAATATGGGCTAGGAAAGATCCTACTGACAAATAATGTGTAGAACCAATCTGACCATGTGAGGCGAAGAACGAGCTTGAAGCACAATGGTCGGACAAGACAAGGCTCTATAACTGATCTTCTCAATTCGATAGTCCTCCGGGTTTTGCAGCTCTTTTGCCACAGGCGTCACATTCCTAACGAGGGACCACGGACGGCGCAGGTCGGCTTTCTCCATTTCTCTCCCTCTCTCTCTGTCTCTTTCTCTTCGCAGTGTCACAAGTGCATCTCAGCCAAGTCTCAAATGGCAAACATAGCTAAAAACACAAAGGCTAAATGCTTGCAATGTGGAGAAAATGTCCGGGTTCCACAGCGTGATGTGCCTCTCTCCTCGGAGTTGCAAGGTTTGGAGCGAAAGCCCATCACTAACTCATGGATCGCTTATAGGCTAGGGAGATAGTGATTGCATAGTTAACTTATCAGTGATTGATGGATCACTGCGCTTCAAAATCCGTGGAAATCCAATCTTCATCCAAGCAGCTCCCAGTTTCCAAAGCAGCACTCCAGTTGAAGCTGAAAGGAGAAAGATGGGGAATGGAAGCGAAGCATTTCACCAAGACGACGGCTTCAGTGTAGATGATGCCCATGGCCATGATCCTGGGACCAGAATTGGCAAGCCATTTGCTACAGCAGAAACAAAGGAGAGAAAACTCAGAAATGTTGAACCAAGGAGGGAAAACCAAGAAAACATGACTTTGGACATGTTCAACTCCCAATTGAAATGTTGTAAATACTGCCTTTTCGTCATCTCCACTAGTCTGACCGTAGCGGAAGCTTTGCTTGCGATTGATCACCTCAAATATGGGTGGTTTACCAGCCAAGCATCGGCGAGAGGAATCGAAGACCCGAAAGATCTCGTGGCAAACTGGGGATCAGCACCACCAAAAAAGCGCCCACCTCAAAAAACAGTGGTCACAAGGAATTGTGATGCCGTTTTGTCACCTCAAAAATTGGATGATCAAATCGTAGCTTATCCAAAAATGGTGTAGCCCCTAGGTTCGTTTCCCTATCAATGATGGTATATCATGGTTATGATTGGCTGATCATCGCTATGGAACCAACCGTGGGGTGTGCAATCACATCACCATGGCACCAGCTTTCTGAGTGACACGCCAGGGATTTGGTACGAAGGTCGTTCAGCTCGGGTTCGGTCGAAAATGTATCTGACAGGGACACTCTGGAGATCTCATGGCACAAACAGATGGATGGAGTGAAAACTGAGGACAGATGATGAGAAAAATCATGAGCAATTCATGAAAATCAAAAGATTCATAAGTTCCAAGCTTCAATCTTGGAAACAGACTTATGAAACTTGGAACTTATGAAGCTTTCATGTTTAAGATGTCCTGCTTCAACAACAAAAGACGGGAGACTCAATGAGACTCCGAATCTCAGCTTCGCCTGGCGATAAACACTGAAAGATGTTGGGAATGAAGTCGCCTGAGTCTTTCAAGGTGCAGCCACTGCAGAGGAAAGGAAATGTGCTGCCCGGGCACCCAGGAAGATGAAGTAGGTGATCAAGGACCCATTCCCATAGAGAAAAAGCATAAGATCCTGAGGAACGAGAGGAATGGATCCTAGTTGTTCAGCATAAGGTCCTGTTGGAACCACAGAATGACGACTGGACATACTTGGAGCAAGTCGTTGGCCGATGCTGAGAAAGATGCGCCAGCCAATGCTTCCCATTTCTGAGGCCGCAGCTAAAGGCACTTCAATGCCTTGTCCAAACACAGAACCTCAGCAGAGCTCCCAAGAAACTCAGCAGTGACCAGTGATATCCGGCTGTGGGTCAGTTCACCCCGTACCCCTGGTTCCCCTATCATTTCCCATTGTTTCCCTTATCATTGTTAGTTATTATCTCCATGAAATTGGTTGGTAAAGTGCTTGACCCAACTCGCCATCCCGTGACTCTGATCGTCTCTGAGGCACTGATGAGACTTCCCAAGGTGTAGCGGTGCTTCATCACCGCAGCCTTCATAAGCACTTCCATGCTCACCTCAGCACCCCAGGGTGCACCACCTGCTAGCTCTGCCACTGCTGCAGTCAAGCGGCAGCTGCAATGACACCTGCCTTGGCGAATGGAGAGACACAGCGCTCAGCGGTTGAGAGTTGCTGTGAATTCAGCTGCTTAGATTTGACTAGATCCTGAACCAATTTCATTTGACTTGATTGGATTTGAGAGTTGCATTCCCATGGATTTTATCCCCAATGCACTGTCAAAAGCATCCCACGTCACCCACCCAGCGATTCATCCTCTCATCTGAGGCACCAAAATCAGCAGCAGGGTACCAAGCACCAAGCCAGAGAGTCGCATCATGTAAGCAATGGTCAAAATTCCTGGCATCTGAGCGACCACTGCCACCATGCCTATGACAACTCTCCAAAACTTTTCCATAAATCTGGATAGTCATAGGATACATCTGGGTAGTCATGTGGATGTATCAGTGATAAGAATGATGGGATACATCTGGGTCATCCAATCGCTGGACTAGTCGCCTGCAAGTGGGGTTCCTTGCCCTGGCGAAATTTGCCAGCCACTAGACCGTCCTCCTCCCAAAGATGTTTGAACCAAAACGAAAATACTCTGGCGGATTCCGCCGGCAGTGAGGGGCCGGAAGGTGTAGTTCGACTGGGTTCGCTCCTCAGATTGCGCCAGAAGAGCGT
>VSDK01008768.1:17738-29604 GCA_009767595.1 Symbiodinium kawagutii | reverse complement strand
AGAGCGTCCAAATTGGAAGGGAGAGTGTTTCTTGGTCAATTGGGGATCCATACCTTGTCAACCATTCCCAATTCTATCTGCTCAATAGCTGGTGATTCATAAATTAGATGGTTGGTTAATCAGAATCTCTAATCATCATCGTCATCATAAGAATTCACCATGGGATGTTGTCAAGTTATCCTCTCGTACTGACCCTTACAGTCTGCTAGCTCAATAATGAAAGGTTGTCAATATTTGACTAACAGCTGGCCATTACATCAATCGTTTTCGAATTTGAATCAAATAACAAACCATAATTGGGTCATCATGTAGAATTGGACAGCTATCAACATCTATAGTTCTACATGATTCACGTTGATGGCCAAACTCATCTATCATAGCTGGTTAACATGTACGTATCAGTCATAGTTCAACCATACTTGGATGTGCACCTGGGGGGTAGTTCACCATAGTTCAACCATAGAAAGTCGCCATACCAACTGACCATCGTTCACTGGCTCTCACCCAGCGACGTAGAAGGACGTAGCGCGGCTGCCCAGTCCGGCTGGAGCACCAAGATCTCAGCGAAGCACCCAGGATTTCGAAGCCGTGGATAGTTTGTCATGCAAGGTGGGCCCCTAGTATTGGTCGGTAACAACCAGTGGTGTTGACATGTAATGGTAGTTACTTCATAATGGTAGTTATCCTGGTACTAATAATGGTAGTTACCCCTAGTATTGGTTGGTTGATGTTGACAAGGTGGGCCCCAGTAGTTGTAAGTTGGGGTAGTTCACCGGTAAAGTGGGTAGAAATCATCCTAGTTAGTTAGGCAACTACACCAACTAACCGAAGTGGTTGGGGGCCAACCTTGTGGTTGGTGCTTCACCATGGTGAACGGTTCACATGTCTGATGTTCGTTTTCACACTGATGATTCCATGGTTGATCCGATCGAAAAAACCAACAATTGAACCACCAACATCGACCAGCAACCACTCCATGACCAAGCATAGAATCTCATAGAAGGTTCCAAGTGGGTCCGGACTGATTCCAAACCAAACAAGGGAAATGGCATGAAATATCTGATTGCAGATGGACAAGCTGGCGAAGCTTCCAGGGACCTGGCTACCTTTATTGGTCAACCCTTCCACTCCAGCCATGGCTGGCGTCAAGACAGCAGCTTTTGGTGACTCAATCGATTTGTTTGGATGAAAAAGTCAGCTAAATCAGCTAGTCAGCTACTAGTAAGGCTTTTGCAGCTCGGATTTACCGATGAAAACCATTGGAACAGAATGGTTTCCCTTCGTTTTGGTGTTCATCTTAGGAGTCAGAGGTCCCAACTCATGGCAACAGCGCTACCATTATGACCTTTGTCATGTCTCAGGCGACATGTAGCGGCCACGACGCCTGCGATATCTTCGGTTCCAGACAGCAAGCGCTCGCGCATGGTGGGCGTGTGAGGCGTGCGTTGCACCATGGCAAGCCCAGCCACTCGGCCGTCTGATGGACCAGTTTTGTTGATCACATGGCACTAATGCTGTTTTCGGGGGGTCGACAAGGGATCCACATTACGAAGAATGTGCTGTATGCCATGTATAGATAAACTCATTAACAATTGTAGTATGCCAATCATACCAATTGGTATATTACCACAGCATGATTAGCATCTAATATACCAATTGACAAGCTTAGTGATGCTAATTATATGTTTGTTAAATCAATAGCCAAACTCAAGAAGCAAATTCTCTCGACTTCGATACCATGTCGTGGAATTGCGTGGTCCCAACATGCCAAAAGGAGTGCAGAATTGCAGCGTAGTTGGAGAGACTTCTGGAGCTGAGCCGAAAAGGTTATGAACGGCTGATACGTTGAGCTGAACAGTTTGGCCATGGTGTTGAAACAAAAAAACACTGAGAAGAAAACACAGATCTTAGGTTTCCAAAGAAACTACTAAGAAAAAAAGAACAAAAAGTGTGGAAACTGGAAACTGCCAGGTGATTGGAATCTGTTTTGCTTCAAATGACTTCCCCTAAGCACCTGCAGGTTCATCCCAGGTCCCAGGTGGCGGTTCCTCCCCGCGTTCTTTGGCAGCTTCCAGAAGTCGGGATGCGGCAGCGTCCTCAGCACAGGTCCCAAGTCGTTGTCGTTGCTGAGGTTTTTTCTTCATGTTTGGGGGCTTGTCCAAAGGTTTATTTCTCAAAATGATGTGTTTACTTCTAATGATTATAAGAATAGTTGCTAAGAATAGTTCCAATGCCTGTTGCTATACTTAGATGATGGTTTCTCAAGTCATTGGGGTACCCCCAATTCCCATATCTAATATCTGTCAGTAGTAAGAAACCAACCTTTTTTTGAGTTACCTATTTTGAGAAACCACCATGTTGTCATTCCTTCTCCTTCCATCTTGCTGCATCTGCTTCTATCAGTTATGTTTTCGTGGTGGCCAATCTTCAAAAGTGTTGCGATGAAATGTCTGGAATTTGCAGATCCTCCGATCTTCTTGAAGTGGCACAAAAGCTCTGTTTTACTGATTGATGACAATCAAGAAAAAAATATGTGCTATCTCTTTGCTACAGCATGTTTCTCTATGTTTCTTCTGCTTTTTTCCCAACATGGAACTAATTGAACATGAAACTGCTGGAAAATCAGCAGCCTCTTTGAGGCACCCACATATTTGCACCAGCCTTGATCACCCGCGAACTGCCACTCAAAGCCTGATGGAGAAGCGAGCTGGAAGCCCCTTGGGCGCTTGGGAATACGAGACTCCAAGAGTCTCCGTCAGTGATAAGCTACAAGAATTTGTAAGAATGTCAAGTGCGAAGCATTTGCCAATGGTTTGGAGCAGTTGTTCAACCATGCTCAACCAGGCCATGAGGTTTCCCTGACTTTGCCTCTAGCCTCCCCTCTGCCAGAGCTGTTGCCTTGCGAAAGCAACAGATTCAAAAAAGCTTGACAACCTATCTGATAGCTGTCAGCTGTCAACGCTTCAGTTGGACCCAATATGCACAAAGAGAGTTACCTAGGAAGACTCGAAGTTGCAGACTCAACAACTTGATACACAGCTTTCATGCTTTCCAGTGCACTCAGCAAGTCATGGGAGATCATGGGAGACTGAAGTTCTACGGATCTCAGCATAGCTGATCCCGCCTGATAGGCCCAGCACGGACAGTTCCAGAGGAAGTGAACCTCGCAAGTTTCCACGGCTTCAGAGTTCCCACATCCGCGAGATGAAAGTCTCGCCAAAACTGACTTCAGCCGACATCACAGTTGCTGTGGAGGATCACGCAGTTCAGCTCAGCTGGGATCCCTGCGACCAGGAGCATGACGCCTGTCGAAATTGGATGGCCGCGAGATCCAAGTCTCGAAGATTCAGATGATCAATCCAGTCTGATCCAGTCCCTGAGTCCAATATCCAGACCCTCTTGGAGTCCCTTATCCCTCAAGGAGTCCCTCTTTGCAGATTGTCATGTCCCTGTCCTCCGGTTGGATGGAGGGAGAATCTGCGAGGTGGGCACTTTTGGAAGGAAACGACCTCGGAACGCAAGGATTTTTCTGCGTGGGAGTCCGGTGGTTTTCCACAACGTTTCCATGTTTTCCCAGGGTTCATGGGCTAAGGGCAACCAATGAGTCAGAACCACTGGGACCTGTGGCGGGATAAGAGAAGAACCCCGAATGACCAATGACAACAGAAAGATACAAAAAGAAAACATCGGGAGTGACCTTGAATTTTCTTGAAAAGCCAGTGACATCCAATGACTATTCAAATGCCTAATAACCTTGGCATCAACTCGTCAATTTGCCGACATCATCAACCCGGGTGAAGAACAGGGGAAGGTTCCACTGAGGCACCAGATTGATCCACCACATCCAACTGTCCATCTTCGTCCTCCCAAACCTTAGCAGGGCTACATCAAGCTGCTCCCAGCTGCTCCCAAACTAGATCAGAGGAAATCTTGGATCTTTCAAGAGCTCAGATTGGAACTTGAAAATTGAATACAATTCATCATTGAAATTTGTGCCAATCACTAAGCACTGAGGAAGCACTGACTAATCACTGACCTATCAAATCAGTACTTGGTGACTTACCCAAGCGAGCAAAATCGCTGGATCTCCCATCCGAGCTCAGGACAGCCACTCCAACGGTGCGGCTGTCGGTCTGCAACCTCAGCGCGTCGAACCAAAAACCGTCGCTGCACGTTGGAGCGCCGTGTAACCGCTGCCGAGGCACTGCACTCGTCGACAAATGGGACCAGCTGTGGACTTCTTGGCCTGTGGCCTGGAGCGGAGCACAGCTGTAGGAAGTGTCCACCCTTCGAGGTTGGAACGAACCGAAGGTTGCCACTGTGATTGGCAAATTCTGCTTGCAGCAAACATGAAAATACAGGGTTAGCTGGTTGCATGAAGGAAACTGAAATATAGTGAACCGGTTGCAACATTAAGATACTGGGGAAATGAGACATGAAGAATCGCTGCGATGCTCAAAGCTGATCCCAGGTTTGCACTGGCCTGGGCACATCGGGCACATCTGTCCGATCCACCACTACGAACATGGCATCTGCAAGTTCATCCATGCGCTCCAACAGAAGGTTCGCCTCAAAAAATCTGGCAAACAGACCTTGATCAAACCTGAAGACACGTTTGGAAAATTCAAAACTGTATGAACTGGCTCTGATCCTGATGCGGTGACCCCCATTCTCGAGGACTTAGTGCATTCATTCTTTGTGATATGAGGAGCTTCACGTAGCTTTTCAGGTGCTGGGGCCGTGATCAGCTCCCACCTGTTCCCTTGTCATGCCGCGCGCCAAGGTCCCTTGCCCATTGGCCTACAGCCGAGTCCAGTGAAGAGACGGCTTCAGACATCAAGTTGAATGGTAAGAGGAATCAGATCTGTCACCTAGAGGCATTTTATGGCATTTTCAGATCACATTTGTGGCAAGAATGAAATATTCAATCGCACGGTTTTTCGGATACTGAAAGTCAAGCGGTCACGGGTGCCAAAGGATGAGAAGGTGCGCTGGGACAAAAGTGCAGTCAAAGATGATGCAAAGACTTAAATTTGCAAGCTACCGAAAGCTCGTCAAGGAAATCAACTCCAAGAATATCAAAGTGTCATGCCCCCCAGGCCCCGCCTCCAAGCTTGCTTTGAATCCTTCTTGCAGTTCTGAGCGGTCCTGTGGAGTGTTTGCACACCACAAACGCATCACTTGCAAAAAAGCTCTCGGCAGCTGAGCCTTCCAACCAAGTGCCGTCCATGTGCCATCTGGCGACGCTTGCAGCACAGCCTCGCCCGCCTAGCAGGCAGCTCCCATCTGTTGAGACTGAAAAAAAAAAAAGAAAGTGTTGATTGCCTGTTGATTGCCCAAGCAGAGTTCATTGGAGCTACCACCCAGCAAGGACCACGTTACCGCAAGCACATCACATCATCACATCACCAGGATCCGATTTCTTGAGACGGCAGTGGTGACGAAAGCCCAGGTCGACACAGTGCCTCCAACAAATCAGCCCAGACCATCTCGAAGGGAATTTCACCTTCCTGGACCATGGGCATCTTCACCACCCTGACAGCAACGGAAAAACTCGCCCCAGCAAAGCTCAGCAAAATGTTTGTAGAAAGCAGACGAGTTGAGAATTCATGGTGCCTTCTGCAAAAATTCAGAAACCATCAACGCTCAAATTCAATCAAAGCAACGATCGTCTGAGGCAGCAAGTCAGCTATCCTATATTGCTTTGGAGGATTGACTCGGAAACTCAGTGGCACACAGTTTGTGTATCTTTTCGTCGGCAGCCTGTGCAAAGGCAGTGGCTTTTTCAACGTGGATCTGTTGACAAACCCGAAAGGCTTCGGTCGACCTTCCATGTTGGAGTCTGCACATGCTCAGTATATTAGTTAGGCTGTTCGGGTGTGCAGCAGGATCACCCAGTCACAACTCTTTGGAAGCTACCAACTCTGCCATGTGCCTCAGCATCTTCTTGCGCTTGACCTGCCAGATCTGCAACTTGGGAAGAACTCGAGAGGAGAAGATCCAACCGAAGTCGATCGACTAATCAGCATGGCTGGAGATCCCATGGCTGGAGATCCCATGGCTGATGCTCATCCTCCACTGCCGCAGGCCTTCTGCTTCTGCCTCAGGAGGTGGGTCCCCAGCTGTCGCGGCGTGCCGGTCCCATGACCGCGGTCATGACGAAGCGACATCTTCAAGCGACCCTGCCCCGTCCGCCTCCTCAGCTTCACTCTCAGGCCTTGGACCATGAGCATCGAAGTCAATCATGGCCACTGGCTCAACCATGAATAGTGAAATCATGTGAAATCACTAGTGGTCATCTATGATTAAGCCACAAGACTAACGCTTAACTAGTATAATGCGTAGTATAATCATGGTCATTGTCGTGTTAAAGCACCACTAGTGGTCACGTGAGTGAAATCACTGGCTTAAACCATGGATAGTATCTGATAATGTGTGATTTCACCATCACTAGTGATCGTGTGTTGACCGTAAACAATAGGTGAACATTCGGAAATGATCCAAAGGTGGTTTCACCCAAATGGGTGTTTCTCAAACTAGCGGTGCCCCCAAATCATCCAATCTTAACCATTTCTAGTAATAAACTAAGCATAACTTTATGGCTTGAGAAACCACCAGCCATGGTTTCTCTGTCTTTCACGTTGTCCAGTGCCTTTCCATAAGTTCATATAGCTTCACAACTGAGCACCCAACGCTGCCGTGTCCTGAAGCGGTGCAGCAAAGACTACCACTGACCTAAGCCTGTGAAGCTGATCTAAGCAACAGCCATGGCACATTCATCAACTGAAATGGTTCGTGCATGGTCACGCATGGTCACAGCCAAATCGCATGAACATTAGATACTTGGGGGAGTGCGAAGTGTGGGATGTGTAGGGTTGAAGAACTTCGCAAAGCCAAACATCCTCACAGCTGAAACTGGGCACAGGGTGGACACCAGCGGGTCCTCTAAATCCCCTTGCGTGCTGTTTGGAGCCTGGCATCCACCAAGCTGCACCAGCTTAGCCGAAGCTGACCATTCGGACCAGTCACCAGCTAGGCATCAAGTTGATCACGATTCCCCAGCTATCAAGTTGATCCATGTTGATCCCCAGTTCATCATTAGCTACTTGGGTAAGCATTCATCAGCTAGGCATGAAATCATTTCATTATCAGCCATCAAGTTGATCACGATTCACCAGCGGCCAGTGTAAGCTTGGTCACACCTTCCAACCATTAGTTCAATATGAAGGCTGAACCAGTCAACAAACTATGGATCACCATTGATCTCAACCAGTTCAAAATTGGAAAAGTAATTTGATAAACAAATTGATTCTGCAATTCTCAGCAATTCTCATGAGTTTGCAGATCACACCTGCGTTGCCTCGTCGGTCGCACCTCAGAAACCACATGGGGTCACCCCGTCGTTGCATCAAGGTCACATCAAAGTGAGCAGTCGATCCAAAATGTCGTTGGATCATTCCGTCGTGTTACAGTATCAGTGCTTGGGCAAATTTTCACTTGGTGAATTCCAAACACCAAAGATTACGTGGCAGTTGTTGATCGGTTTCAGCTTTTTTCACCGCGCTGCTTGGCCAAACGTCTGCAAGAGCGGTCACCAGTTGCGGTGACTCCAAAATGCCGGCAGCTGAGATCCCCAACCATCAACACACGCTGCTTCAGCATCCTGACAGAACTCGGCCGTTGTAGCTGTTCAACATACCCTGCCACTGCAGGTATCCGAAATGGAGGTTTCTAAAAATTGGGAACCCCCAAAAATAGTTGGTTTACTACTTATGAATGGTTTACTTTCGATGATTTGGGGGACTCCTATTTTGAGATAGCAATATGATTTTATCATAGCTGCATTTACTAGCATGAATCGCAACCAGCAATGACCATTTCGGGATTGATGTAGTTTATCGGTTTTCCATGATGGATTGCCAATGATCAAACTGCTTCTGGCCGGTGCTTTCAAGTCATGATCTCGAACATTATCACCAACCAGCATCAGCCATCGTTCATCACTACCATCAATTAGCCGCTATGAATCACTAGCTAAGATGGCTGTGGGTCAGTTCACCCCGTACCCCTGGTTCCCCTATCATTGGCCATTGTTTCCCTATAGTTTTGGTGGTCATTATCCCCCATGAAAGTTGGTTGGTTAACTGCTTGACCCATAGCCAGATCAAGAAATGCTTACCTGGTTGGTGGTTTCAACCCCTATGAAAAATATTAGTCAACCAACCAATTGTTAATAAGTACTAGTGAAAGTAAAAAATACATATTTGAAACCACCAACCAGACTAGCTAAGATCAAGAAATGCTTACCCATTATTATCATTGATCACCACAAACCTCCACCTGGCAGACTTGTGCATGGAACCGGCCTTCGGTTTGCCCAAGACCAGCACTTCTCGGAGATGAAGCCTCGCTACAAGGCACGCCCTTTGCATCATGGATCATTGGATCTTTTGGGATCTTTAGCAGTAGGTGTTTCTGAATACTTTGGATCTTTCTGTGATGTCTTTTTTTGTTCGATCTGTCTGTGGCGTTTTTTCAAGCACACTTCTTTCTGCGGATCGACCTCCTCAGTCTTCATTTTATTCATTAAGCAAGAAGAAAAACAAGCAGCTACGAAAGCAGAGCAACAGCTGAGCTCTTGGCAAGAGCTGAGCTTCCTCTCCGTCTTCATAGACCAGTGTATGGACAGGCCTGAAACCATCAGTAACCTGTACACTGACAAGCAGTCTCAACCAGTTTCATCCTGTGATCAACCAGTACCAACCAGTTTTATACCACTCTACACCTTTTATCGGCCTCTGAGTCTCTGAGCTGCCAGCAATTTGGCCAAAATGTCGAAGCTTTTCACATGGGCCTCGAAGGAGCAGAGCGCTTGCGACTGTACAAATCAAGCGTTGTGAGTCAACCAAGGTCCAAGCAATTCGCCAGGTTTCCTTGGAACCTGGCAGTGGCATTGCATGGTATGGCAAGGTTGACGACGATGATGATGCTGATGATGATGATGATGATGATGATGATGATGATGATGATGATGATGATGATGATGATGATGATGGTGATGATGATGATGATGGTGATGATGATGATGATGGTGATGATGATGATGGTGATGATGATGATGATGATGATGATGATGATGATGATGATGATGATGATGATGATGATGATGATGATGATGATGACGATGATGATGATGATGATGGTCAATTATGCTAATTATGGTGGTCAACAAGCTAGTTCGTCATGGTTGCTTGATGGTTGATCATTCTTGATGATGGTTGATTGTTTAGGAAATACTTCAGCTTTGCCGGCAGTGTCCTGTACCACTGGAATGTGCACGACCACAGCGACCTAGTGCTAACTGTGGATGGTTCTATGGTGACCGGAATCGGTAGGTTTGCATGCGCATCAATATGGGGTTGCCTTTCGACCCCAACCTTTTGGAAAGTGGTTGGAAACTGTTCTCCATTTCCATTAGCCAGCTAACCCGACGGTTTCCCTTACTTTCTCCGTTGCTGGTCCGTTCATTAGAGAAATAATACCATATCCATTCGCCAACTACATGGAATAGTTGCTGTTGATCCATTCTTAGCCCACTTGGCTGTGGGTCCAAACCCTTTACCCCTGGTTCCCCTATCATTAACGATTGTTTTCCACTATGATTTGGTTGGTCATTATCCCTCATTATTGGTTGCTTAATATTGACCCACTCCTGAACATTCCTGGATCTGCTGGACTTGAAGCATCGGAATCCAGGCCTTGAGAGCTTACCTGAGCCAGCGGAACTGCTGGAATCTCCCGGTCGCGACCCCTGACGCTTGATACACCGGTTGAGTATGATGTTGATAGCAGTTGATAAGATGAAAATCACTTCAAATGAATGTACATGACATGAAAATCCATTCAAAATAAAGTTGATAACATCTACACCGGCATCTATCAGCTATAGCAGCAATATAACATCTTCACCGGTTGATCACTGTGAAATTCACCGCTGCTGACATGAGACCCCAGCATCACGTTCCGCCACGCTTTGTCCAACAACACCACGACCTTGGAGCCGAAACGAAGAGCCGTTTCGGATCTCTTTGAAAGATCTCCATAAGGTGGTTTCTCAAAATAGGGGACCCCCAAAAATGGTTGATTTATCACTATAAATGACTATTAAAGGATGATTTGGGGGTACCCCTATTTTGAGAAACACCCATAATTGATCATGCTATCCATGATGCTTCGTGGCATCGGTTGCCACTATGCTTGGTGAATGATGGCTCAGGACAAACATGGACAAGCTGGAGCTTTCATTCGCAAAGTCTCCGGAAATTTCAGGCGGTTGCAATGGCAGCCATGGCTTCCAAAAACTGTAGCAGAAAACTTATCAAAAGTTGCAGATTCAAAGACTTTGAGGCTTTGAGGCTTCCACACCAAGCGAGATATTCCTCCTGGCAACGACAAGCTGCTGGAAGCCGTCTCGTGTCAACGGTGAAGTACGTCGTGGAAACCAAGCGGTCGTCCAAGCGGTACGCGACGCGGTACGCGGTCCTCCATTTCTCCCGTGGTTTGTAACAAGAAGCGCTCCAAGTCTCGCAGGGGAAGCAAGGGCCTCAGTTGCCAACTTTGATCAAGGGGGGGGCATGCTCAGCTCCGAGAAGCTCTGCCGGCATGTCAGATGTTGGCTGTTTGAGAAATGAAGATACGTTGAAGATCTATTGAAGATACAGATACGTTGAAGGTACGTTTTGCGCATGATTTTTTCGTTGTGAGTTCTCATCGATTCACGGTCGTGCACACAGGTCGACAAAGGGTGCCACGACACGCGGTGGCTACAACACTGAGAGACACACTCCACGAACAGAGTTTTGTTTCCAGCATCAGGAGAGGAACTGGCAGAGCGCCGGATAGATCCATCAACGTTTATAGGAAAGGAACATGTCAAATAACTTTGGATGACCCTATCATACATATATTATTATCATATTATTATGCTTATGGTACATATATCATGCATATGTCATATGAATTGATTTTTATGATTGTTATGATTGTTCTGTATGCATGTGTAGTAATGCAATACAGTGCGATTGCCCGTGCTAAAATGCATGTATTTATGTATGGATCCTTATAATGTAGTGTAGTGTAGTGTGGGTAGTGTGAGGTAGCGTCATGCATAATATTGCATAATTGTCTAATTATAACCTGTAGATATGGTCTAGTGTGCCACAACGTAATGCGATGTAATGGAACGCAATGTAATTGAATTTAAAGCGCTGTAATGCAATCCAATGTAATGGAATGCAATCTGTCAATGCAACTTAATGTGATGTGAGGTGATTTATCGTGTACTGGAATGCAACGTGAGTGATAAGTTATCTACTGTAGTCTGATCCAGTCTATTCTAGTGTTATGTATGCTCGTATCAATCCAGTGCACTATAGTGTACCGTACTGTAGGGGTCACTATCAATGTAGCGTAATATATTGTAATGTAAGGTCCAAATGCAATGTAACATGATGTGATCAAATAAATAGAGTGATCTCTGCGAAGCAAAATAGCCACTTGAAATAACTCATCAACTGCTGATGCTTGGTTAGATGTGATGGTTTCTCAAAATCGGGGACCCCTAAAATTATAAATGTGTATCACTAACAATGATTCATAAATTGATAAACTGGATGATAACTCAGGGTACAAAACCACCATTTGCCTTAAGAAACCACCATTTCTCTGGTCGCAATCCCCAAGCTGCTTGACCAATCACCGTTGCTTCACCACGGTTTTGAGCGCCAGGTCCCGAGGTTCCCAGTGCTCCAGCCTCTCCAGTGCGAGCTCCAGCGGTCGAAACTGGGAAATTCGAATCAATGAGTGT
>VSDK01008768.1:0-17645 GCA_009767595.1 Symbiodinium kawagutii | reverse complement strand
CAACAACAACAACAACAACAACAACAACAACAACAACAACAACAACAACAGGAAAATCTTACAGGAATTCATGGAAATCCTATAAAAAAACTGCCCTTTTGAAGAAAATCTTCTGAATTCGCACGAATTCCCTGTGGTTTCTTCAAGTACAATGCTTTGGAATACAAGGTCAAAGGTACGCCCGTTGCTCGGCAAACGCGAACAGGAACCCTGTAGATGTGGCTCTCTGCCCGATGCTTGAAACGCTTTCCACTGACCAAAGTGAGTAGCAGCGCAAACTGAATCTAATGCCACATCATACCACCTAACAATTTAAAACAAACATCTCTACAGCTACAATACGTGATTTATGTATACTGCAACTGCTATGCTGTTGTGTATTCATTCTAATTACTGAATCCTAGCATGATACAATCTACATGGACACTTCTATAATTACTCCAGTCAAGTACTGGCGCCAAAACATACCTGACAGTTTCTCCTAGTCCGAACATCCAATCAAACAAACCGAATAAACGGCGCCGGACGAAGATGGATGGAAATGATGGAGCAGCCTTTTTCAAACTGTGTAAAGCTATCAGCAAAATGTGCCTACACCAGAGCGGTGCAGTGCCAGATAGGCTTATAGAGGGGCAAGAGATTGGAAGTGCGGCAACTCCTGCGCACCGGCAATGGGCCGAGCCTCATTAAACGTTGGCCTCGTGCACAGGTCTAACCAAATCACTACCACGCAGCGCAACGTGCCGCATGGTATCTATGGTGGAAAACGAACGATAATGTTAACCCTGGATGAAGCTAAACCCCTGGTTGATTAATATCGTTTTTTTTCCAAGTTCGCCGACTTGTTTCCCATTCAGATAGTATTCCAACTAGTATGCCAATTAGTATGCCAATTAATCAACCCAGGGTTTATCAATCTGGGATTAACATTAAGGGAGGAAAGCTCCACCCTTGAGATCTCGGGAACTGCTAACCCAGCCACAGTGGAGCCACGTGCAGAAGCCAGGCGTTTTCCTACTGTCAGTGGTGGGTCCCGGATCGGTCCGGATCGGTCTGCCGCTTCCTCTGCATTTGTTGAGGATTGGTCAAGGGCACAGCCCATGTTCTGGTTTTTGGAAATGCGCTATCAATTCAGAAATTATGTTCATATTAATATACTAATTAAATATAATAGATATATATAAATATATTTATGTATATGTATATATATGATCTATTAAAATGAAATATTCTATATATATATATATATGTATATATCATTTCGAAAACATTAGAAAATTATGTCCATGCTGTGCCTAAGAAATCACCAAGCTAGTCTCCATATGGGCGGCTCTCAAAACAGGGAATCATTCATTGTCATTGTTCCTAATAAACCATCCATTTTTGGGGGTTCCCTATTTTGAGAAACCACCACATTTCTACGTTACAGTATAAAGTTCAAGCGACATGAACGGATGAAGTGACTGCATCATCGGTCGAGAGCCGCTTGCAAATGCGAGGAATCCCACTGCAGACACGCAAAAAAACTATCGGGTCGAATCGATGTGGCCGCTGGGTGCAATCTTGACAGCATCTTATTTTGGTGTTTCTCAAAATAGGGGACCCCCCAAATTATCCTATATCAACCATTTACAGTAATGAAACAACCATTTTTGGGGATCCCCTACCTTGAGAAACCACCATTTGCACAGTGCTCAACAGGTTTCTCAGCAAATAGAATGATGTCGTGAACGCTCAACGTCGAGACGCTGCCAGTTGCACAGCAACCTTTCCATTTGCATCAGAAAACAATCTCGTGGAGGTGTTTTTTCAGCTATACTGGGACTGTTGGGGATGACCGTTGGGTAGGGACCATCCTGACCCAGTGGGGAGTTTTCAACCCGTTGGGACCAAGTGCACACAACCAAAACGGGTATGGGAAAAATCCACAGTTCTCCACTTGATCGTTTCCTCTGTGCAAGTGTCTTTATGTATTGATGTGTCTGTTTGATCGAAAGGCAGAGCCAGAGCCTAGTTCCCCTGCCCAACATCAGGCGGAAAGGTCAGTGCTACCAGAACCTTTGAGAAGACATCGAAGTCCTCTTTTTGTAATGTGAACATTGGGCTGTTGAGACAGGGGATCTTTTCTGCGCCGACCAAGTCGAGATTCTCAACTAGATCAGCCTAAGCACTAAGCTCCTGTTGCCTTCGACATCAATTTCAAGATAACCACTGTCCAGCTGTTGGATGCAGTGTCTAGAAGTATCTATTCGGACCTCGGAGGTAAAGACTACGGATACGGATACTTAGGGATGGGGGTGAGAACTGTGAGAGCTTCGGTGGTCATTCCGAAGCGAGGAGTCGCTGAGTTCACTCGTTGATGCTTCCATCATACTCATGGGCCCCAGCTTTATCTCCTTGCCAGCTGAAGCTGAGCTTCGCAGCTTAGCTCTGCTGGCCGTCCAATCTCTAAGCTACGCAATGTAAGCTACGCAATAGATCGCAATAGGAGGTGTGAGCTCCGAGTCGGAAAAAACGGGGAGTCACTGCGAGTCACTGGTTGATGTTTCGATGGAAAATATCAGATGTATCAGCTCTGCAGAGTTCAACCTCCTTGCCAGTTGAAGCTGAGCGTCGCCGAGCTCTGCTGGCCATCCAATCGATTGGATCTACGCAATGTTAGCTATATATGCAATGCCAGTTGGCTACTGCTCGTAGGTATTTTGGCGAACCTGTCACTGCTCGATGGTTGGTAGCGCCTTGACACATGTCAGATTTGGAGACCTGTCTCTTCAAGGGGCTGATCACTCCAAGAACATGTCTCAAAGCTTCCTGCCTGGCGCAGGTCTTCCAAAGCGCTGTTCACATCTCGGGTATGTTGCTCCTCAGCGTCGAAGGTCCAGGGCCCATCAGGGCCCCCATCAGGGCCCCAGGTCCCACCCTTGCCGTGTCTGGTCTGCCACCATGGCACTGTCGAAGTCTTGGAAAGGGCTAGGCCAATGAGTCCTGCGAAAGTCATCTTGCCCAAGACTCGTCCTGAGTGCCGTCAGATGCCGTCAGGTTGTCCACGTTACCAGTACTTCGTCATCCAAGCGGAAACATGGAGAGATACTCGCAGATGTCTACAGATGTCAAAATCATAGCTCATCCTGCCCATCCTATCCATTTGCTAAACTTGGTCATTGATTCAAAAGAAATGATATATGATAATATATGTCAGTTTACTTCTTATCTCACTCTCAACCAGTGGTCATTCTCGCATCCCCAAGAATTTTCCATAAATCATACTTGTCACTTTATCTCATGGGTCTCCCAAGCATCATGGCTTTTGCATGGCTTTTCCAGCAGTCATCAGAGCAGTGCTCCCGAGTTTCTCATCGTTTGCCGCTCACCCTGGGACCATGAAGAGGGCATGTCCTTGGCACCGCTGCTATGGAGCTCCCGAGCTACTCATCACTTCACTGAGCACAGCTCTGGATTGTGTAGAAGCGATCGGCGCTCTTCCTCGCCAAGAGGCAGAGAGCTTGACCAAGCCATCGCATGGCGCTGCGTTGTATATGTTGTATCACTGACTATAAGCATCTATAAGCCAAGAAAGATTCATTTTCAAGATAGAAGCCTTACGGATAGGATTGATGGTGATATAGGAATCATAACTTGTTTAAATATTTTTAAAAAATACTCATTTAAATAATTGACAAATTCACATCATTTCTCACAATGACCCCATCTGAATCTGACCCATCTGTTTCTTCGGAACATGTCTGTGACTGGTGATCAGTTTGGAGGTGGCAGGTGCTCAGGCTGCAACCAAGATCTGGAAAATGCCCTGCGCTTCGTTGGAGAATCCGTTGCTTGCAGCCCTCTCCCGCAATTGACCCAACACCTCGGCGTTGGTCAACTCACCCGTTCGGTGATCGACACGAAAAAGCATCCAAGGGGCAATTTCCAGGAGGTGCTGCTCCTGAACTTTTCCCAATAACCTCCTGAAACCCAGTGATGACGCGTTTTGAAAAAGTGAACTCTTCAAAAAAACAAGAGCACAGCTTTGACCCTTCGCTCTGATTTCACTCACTTGGCTCACTTCATTCACTTCATTCACTTGGCTCCTTTGTGCTTTATCCAGACTGATTGGCCTCTTATGATGTTCCGCATGGCAGTAATTGCAGTCTGCACCCAGTGCGCAGCCACGTGCTGCGAAGTGCACCTAGGGAGACGGGTGGTGCAGCGGGTGCAGCAGCGGGACACCAGCGACAACGCAGGAGGCTTCGCCGAGGCTTCGCCGAGGCGCGCAAGGCCGCTTGCAAAACTCCGGGTGACCTCGTGTGCCCATGCTGAAGCCAACCGTCGTTCCGCCTGCGCAGGAGCTTCACCGTTCCCTGAAAAGGGCCCTTCATCTCACAATTTTGATGCTTAAGACATGGATCTTGATGATCACTGGTCGCTGATGTTGCCAGTGATTCATCTCACAATTTTGATGCTTGAGGTGGATCTTGATGATCACTGGTTGCGAAACAGTTGCTAGTTCCCAATGGGTCTTCATGTTGGTGATGCTTCATGACTTCTGCGGCTCATTTTTGGTTGCACACAAACCAGCACCTGCCGCGTCAGCTCCATCATTGTTCCCAGCGTTCTCGGTTTCTGGAGCCGATGCTTCTCCATCATGGGTGGAGTCTGTGTCTCCTGTGGTGACAGCAACAGCTTCTGGCACAATCTGTCTCGGTCAAAGCAAGAATACAATGCTTCAGGATCAAGCGGTGTCTAAAGATGCAACTTCTGCCCACAGGGGCAGCGCCTACTCACTCAAAAAAACGAGGTTAACGGATCAAGCAAATGAGAAATACAACAAACAGATCAAGCAGATTCATGAAAAATAAGGAAAAGATCAGGAAATTGACGAAGAATGGAGGCACCTGCCAAGCTCTCGATGCGAGGTTTCCATTGCACCTGGCAAGGTACTACCCCCGCGTTGCTTGCAGGTTGGCTTTCACTGACCATGGTCCACTGATGGCCTCTTTGCTCGCCAGAAAAATCTCTCTGGACTCCTGCGGAGCTCGCAAAGGTCATCCATCGAAATGAGAATTGAAAACTGAACTTTGCTCTTTTCTCTTTGCATACATATTTCATACAAAGGTCATCCATCAAGCTTTGAACATGAAGATCTTCTAAACGTAAATTTCATAAGCATCAATTCTTCAAAAGAACTCTGTGAAGATGTTTCAATTCGTCTTCAAAAACTGATGGCATGGCATGCCTCATCCAAAGAAGTCAGCGTGCGAAGCGTCGGCTCGCTGTTAGAGCGTGCTGGCTTGGGACAAATCTCCTCGGCAAAGCAATGGCTGGTTGTGAGTCAACCCCCCGTAGTCCTGGCTGTTCACACCCCACACATGACCAAACGGCTGGTTTTTGTTGGAATCTTCACCTAGCCCTTTCTTGGATGGGTGGTGATGACATGACCCATTGCCATTTGGAAGTGCTAGGGTGAAAGCAGACTTCCGAGTAGCAAAAGCAAAAAAACAATTTCCCCAAGCCATGCTTCAGCATTCCCTGAAAGCATCATAAGGGCAATGATGATTGGTGATAATCAAGCTCAGGGAAGCAGCCATTACCAGATTGGGGCTTGGATCACCAGGCAAGCGTCCAGATGCTGGTGATAGAAGTGACGATGAACCAGCCATGTTTTGATCCGCAGTTCAGCTACTATAGCTGTCACCACTGCCAAACAGCTGTCACAAGGTATAACCACGCATAATCGGCTGAACCAGGTACAGTACAAACAGTTGAACTCGATGTGGTTGTTTCTCAAACTAGGGGTACCCCAAATCGTTTTTATCATTGATAGTAATAAGCCAACCACAACTTTTGGGGTTGCTTATTTTAAGGAAGAATGAATAATAGTAAGCCAACCATAACTTCAACTTATTATCTGAGGATCATCTGTTAATAGTCCCCCATTAAGTGTAGATTGGGTTATTTTGAGAAACATGATTGTTTGACAGTAGTGTTTGACAGTAACGTTAAGTTATATTCAACTAGTAATTGTTTCACCCATTCTTGCTGGTGCTTATCCCTGGTATTTACCATGATTAATTCACCAGTCTGTGAATCATCTGTGACCATCTGAGACCATCGAAACTGCTCTCGGCTGAGTCCTCAATGTCAATGAAGGTGGACTTCACACAGATCTTCCACTGCACCGCCATGACCTGGGTCGAGGTGTCAGAGAGATGCTGCTAGAGAGCTACAAGCTGTCCTCACTCAACCATGTATTCAAGTTGCTTGATTTATTTGTTTAGTTCGGCTGATTGAGTCAGTTTTATGTGGTGTTCAATGCATTTCAAATGCATGTTCATGCGTTTCCAGGAGTCCAAGAATGACTTGGACTTTGAGAAACCATGTGAGTTTTCTCACAGATCACGCCATTGGAGAGGTGAAGCGATCCTGACTGAAAGAACAACCAGATACCTCGGAAGCACCGAACCAGTCCAAAGAGGAATTCCGATGAAGTACAGAAGGCTTTGATCACAGCTGAACTCTGGGCAGCCTCAGGATGCCTCAGGATTCTTGAGCAGTGACTGGCAAAACTAGACGGGCACAGCCGCGGCCTAAACGCCCATCTTGAGCCAAACGAGGCGCCAAAATGCTCAGCTGCACGTTCCAAAACCCAGTGAGAGTTGGATCTTACTGGTTGCTTAACCAGTACCGCATGGATTAGGAGTGTGAGAATCAACTGCTCTCAAAACATGAACTCATTTCGACGCCAACTATTTCTTTACTCCAAAAAACAATGAAATTGATTGGGATAATCCATTGTAAGCTCCAAGATGCTCAACCAGCTGCTACCGCTGTCAAGCAAATCCAGATGACCACCGCTGAGACAACTGCGAGACAATCCACACCGGACACAGGACTCTCAGCAGCTGCCACCTGAGAGGCAACCCACTTCGTCGCTACCAATGGAAACTGGCAACGCTGGTGAAGAGATCAATAGCAACCAACTGACCAATGGGCCATGTTCGAGAAGATGGCTAATGCTGGTAAATGCATGGTGAACTGACGGTTTATGCTGGTGCATGAATGGTCAAGTGATTGTTTAGAAGATGATTATTTGTTTTTTTCACATGTCAAGCTTCAATTCCAAGAATCCAACCTCTTGTGGAGTGACACACTGCAGTCCCTGAGTTGGGCACAGGAAAGGTCTCGCAAAGTCCCAGCAACCACTGCATCGCCGGCACCAAGGCCTAACGCAGACCGCCGCTCGACATCTCTTCCGGTTGGTGTCTTCTAAGCTGCGGCTCCTCCAACGTTTCGGTGGAGAGGTTGGCAGAGGCGGGCCACGGCCATTCACAGGTAGGTGACAACCTCAACAGCGATGGCCATTGAGCACTTGCTCCAAGTGCCATAGCTGATGACGACTTGGCTGAGGATGCTGCAATGGCAACAGCCGCGAAGGGAAGGAATGCAAAGAGAGTTCGTAGGGGGTGCACGCCTGGCTTCTCACAGATCCCTTAGTCATCACCCACCGAGATCAGAGACTCTTGATGGGATATATAATGATGACTATTGAGCTGGTGATTAATCACGCAAGGCTATTCTTGCATCTTACAAACTGACTTTGCCTCAAGAAATCGCTGTGCGACTTCCCAAGCCAGTGTCCAGCTTAGATTCGTTACAAGGAGTGCTCAAATTACACACTCATGACTTTGCATGTCATGGCCAGATGGTATCAAGCGTCTGTTGCTCCAGTTGTGTTTCCCATTGAGACATGGCTCTGGATCAAAACCCTGTACCCCTGGTTCCCCATCATTAACCACGCAGTTTTCCCCATGATTGTTGGTGATTATCCCCCATGAAAGTTGGTTGATCAATATTGACCCATAGTCATTGCCATAAAAAGCTGGTATATCCCGTATAGTTGCCAGTTCTCCCCTATTGTTAATCATCAAGCAGCTATTCCTGTTGGCCACGTATAATCACCATAGTTGCTAGTTGTTATCTCCCATAGTTGCTAGTTGTTCTCCCCTAACCAGCTATACCAGCCCATGGCTCCCCAACTCGCCACATGGGTCGCCACATGGGTCGCCCCATGGGTCCCGGTTCCCTCCTGCGAGCGCAACAGCGCGCCGATGTCATCCAACCTGGCGTCTATGGGCAGGGCTGTGAGTGGATCCCTTGGATCATTGCGGCAGCACCTGGAACCCGTCACTGAAGCCATAGGAAACCCGTGTAAACACGGTGGGGTTTTCTTAAGCCATAGGGTACCCTGAAAAAAGATTGGTTTATTACTAAAAATAGATTGTAATTGGGATACCTACCATGGTTTAGTACTACAAACGGTTGGTTTATTACTATAACAGTTCATAAACTGGATGATGACTGGGGAGGTTCCTTATTTTGAGACCCATGAAGCCAATGGTTTAGTATCGCTTGAACAGAAATGGCTAAGCATGAATTTATGGCAGGTGATTTCTGCTGGATTAGGGGATCTGTGGTATACACAATCTTGGGTTCTCACCAACATGGTAGACCCATGCCAACAGTTGTGACGCAACAAACAGGTGGTGATTTACCCATTTACCGTCAAGCACAACGGTGTTATTCGTAATATGGTTTTCTTACTGGCAACTAACCAACTTCCAGCTGGCTATGGGTCAGTTCACCCTCTGCCCTTGGTTCCCGCATGATTTTGTTGCTGATTATCCCCATGAAACTTGAAAAAAATTTGACTAGCCAGCTGACCAACTTCAGTGACCAACCGAACGAACTTTATATCTACCACCAGTATGCTTCCCAAAGTAAGTTTACTGAGGGTTTGATTCCTAGCCATTTCCAGTTGGTTTCCAGTTTACTTCCATAACTAATGGTTACTAGTCACGCCAGACAGTAACTAGTCATACCAGTTATGGCAGTAACTCCATGCTTCGCCGTTTCCACTTCACCATAGCCATTTAGTTGGCATATATACCCTACAATTGCTAGTCATCATACCCTATTCTTAACCATGAACCAGCTGTTTTTAGTAGGTTAAAGCCTTGACATCCCCTATTATTAACCAGCTATACCAGCTGTTGTTGGTTAGTGAACTGATTGACCCTGTACCCAAGTGGCGTCCGCTTCGCCCCCGTGCAGCGACCCACACGTTTCACCACCACGTGGTCTGAGGCCGTCACACGCCGGGCTCCGACAGCCGCCCCACGAGCTCCGCCACCTGGGCACCAGCGGGGTCCACGGCGGGGCATCCCCGGCGGCACCGCTGGGCGTCCCCAACGGCCGGGTTCTCCGAGAGCTCCGCGGCCTCACAGGGTGCGGGGAGGTTCAATGGTTCTGAATGGTTTAGGGGATCATAATCATAAGGTTCTTAACGTATTTATATGGTTGTGGTTTACTATGGCTATGATAAGCATCATAATTGTAAAAATAGTGGGTAGCTGACACCGGACAATGGCACCATGGCGACTTTCAACGCTCGCGTCATCTTCCGCTCCAACTTGACCCATGGCGTTGCCATGGTGGCGCAGCTAAGCGCGTGCCTTGCCTTCCAGTTTTCCAGCTGGGTGAGGCGCTGAGCTCGTTCTCGGAGTTCTAGGGACGGGGACAGCAGATGTCGCATGGCAAATGATGATGGAGATCATGGCAGATGAGGCTGGCCGATGATGATGATGATGATGATGCTGATGATGATGATGATGATGGTGACGATGGTGATGATGATGATGATGATGCTGATGATGATGATGATGATGGTGACGATGGTGATGATGATGATGATGATGCTGATGATGATGATGATGATGGTGACGATGGTGATGATGATGATGATGATGCTGATGATGATGATGATGATGGTGACGATGGTGATGATGATGATGATGATGCTGATGATGATGATGATGATGGTGACGATGGTGATGATGATGATGATGATGCTGATGATGATGATGATGATGGTGACGATGGTGATGATGATGATGATGATGCTGATGATGATGATGATGATGGTGACGATGGTGATGATGATGATGATGATGCTGATGATGATGATGATGATGGTGACGATGGTGATGATGATGATGATGATGCTGATGATGATGATGATGATGGTGACGATGGTGATGATGATGATGATGATGCTGATGATGATGATGATGATGGTGACGATGGTGATGATGATGATGATGATGCTGATGATGATGATGATGATGGTGACGATGGTGATGATGATGATGATGATGCTGATGATGATGATGATGATGGTGACGATGGTGATGATGATGATGATGATGCTGATGATGATGATGATGATGGTGACGATGGTGATGATGATGATGATGATGCTGATGATGATGATGATGATGGTGACGATGGTGATGATGATGATGATGATGCTGATGATGATGATGATGATGGTGACGATGGTGATGATGATGATGATGATGCTGATGATGATGATGATGATGGTGACGATGGTGATGATGATGATGATGATGCTGATGATGATGATGATGATGGTGACGATGGTGATGATGATGATGATGATGCTGATGATGATGATGATGATGGTGACGATGGTGATGATGATGATGATGATGCTGATGATGATGATGATGATGGTGACGATGGTGATGATGATGATGATGATGCTGATGATGATGATGATGATGGTGACGATGGTGATGATGATGATGATGATGCTGATGATGATGATGATGATGGTGACGATGGTGATGATGATGATGATGATGCTGATGATGATGATGATGATGGTGACGATGGTGATGATGATGATGATGATGCTGGGGATGATGGGGATGATGATGATGATGATGATGATGGTGATGATGGTGAAGATGACCAATGAAGTATCAGCATGATGGCAGATGATGAAGATATCACCAGCATGAAGAGATCATGTGAGAGCTTGGATTCCAAGGTCCTTCGATTGTTGTGCATCCTGTTACTCGTCTGTTCCACAAATGTGTTCCAACATGCTCTTACCGCCAGTAGCCAGCCGGGGTTCCTTGAGAGTCTCTAAGGTCCAACTATGCTGGGGCAATTTGGCTACGTTATCGGCCGTCCGTTGACCAGGATAGGACAACGAACTGTGCTCCAAGCAGCCGTGAGTGTCATAGCCATTCGCTTCTTGACAATTCTCAACCATTAAGAGTAAGGATGTTGCAAGCCAAAACTATTGAAAAGAAATCCTCAACTAATTTTTGGTGGAACAGCTCAAGCTCAACAGATACAAAACTGGTCCAACAAAACCTGTGGAGAATCCGGAGCTGCGCTCCCCAAGTCTCCGAATGATAACCAAACTGTTCAACTCGAAACCAAATGTCGATGTATTTCGATGTCCAACCCAAAGCACGCTGACATTCGTATGGGAAACAAAGGAATTGGGAATGCATGATTCATTGGATGATCCATTACAATGAACTTGGAAATGAATCACAAATACATATTACATAGTGATAGTATCTGATAATATCCAATACATATCATATGCAATTGCATGTAGAAACAGTAGATTCACTCTAGTAGCCACAGGATCCGCTGAGGCTCTCGCTGAGAGTCATGCCGGAGTCTGATGCCCTCAGTGGATGGCGCGTCGTGCCATGCCATGGCTTCGCAGCTCTGAGGGCCATGACACTGCGCCGGCTTCTGCTAGGCGTTGCAAACGCGCCTAGCTGGGAGTGGCTGCAATGCGGTCCCTAGGGCCATAGCAGCTGTACCATGTATGAAGAGCTGTGCATCTATTAGGGCCAGCTATTAGGGCCATAGAAGTTATGTAACAAGAATATCAAGAACCCCAACAACATCAAGAACTCTGCAAGAACAGGGCATGTCAAGTGCATGTTATTAAAAAAACACGGGAGCCATTCAGAGGTATCTGCTGGTGGCAGCTACACTGGGACAGGCAGTAACTTGCAACGTGGCCGCCTCAACACCATGTCGCTTCAAGGCTGTCACCTTGTGCGAATGCGATGCCCGCATTGTGAGTCACAACTTTGAAGATGAAGAAAAAAGGACTCCTCACAACTTTGAAGTAAACTTAGACTTGGAGGAGTCTACAACTTAGCATGTGAGTTTACAACTTTCTTATGTAAACTTAGATACTTCTTGTAAATCAACTAGATTTCTAAACATTTCTAGAGGATTTTATAGGTATTGTGTTGGTTTCGACTTCTACTACTTTGAAGCAACTTCGAAACTGCATTGAGGGCAGCACCAAGCTGCACAGTGTGCCCGACTTTGCTTCCAGCACGCGTTCGACCTCAGAACTTCTCAACGCCCAAAGGTTTGACGTGGGAAAACGTGACAACCGGGAAGGCAGCTGGGGGGCGTTCTCCCCTATGTTTCTTCCGGCAACGCCTGATCTTTTTGCCAACCTGGAGCCAAGCCAAAGCGGCATCCCAGCAGCACACTGCTTCTGGTCACTGGTTTCCAGCGACGCAAATCTGCTCAGAGGATGTTTTTCAGCAGAGCCCATGAGTGCTTGAGCTTGAAGAGTGCTTCCAAAAGCTCCACCGTTGCTGAGACAACACCACCTAAGTGCTGGGGCCAGCAGGATCGTGAGAACTCAAAGTCACTTGGGAAAGTTCGAGGCGACAAAATATTCAAACAAAATCATTGAAAAAATGGCCGAGTCAAACAGTAGGTAGCACGGTAGTAGCCCTGTAGATCGATTCATCCTTTGTGGATCGAGTGCCCAGTCGCCTTTGTCACACGTCTCCACGGCTGTGGCCAAGCACAAGGCAGTTGGCCGCCGCATCATTGCTACCAAACCAAGTGCCAGCTGCCACTGTCCAGCTGCCTGGGCCCCGAGTTCAAATCGACAGATCTACAGATCTCTTGATTCAATAATCGAACAGATTGTAAGATTGATTTGTTAGATTGTTAGGTTGAATTGATAGATCGTTAGATTGATTTGTAAGATCGTTAGATTGAATTGATAGATTGAATTGATAGATTGTTAGAAAATGAAAATCAAAAAAACCGGCCGATTCTTAGATTCACATTTGTCCAAAGTGAATTTCGATCCATCGGTTGCTGTTTAAAAAAATGTGTGAAACTTAGCTGCCAAGTCTCATCTCTTCCTAGACTAACGATGCACTTCCGATCTTTGGCCACCACTGAACCAGGTGGTTGTGGTAAGCATCAAGCGATTCACCTGTCGGCTCATCATATCAACCACTCTTTCTCACCATTATTAATCTGTGTTCACCAATACAACAGATGGTTCAGCATAAATATCACCACTGAATATAACCATCATGTCTATCCCGAGCCAACCAACCATATAACCACCACATGGCATATCCTCCAACCACACAACCACCACATAACCACCATATAACCACCATATCTGCTGCCATCCTGCGCTGCAGCCACCCACCTGACAGGCCATCATCGTCGAGGCAAAGGCCGCATCGTTCGGCGCCGCTGCGAGCAGCTGCAGCGCCAAACGCCACTGGAGCGCCTTGCTGCAGGCGCTCAGTGCGCTGCTGTAACTCACCGCCTCGGCATGTCCCGTTGTGGGGATCACGAAGTCGCGAAGAGTGAAGAAATACCGTGAAAATCGGATGGACATCAGAGACTTCCAAGTAATTCTAACATAATGACAAGCGAAATAGCTACGATGAATGCAGATCCAATCAGATCTACTTATTCTATATGCAGTTCATATCTAGATATACATACCTCATGGTCCCTTGTTCCCTCATGATTCTCTGAATCCCATGCTGTTGCGTATCCATCATGTTCTACAACGCCAAGTGACGGTGGCTCGCAGGCTCCAAGACGGCAGGGCGTTGAGAAGATGGAGCGCCCTCTGCCATGCTGAAGTCCTCCAAACATACATCGGTGGTTCTCACAGTAGGGGTACCCAAATCTTATTACAATAACGAATAGTTATACATGAATAATACTTATCAAAAAATGAGGTTTACTTTTTAAACAATGAGCTTATACATGGATATTCTTATTACAAGAGTGAGGTTTATTACCATGAATAGTTATACATGGGGTGTTTCATTACATGGGTACCCCCGAATCAATCAATTTAACAACAATTTATAGCAATGAAATGTAACAAACCAACCTTTTTATGCATTACCCCAATTTTAAGAAAACACCACATCGGCTTCAGCATAGCTGTTGATACTTGAAAATCATCAGCTTGTGATTGCAGAGCTAGGTCGACAGTCTTCACATTTTGGAACTCGTTGAATGACTTGTTTGCTTAACTTCGTTTATGTCAAGGATTCATCAAGAGTATCAAGATTGAATCCTAAACGTAGTCTTAATATACCTGCATTCTTAACTCAAGGACTGTCTAATCTGGTGCACCTTCAACCGCTGAAGGGATGACCAACGGGCCTCTCGCAGGCACTTATGGCAGCGTTCACAGTGATCTCGTTGGGTCGTTTGGAGCGCCTCAGCCACGCTTGATCTCCACATGGTTGGGACCCGTTGGGATCCCTTGGGACCGGTCCAAAAGCTTGGTTTAGAAATTTGGGACCCAACAAACTCTTGATGTCAGAATCATTTTGGGAGATGCTGATCATTTCCAGGTGAATCATTCTTTGCATCAGCAAAAGCGCTGCAAAACTTCTTCCCCCTTTCCAGCGACGATTTTTCTGGCGCACCTCGCCATCATCTCCAAGAAGTGCAAGGCCATCCGCCACTGTCGACCTGGGACCAGCAGCAGTAGCAGCAGCAGACCTTCCGCATCACCGTTGCATCCACTGAGGCCGTGGCCCTTCTCAAAGCTACTGATGAGGCTGCTGTAGGTCAGCATGCTGGGCTGTAGCACCTGGCAGTTAGCTGGGCTTCAAACTTGGATCGAACTTCCCTGCAGAAGCTGAGATCATGTTTGAACGATGACTGGATCTATATCTGTTAGACCTCACCATCAGTCGGTCAATGTCTGTTGAACCTCATGTTGATTGATCTATTCCAAAAACATGTTTGAAAAAATCATGTTTTGATATTGATAGACATCTATCAATGCAACCTCACTCTAATTTAAACACATGTTTTCATTGAGAAACATACCTAAACATAGACTGAACATGGAATCAAATTTCGTGACCATAACATGGCCCTGTCGCACGGACGGACTGCAGGGTGCGTCACGCGCCTGCTCTGCCTCCGTAAAAAGCCATAGGGCCACGTCCCAGCGCTCCCCACAGGCCTCGGTGTTGCTTCAGATTTGCCAGTGAAATGATTCGCTATGCTTCACCATGGTTGATAACTTCCATCATTCATGTGTAATTGAATGTGTGATTTATTTGGTGAATTGTAATTCACTATGGTTCAAAAGACTATGGTTAATTAATATGTCTTTAATCCAATGGTTGATGATGATAGTTGAATTGTGATTCAGTATGCTTCACTATGGCTAGTAATGATAGTTACTAATGATGCTTCATATTTAGTATGGTTGTATAACTACACTTCACGATGGTTCACCATGCTTCACCATGGTTAGTACTTCTATCATCATACTTAATCATACTTAATAACAGGGATGATAATAGATATGGTCAAAAATATGTAATTAATGATGATAGTTAACTATAATAGGTAACTCTTTGATAATAAGAGCAGTTTCTGACCATGATAGCTCACTAGTTTCAACCTAGTAATGGCCAATAAAAGCTATTTTAGTAATTTATAATGGTTAACAATGATTCCAAGTTGGTTTATAACTAGCCCCAACATGGCAGCCTGTGGCTGCGGCCTGGGAATCCGGCACTGAGAGCTGCATTCATCGTCACGATGTTCATTCGAACTCGTCTTTCAGGCATCGTGGCTAACATCTCAATGGCCACATCCCATTGATCACCTGACAATTCAAATTATCTTCAAAGGTGCAAAAACCACGTGCATAGATGTGTATAGTCGTATAGCTGTGCATATGTTCATGTAATTATATCTAATTGCTGAATGTGTAGCTGTAAACATCTGAAGTGCAGCTGGCAAATGATTTAAATTGGTAAAGCTGTCATGTCACTAGTCAAAATAGGCTCATACACTATTCAAAAAAACACTGTTCAAAAAAAAAAAATATATATATATATATATATTTGTTGTTTCAAAATAACAAGCTCATTTGTAATTCAAAAAAAACACTATTCCAAAAAAATGGTGATAGCCATACTAACTGAGCTAACTTCACCTGCGTGGCCCAAAACCAAGCACTGCAGACGTCCCCCGGTGCTGGTGGCACCTCCCAAGGAACTCATCACGGCAGTGGCACCGATGACATCCCCATCCCTTAGCGACGCCAGCGCCAGTGAGCTCCGCCAGCGCGAGGCGGAGGCACAGGCAGCGATCACCTCAAGCGTCGAAAGCGACTCAGCCCATCAGCTACAGATGTATAGCTATAGCTATCTATGTGATATGTATACATAGTTACAGTATAATAATGATAGTTTATCATAGATAGTTATACATAATAATGATTGTTATAATATATAAATATTATGTATAGCTATTTATTATAGCTATCTATGTGTAGTAATTGATAAGCTATCAATAGATTGTCAATAATATATATATATATACGTGTGAATTATATTTATATTGATTGGCTTTATAGTTATAGTTAGCGCTACCATTTCCCGTGTGTTTGGTCCCCCCCTGCCCGCCCAAGCCCTACCATAATACCATCATAACATTTTCATCCCAGCCTCCCACCACCTAACCTCACCACCTCACCTCCACCTAAATTCTAATTAAATAATATTATTTCGCCAAAAAAATTAAATAATATTATTTCATAATAATTTTTCCACCTAAAATTCTAAGAGCCTAGCTTTCCCATCTTACAGCCCAAAAAAAAAATAAAAAATAATATTTCATAATAAAATTATTATTATGAATTATTATTAGAAGAATTCACCATCCTGTTCGTGTAATTTTTTATGTTTCCAAAAGTAACTTCTGGCATAGTCTCTTTTACAAAGCGGGCAATCAACCCTTTCCTGTCTGTATGCCTTCTTCCTTTCGCTATTTCTTTCAGCCCAATTTCTTGTGTATTCCCTTTTGGCTTCTGGATGTTCTTTAGCATAGTTTCGGCTGTATTCTAAACAAGAAGCGCACTGTTTGTAGTTTTCAGTCACCTCTCTTCTTCTACATCTGGAACAGTATTGGGTGTCAGGTTTCTCCATAATTTCTCTTACTATATTAAGGTAGTTTCCCTTTAAGTGTTTTAAGATTTTTAAGGCTAAATAAAAAAATAATATTTCATAATAAAATATTATTATGAATTATTGTTTTCAGTTAAGGCTCTCATCATCACTATCTGGAACAAAATGCCATTTAGCACCACACCTACAATTATCAGTCAGTGTTGCCAATGCTCTTTTTCTACTGTCTTCGTGCCTTCCATATACTTCTTCGGTATCCCCACTTTCTAAGCATTCCACTATTATTTTTGGTATTGTCTTACCATATTTGTATTCCACACTGAATTCAATGGAGCACTTTTGAGATGTTTTTTGTTTTCTAGGTTTTCGTTTAGGTTTTGTCGTTGTATTTTTCCTTTTGTAATCAAATAATTCATCACTTGAACTCATTATATCATATATCTAATTTCTTTTTAAGTGTTTTAAGGAGTTTCAGGTTCGTGGTCTGTTTCGTAACCTAATTCTTCAATTTCG
>VSDK01008735.1:12604-77962 GCA_009767595.1 Symbiodinium kawagutii | reverse complement strand
CAGCCACATTAGACGGTCCATGATCCTCCCCCACCATCCTTTCGCAACGACAAGGCTTAGCCTTAGTGAAATCTTAATTTTAAGCAGCCTTACTTGTTGTGTTTGATTGGGTATGGACGGTTGGTAGCCTTTAATCACTATCCAGCTCAAGAGTGGTGCCCCACTTTTGTTCACCGGTCAGAGAAGAAAATCTCAGAGCTAGCGTGGTGTATGGGGCCAAAACAGCGGCAACGAATGAAAGAATTTGCTTTTATCAAAAAGGAAATATAAACCACTTCAACCATCACTTATCGGCTAATTAGGCTCGTTTTCAAGCGCACCGAGCCAGTATGATTCATGTTGATAGATTACTTTCAGCAACACCATGCTACGTTCGGAAACTGCTCTGGTGGACGCTTCTTGGTGGAAAATTCAACTAGCAGCACAGAGTTCCACATTTCTCACAGAGTCAATCTGCAGCAACAGGGTAACAACCAAAAACACAGTAAAGACCTACAAACCAAATACAACTAAACAATCGGAATATGACCATGAATGATGGACGACCAATGATTAGCATCATATATCCTCATCAACTTCTCATCTCAGCATGTCCTGGGGCATCAGCTGCGCCTCGAAGACACTGCAAGGCCTTCTGTGCAGCCAGATGCCGCTGCAGCCAGGCGTGGAAACTGCGGCTTTTCAGCGACCTCGGAGCGGGTCCGGTGCATCAACGAGGCGATCCGCCGGATCCGAGATCTGGGGCCCATTAGGGAAGCCTATTTTTGCATCCAACTGGTGACCAACGTTGGCATACAGTGGCTGCCCATGCTTAGTCATGCTTCCAACCAAGTGAGAGCATGGCCGCTGAACATCTGGCGAAATCCAAATGCTCAATCATCTGAATCATCAAGCCTCGTTTCCCCAGCTAAATGAACGGGGTTGTCCCATGTTTCGCCATGGGCCCACTACCAGATGGAAAGGGATTGCCCAAAAAAATGTCAAACTGATGGGACTACCTCCCCCTGAACAGCTCCATCTGAGCTTGTTGCAGGTTGAGGACGATATGTGCTTTCTGCAATGTGGCCTGGTTCCTCAGTGTTCACCAGAGTGCAGGGCACTTGGAGCTTGTGTTTGCAGGGTCAGTCCTGAGGTTCGATGCACCATGTATAAATTGGTGTGCATGAATATGCTACATGTATTTCTTGTGGGCAGTCATGTGAGCATATTCAAGTGGTAGATTGAATTTGATCGCAACTCGACTTGTGAGGCCTGGCATGGAATTTGCACTTGTAGTTCATTGTAGTACTCGATGCTGTTTGGCAATGCAACGTTTGATGACAAACAGTCTGCACACTGGACATGAATATAAGTGAGTTCTTGCGAGTAATTGATTAGCGTATTCCAAAGACGTCCAAACTGTGTCATGTAGTGGCATGTAGCCAAAGTTCCGTGACAATGTCATTGCAACAATCATCTGTGTCATTGTGGGTCTAGCCCTTCAATCATGTCCAGCATGCTTTGTTCAGTGTTGGCAGTGCAGTCATTGCCTTGGAGGCACCCTGATGGAAGCATGCCAAGGAAAAAACCAAATACATGCAACAACTGTATATAACTGTTATCAGGCTGCTGCTTTGGCTGTCTATGGCTTATGAGTCAACCATCAGCCGCACCAGTTATAACTTGAGCCGTGTTCGGTTACAAGTTACAAGTATTAACATTAATCAACCATCATTAACCACTATGTCCCTATGTTAACCACTATGAACCTCTACTAACACCAACTATTAATCACTATCAACCAGGTACAAAACCACTATCAGCCATTATTTACCACTACTAACCACTACTAACCACTACCAACCACCACATCCACCCGCACATCCACCCGGTCAGCTGCCATCCACAGGCGCTTCGCCAAGGCTCCGTTGCTCCTGGCGCGTCCACGTGGCCCAGGGCAGCAGCAGGCGCCGCAGCAGGCGAGGCTGCAGGCCGGTGCGGAGATGGCCTGCCGAGCTGCCCCACTGCAGTGAGCTGATGGATGGAGAGTGGCTATGTAGAGGCCATAGATATGGTTTGAAGTGTGATGCTTATACATATTTTAAATAAATATATTATTATGATATATATATATATATAAATATGCATTCTGTATAGGTTATATGTGCATACTGTATAGGTTATGAATGGTTTAAAGTGTATATATATATATATATATAGACATGTAGGTTTTAAAAAAGACATATAAGTTATAAGTGGTTATAGGTGATAGCTCCAAGACATATAGGATATTTAGGTTAGTTGGTGGATCTTTGATGGTTTTGTCTAATGGCTATATATAAGGTTCGTTACTGGCCAATGGATAGAAATTCCACGTTCTGTTCCCTGTTCTTGTTGCATTTTGCTGCCTGACTGGTGATTGAGAATGACCAAGCATCGCTGCTGGTGATCATGGGCATCATCCTGAATCACCATCCTAATGTGGGTAACCCGTCTAACAAAAGAATAATATTGACGAGGGGGTAGCAGGGCCATGACATGACTGGCCGTGCATAACTTCAACACACCCTGTGCCAGCCCTCTTTTCTATCTAAGGCTGATGATGGTTCCCGCTACCGAAATGAATGGTACAAAACCAAAAGATTGCCAACACCGTGACCGTGACGCATCGATTGATTGGCAGCTGTTTCCATTCCAAAAGATACAACCAATAAACCAGACTAGTACTGCCACCTCCAACCAACATCACTTAATTCAAGCGAATCGACCAATCTAACCCCCAAAAATCCAAACATATCCAAACCAAACCAAAACCTATAACAACCAACCAACCTAAGATGAGTATATCATAGTAGTACATGATAACTATGATAACTAAAAAACCATTAACAACCAACCAACCAACCAACCAACCAACCAACCAACCAACCAACCAACCAACCAACCAACCAACCAACCAACCAACCAACCAACCAACCAACCAACCAAGCAACCTGGTCACGGCGCCTTGTAGCTGCAACTCTCGCTGCCCCCTGGCCCGCCACCACCGCTGCCACTGCTGAAGCTTTCGACGGCGGAGCTGGGCCTGGCAGCGGTGGTGAACCCACCAGGGTTGGTCGAGCCGCCATGGCGGGTGGTTTCAACATGTTTCAACCCACGATGGAAATCAGGGAATTGATGACATCGAAATCATGGTGGGTAATCATGTATGTAGAGATAATGAATTGGAGTCAATAGAGATCGTTATAGAGATATAACCTGTCAGTATAGTAATGTAGTGCGGAATCACGATGGCACTTACATGATTATCGTGAAATCATGCAATCACAGAGATCATTGGAAATCCTCCAGGTGGCATGGGTGCAAAGGCCCAAGATGCTGCCTTCTTCTGCAGTTGGGCCATGGTCAGCCTAGGAGGCGATGCGACGGTCACGTGTCAAACAAATGATCATGGCCTGGCTTGATGGCGGGTACGTCATCAAAAGCACGTGTTCACCGCTGGGTAGGCCAGTAAACTGCTAGAAACAGCTGGAGTGTATGTACGACCAACATGCAACCATAGACTTGCATGACACGTAACAGAACAACTGGCCGGCCGTGGCAAGGAATCACATCTACCACCTGAGCGCCTGGAGCAGCCATGGGTCCTTTCCCTGAATGGTGGAGATTCTGTTTGGCAGGCATGGCCAGTGACCCGAAGGATGGCGGCCCAGTGGCAACCCCAATTTGGATGAGGTTCCAAGCACCAAGGGGGCACAATCATGCTGTATAATTAGATACCATTTCAATCAAGAGTTGTTGAAGGCGTCACTCCCCACAAGTCTCCTATCTCACTTGGCTGTGATTGGTTGCATCAACCTGCTCAAGTGACCCATGGCTGATCCCCTGCCAGGAAACAACAGTTGCAAGCCCTTCCTTTCGCGCAAGCAGCGGCGGAGCCTGTACGGCGGGGAAAGCGCAGTGACACTATGAGGTGGGAAACCCCAAGGTTGGAGGGAGCTTCTTGCCGGGAATACCTGCAACATCTTGCAACATTTACCCAAAAGATTAGTTCCTATATAGTCCAAACATGTCCAAACAATAGAAATGAACAATCATAACAATGACGGAAATAAGATCTTGCAATATCTTGCAACATCTTGAATACCTTCAAACCTGTTCGGCCTGGGGTTCCACATCTCGAAAGTGTCAGCTGTGTCCACCCTGGATATCCTTTTCTCGTCAACGCAGGAGATGTCGAAATGCTGCGTTTGTAACATAAGACTTCGGCTTCGGAGGAAAGAGGTTGAATCGAACAAGCTCTGTCCTCCATGCAGATTGAATTTCAAAAAGGTGCAGCCAACAGGAAGTGATCTGGCACCCGACACTTCAAACTTTTGCAACTTGCACCAAGAGCCATCAGTTCAACAAAAAGCACCAGGTTCGAGATGTGAACAGTCATGGGATGCTGCCAGGGGTGCAGGTTTTGACCCACTGCCAAATTGTGAGGAAAACGATGCATGAATAATAAATTCAATAAATTGTCTTAATGTCGTACGCCTCGCTGCCCTCCTTGTCTGGCCCGAAACCGACCACTTGCTTCTCGTTGCAAGATTATGGGCAAACCTAACATGGAATTTGAAAAGGACTTCCTTGCAATCGAGGATGTTTTTGGTTTCCCTTTGTGTTCGTTGTAGTTTTCGACAGTGCAGTGAGTTGAAGGTCACATAGGCCGACCCTATGGCGACTTTCTCCAAGTGTCGATGGCCTCGTGGTTCGCCTCTTGGTTCGTCAGCACGTCTCGGGACGTCCGACGGAACCATCACTTCCATGGGCCAATTGAAATCATGTGCCATACGGCTCCAAATGGATTTCTGCTTGGAAGGCCATCTCGTCCACCTGCTTCCAAATTGCTTCCAAACCAGGCCCTGGTTTTTGGTTTCCCTTTGTGTTCGTTGTAGTTTTCGACAGTGCAGTGAGTTGAAGGTCACATAGGCCGACCCTATGGCGACTTTCTCCAAGTGTCGATGGCCTCGTGGTTCGCCTCTTGGTTCGTCAGCACGTCTCGGGACGTCCGACGGAACCATCACTTCCATGGGCCAATTGAAATCATGTGCCATACGGCTCCAAATGGATTTCTGCTTGGAAGGCCATCTCGTCCACCTGCTTCCAAATTGCTTCCAAACCCCCCCCTGCCGTTGAAATCCCTTGATCTTCGAGGCTTAAAAAGGGTAAAGCTCCAGGTGCTGGACTGCCGGGGCCTGTCTTAGGCATTTCCAATTCAGCAGCTCTGGTGCTCAGCCTCAAGGGAAGCGCGGGTGTGCCGTGGGCGCCGATGAACTGCGATGTGAACCTTCCAGATGTGACGCCTCAATCGGTCACACCTTTCACTTCCCACGTCGTGCGCGCATCTTGCAGCTCGTGGCTCAGCTCCAACGGGAGAGCCCCTGAGCTGGCCATTCCCCCGTGTTTCTATGCAGAAAATGGTGGTTTTGTGTCTTTAAAGGAACATTGCAATGTCATTGGCCGTTCAAACATTGTGAACCACATATCAATGTCAGTCAGATACAAGTTATAATACGATGCACATACAAATCAAACAGGTCATCAATCTTATCAAATCTTATTGTAACTCATATCTGAATGAGGGACCTGCATTTAAGTGCATATCCGCGTGTGAATGCGCTGTTTTGACATGTTTTTACACTCATCTACTCATCATGTCTATCACGGAATTTGAACAAAGCGTGTTACATGGATTTGTATGTTGCCAAAGATTGTGTAAGTATGACGTTGCATGGACGTGCAAGAGCACACCTCTTCCATGCATGCCTTGTCTTCCTCTCTGTTGCGCTCCTGTCTGCCAGTTGTTTCCGCTTTTACCCCGTGCAACACGACGCAACCAAGGAAATGCGCGCGGGAGGACAGTAGATGACGTAGCTGCATCAAAATGGATCACCTGCCAAAGAATGCATGCAGAGTGGAGCCAATTGCAAATTAGCATACCACAATTAATTACACTCCGTATGACATGTATTCCCATCATATGAACATGAAGCACGGACTCGGGCCGGGCTGCAACACGCTGGGCGTTTCTTACATCGTCGCGTCCTGCCTTTTTGAGGGTCATGGTCTATCTGGCGCCAGCTGGGTATGAGGAGGGATAATGCATCAAAAGCGCATTTTCAGGCAGTGGTAATGCGCCTTTCTTGGATGTTTTAGGAGTGAAAACAGAAAAATGGGAGCTGAGGTTCTCACTACGCTGAGGGTACACAGTCACCATGTTAGCCACGTAGCCAGCTGGTCGAAGGCACAGCTGGCTATGAATCCCCATTCGAAAGCCAGGAGCCCCAACCCCAAGGGAACAACATGCAACAACTGTGCGGGATGCAGTATTGTACTACCTGACTGCTGCAGTCAAGGGTCAAAGTTAGGGCATGCGCCCTGCGTTAACATGCCGGTTATAATACCCCCATGCACTTGATTACTTGCAACACCCGCTTGTCTCTTATCTTGTGTGCGGTATGCACAAACCATCACAAAACCATTGGAGATACCGTATGGTTTTCATGCACGCCCTAAACTTCCTAAAATAGTAGAACCAGCTTCAATGTCAGGATTCCTTGCAAGGACCATGAAAGACCCCAGTGAAGGAGCAGCTCTTGCCAAAAAACTGAGAAATTGCATTGTCAGCTTCTCGTTCTGAGTCATGACCACATTGGGGATTACATTCCCATACTGACTTTCATGATATCTCTTACTGGATTGATGAGACTCTACAAATGGTGTAAAACCACAAGC
This sequence comes from Symbiodinium kawagutii, assembly GCA_009767595.1. Classification (NCBI taxonomy): domain Eukaryota; class Dinophyceae; order Suessiales; family Symbiodiniaceae; genus Symbiodinium; species Symbiodinium kawagutii. The sequence goes on along the minus strand of VSDK01008735.1, from coordinate 71,203 downwards.
CGTGACCATAGATCAGCTATGCCAGCGTCACAATAATGAATTCGTTAGGGCATCTTCAGGATGGGTATGGAGCACATATTGACCATAACTATTCAGACCATTCAATTCTGTGTAGAAATTTGACTGATCGACAATAGTGATTCATTTTTAGAGGCCGATGAAGTGGCCCATCTTGCCGGTTGCTGCTTTTTGTTGTCGATGTTCTGCAGTGTTTGTTTGCGCATGGGCCGGATGCAGTCAAAACATGTCAAAACCAAACATCCGTCAACAATGGCACATGTATGAGCAGTTTCCTGCTCAAGTCTTCAACTGTTTGACCCCATTGGTAGTGCACAATGTCGGCACCGTTGCTTCGCAGGACACGACGTTTCGAAAAAAAGTGCACAACCTGCAGCTTGCCCTTCGATTCCCAGGCACGCTGATGCGCACAGATCCCACCGAATCCGAACACATATATACCTACACCATTAAATGTACGTAATATGCTATCACATATCGTGACATGGGCTAATATGGCCTAGAGATGGCTAGAGCGGATCTCAATCAACAAACAGCACGTCATCCGATTTTTATGGTTTCATCCAGGATCAACTTTCGAGATCTCATCGCTGGCCTCATGGAGTTTGGGAAGGCTGTCTTCAAGCCGAAAACGAACAGGTTTATAACATAGTTAGTTTATGTTACTAGTAACATTTAGTTACTGTATATAGGTAGAACTAGCTAGTAACCTAAACTTGTAACATAAACTAGCTGTCCTTCTGTCTGGGCAAACCAGGATGAAAAAAATAATAGTTCAAAATATATTCTTAATGGTTGCAGTTCCGAAATGATTGGTATAGAGACCTGACTTTTTATAGTCCAAAAGATGGTAATAATTTTAAAAGGAAAGCTTAATTATTAGTGAGCTAGCCTGTGTTGATGAACGAATGGGCACACATCACTTCCAAAGCTTTGATAAAATTCAACAGATTCTGCAGAATAGGCTTTCAAAAGACGTGTTCGTTCCACGGCCATCTGAAACCATGTTGGTCCTGCAGGAATCGGTCTGAAAGTGTTGGCAGAGTTGTCAGCAAGATGAACTGGATGATATTCTGCCATCATCAGTTATGGTCACTACTAGTAGCAGTCTATCACTGAAAGACCAACTTTGAGGGTGCTCACAGTATGGCACTTTGGAGAGGCTCAGGTCCCTCCAGTGCCTTGTCCCAAACTAGGCATGAATCTCCATCAGTTTCAGGTACATCCTGAAGTCCAAAGTCAAATGTCAAAAACTGCCGGCCCAGCTCAGCAAGTTATTCTTAAGCTTGCCGACACAGCCAAAAGTGATTGTCTTGGCCCAGCCGTGAAATTTGATCTAATTAATACCCAGCGTCAATATAAAAAATCATCAACTTCATTCAACTTCCACAATTCTGTTTTGGGATGTTTGTTTGGATCTTTTGTGCATATAGTCTCTGTACGCATGAGCCACTCATGCAAACACCTTTTTTTGGTGCTACAAATCAATCACCTGCTGATGTTGCCACTGCTGCAGTTTGAAGTCAAGCTGTCAGGCTTTGCAGTCGTTGCGTCGTGCACTGTCCAAGGCCCCTCGGACCCCTGGACCACTTTCAGTGGGGGGGCCGGGGCAAGATCCAGCTCAGGTCACGTGTTATCTCGCTTCTCCCAGGCGTTTGCCTCAGTGTCGTTCAGAATCGGTTTTTCATTGCTCAACTTTTGATGGCTGACATTCTATGGTCGTATGACGTCATGCAATACTAGGGATCAACAAGCTCAATTTGGATGCTTGGGGCAGGATAAAGCATGTAAGCAAACTTGAGAGAAAGGGGTGCTCGAAAGTGTGTGATGTCATATGCTATAGTGCAGTCTTTGTACAATACACGCAACATGCCTGAGTTTATGTCTGTTGCATGTACGTGCGGACAGGCACTGAGCAGGCCTACACACCTGCTTGCATCTCACGTAAGCACGGTGAACGAAATGCTTTTATTGTGCATTTGGAAATCCAAGACATACATGTGCTTTTTTTGCCAGGGCATCCAATGGTTTTGCCCGGGACATGCCATGTCACGATTGGACTCACTTCGCCACAGGATAGGTGACCAGGGGGGTTGCAAAACATACGAATGTATGTTTGTATGTGCTTGCAACTGGTGATTGATGCGCTATTGTTGTGCATCTGCCTTTGAATGAGAATGGAGCGAAGGAATGTTGGTTCAGGTTATAAAAAGCGAACTGACCGGCAAAAGCTTCACGAATCAAGCTTATCACTGTTCCAAACTCCGATTGAGTCAGAAAACTCTCCTGACATGCTGCTTTCAGATGCCCCCACAGCTGGTAAAACTGTGCATCACCGGGGGCCGCAATGATGGCAAAGACTGCACAATTTGGGTGATCGTATGTCCATCGTCTTAGGAGAATCATCGAACAATTCGAACCGTGGCAATCTGGATTTTCCAGCAGATCTGGATTTTCCATCAAATTATATAGGTTTCAACAAAATCTCCAACCAGCTCATGGTGTCTCCAGCGCTGATAGGTCCCCCAGCTACCAACCTAGTGGATTTGCCATGGCAGCCGCTCGAATCCAGTCACCGTAGAGAAGGAGATCGTGACGCGAGCGATCTTTAAATCACACCTTGGCAATTCTAAGGTTCGGATTGCCGATGATCAACTTAGCGAAATGGATACAGCTTTTTGAAGATACTTGAAAATACTTAAAGAAGAATGATAGAAGAACGATTATTTCCAACTTCAACATACCTAAATGAAGAGAAAACCAGGCATCCGCTCTCACCAGTGATTGAGTTCCACGTTTTCCATGCGACTTGGCGCTCCGGTCGCTTCACTCGGAGACGCGAAATCCCCCATTGGTGGCCACTATGAACTCATTCAAACACCCTATCTGTCCATTGGCACAAGTCAAGGCTCTGAAAAACCATCGCCCCCGCGGTTTTTTATATACACAAAAACAACTAAATTAGCATGGACGAACTATGCAAAATCGGTTGCTTCTGGCAGAGTTTTCGGTCGCATCCCGACAAGATCAGCCCAATGGCACCAAGTTGCGAGGGCACTAAGCCGTGCTCCCTTGCGGGACGACACCTCCGGTGGCGATAGGGACCTTTATGGAAGCCATGGCTAGGGAACCCCATGGACATAGCTACATGGGGCCATTCGTTGGTGAAGTACCGCCCCAAACGGACCACAAAAATGATGCATTTCAGTGCGCTGGGTTCACCACGGTTGGATGTACACCAAACTGTATGGACACACCGTGACATGCTTATGTCAAGGGCAACCGTGGCAAACTGACTGGCAGTGGCGGAGCATCAAGCAGCCGCCTGTGGTGGACTTCATGTGGAATGCGATGTTCATCCTCGGGTGTGCAAAAGTACCCCTGCCAAGGTGTTGCAGATGTGAAAACTCTCATGACTTGGGCGGGCCACCTGCCTATCGCCTATCATCGCACTGGATTTTGGACAAGGGTGGCAAGCATGCAAAAATGTATTGACTGATCTCAGTTGGAAAAATGTGACAAGAAGATTGCAATCCTGATTGTCAAGCGGTGAACCCCCCCTGCAGATCAGCCAGAACATCTCTTGAACGCTTGGCATCACTTCCCTACCAGCAAACTGATCATGATCCATATGATCCACTCACCCAGGTATCCCCCAGTTTCATGGAAAACCTCCGCATGTAGGGCCACAACATTGGCGCTCAACTAGGATGAACCACCTGAACTGTGCCATCAGCCGCAGTACCCCATTCGCGGGTGCAACTTGTCAGCACTCTATCGCAGAGCCACTGCCAACACCCCTTCCATGGTTATATCTTTATGGAGATGTCTCAGTATGACGGGTATGCATCACCATGCTCTTGGAGATATCAATGCCCTGCACCATCCATCACTCTACGCTGAGGAGCTGATCGGGATGCTCCCACCAATGGTATGACGAGACTTGTCCGTTCTTCTCAATCAAGGCTTTGGCATCTGGCCAAACCATCATCTCCGCCACATCAAATTTCTGGCGGTTGTCATGGGCCGCACCCAGTCGCTTGGGGATCATGTCACGGTGATGGGCCATGGCAATGGTGGCCACATATGCCCGGCAAATTTTAGACTTTGTTGGCGGTTTGATCCCAAAACAGTTGATGCATCCTGCTTGGTACCCCCAATTTACAACCAATCATACTTGGAGATCTTGAAAGACAAGCTCGTGCCAAGTCATAGCGTACGTTGGGAGGAATACGTAGCAATAAACAAGCACACCCACGCTCAAAGAATCTCAAAGTCAGTGTCCTAAACCAGTCCTGAGCACCAACTGACAGTGACCCAAAAAAAGTTCGGTGTCACTGTGGCCTCAGGGTGCCTGGACTGCGGCTGGTTGGTGCAGTCGGGCTATCGTAGCGTTGATGCTATGAGGCTGTGCCCAACCCTGCCACCATCCCAAGCCCTATTCAGTGCCTCCGCCTTTGACCCGAGGCTTGCAAGGGTGCCGTCCAAATCTTCGGCTTGTCCGGTCTTCACTGCTTCCATGATCTCATCATCCTGCCACCATGCCAACGATGCTGGCTTCCCTTTTAAAACCGGTCGTCTTTGGATATTGCTTCGACTGCCAACCAACGAACTGCAATGCCCCTGGAAACTTTGGAACCTGGTTGGCAGTGAAACTGCCATTGAAAGCATCGTCTGCTCAAGCCATGCGATACACTGCATTTCAGCGCGAAAAGCACCGCAGGCTGCCCACCTGCTTGTGATGAGATGCGCAGCACAAGGCCCACATAGCTTGGAAGACAGCCCCCAACCTGCCAAAAGGTTGAACAAGACACAGTGAACAACAGCAGATCCCAAAAGATGTTCGCTGGTCGGTTGGCTGGGACCTAACTTGACCCTTGGACCAATGCCAGTTTCCACAATGCTGTCATGGGCAAAGTGCCTAGTGGTTTCCCTGGCCCTAACGTAAAGTTTTGGACAGGTGGGGGTCGTTGGGGGTGGCCCTGCTGTGCCCCCTGGAATCCGCTACGCCACGCCATCCAAGGCACGTCCCTGCGAAGATCCATTGCAACCACCAAATCACCCAAAGCGCCAGCAGCAATGCGAAGAAGACAACAAACATCCAGGAACTCTCCTGTGGCGCGGGCCATCTCATGGCACAAGCTGCCACCTGAGACCATCCATGTGACCCACCCGCTGTGTAATATACAATGTTTGTTTCCAGTATCAAGGCACTGTAGGTCCCCATGGCTGGACTTGCAAAACCTTATGCAGTTTGGCAAGTCTAAACATGAACCCCCATGAAGGTGCAAAAGGAATGTGATAGGCTATAAGTTTGACCGCCGACCCTACAGAAAATTCAATGATAGGATGACTGTGATGATAGATGAATTGGGGCATAAATAACTTTGATCGTTGTTACAATTATCTGTTGGTGGCATGTACTGGCCATCATCCAGCACCATCACCAACGAACATATATATATATAGATGTATACAGATATAAATAGGTATAAAGATACATATATATATATATAGATATAGATAGGTATTTAGATATATAGATATAGATAGATATATATAGATAAATATTTCGATACATGATATAAATATATATATATAGATATATCTATGGTATCTATTGTTCTAATTATGTGTTGGTGGCCATCAGCGATCACCATGACTACAACAAATTAGGTTGAACAATGCTTCTCTCCATCGCAGTTTACCTGCCAGGGCTGTGCCTCGGGCTGGATCGAATAATGAACCATCACCATTCAGTTCACGATGACTTACCAACAAACTGTTGGTAATCAATTTACCAATATTTACCATACTATAATTGGTAAGACGGTAAGATGTAATACTTACCCATAGTAAGATCTATATTACCCATATCTAGCAATAGTAAGATATAATCAGGTTGAAAATCAATTTACCAACATTTACCATACTGTACCGTACCATTTAACTCGCCATCACTATATTTTCATGGGCCAATATCAACCCATAAAAAAACGCAACATCCAGACAAAGACTAGATTGGTTGGGGGTGTTCACCAGGGGTGTTCACCAGGGGTGTTCACCAGGGGTGTTCACCAGGGGTGTTCACCAAGGGTAAAGGGCATTGTATTGACCCATATGTATCACTACTATTGTGAGGTAATTATTGCTGACATTTGGTTACAATACTCCTTGTAGCTCCTGGCACCGTTCCCGCTTTAAAAAGGGTAGAGTGGGATACCCTTGGCTCCTTGGCTCCCTCCTAACCACCCGCCAGATTGGGCTTACCACCAGTGCACTGCTTCGCCTGTGTGAGTCGGGGCCAGAAAGTGCCCAGAGCTGCGCTAGCTCCGCCCGCGGTGTTGTCGATGAGGGTGCCTGGCCGCAGAATTTCAAGCCCAACATGGAGGTTTTCTATGGTTTTCTCATAGTTTCTGAAGGCAGTTCCCCCAAATCATCCAGAATCCAGTTTGCCAACCATTCAGACATATCCATAGCAATAGACTTTTTTTTGAGAAAGCACCATATGATTTTTCCATATTCATATATTATATCTGCATGTGTTTATGTTTGTGTCATATTACTCATTATTCACAATTCACCAATCCAGTTTCCTTTGCGCATGAGCTCGCGCAGCTTATGCAGCTTTGATCGGGGGACAGCCACCCGAAATGTATCGAGATTGTTCCTTTCGATCGGAAAGATCATGGTTTCCATGGTTGCGGGGTTGGACCAGAACGTCTTCTTAAGATTGGCTACTTGAAAAATGCCTCTTAAAACATCTCAAAAGAGAAATGAATGAACAATAGCTATTCACATATGTTAGCTGGTATTAACTATATATATGGTTGTTTCTCAAAATAGGGGAGCCCCCTAGTCATCCATTATTAACCATTTATAGTAATAAACCAGCTATTTTTGGGGCTCCCTATTTTGAGAAACCCATAGCCATATAGCAGAGCCACGACATCAGCAGCCACCACCGCGTCGCCTAGATCTCCTCCCAAAGAGTTGGATGGAAAGACGCAGGGCTGTCCGAACCTGATGCGCTACGTAGCGCCGCGGCTTTTCGGAGGTGCTGAGTCTTGCACCTACTAAGCAGGTGCCGTTCAACCTAGGGCCTTTGTGGCACTTTCGTCCTGAAGATTTCCAGATTGGTGGATGCTAATCTGAATGGGAACCCACCATTCAGAATCTGCTCTGAGCCTTTCAAGTGCCGAATGGATGCAAATTGGAACATGCAATGGGAGGGGTTACATAGCAGCGCAGTGATGCGTCGGTTGCATGCTACAAGAAGGCTCTGAAACACGGTAACATGGCCATGGAGTTGCTTGTGCATCTGGGACATGAACGGAAAAACAGCAGTTGCCCATCTGAAACACATGACCCCTTGACCATGGAATTGCAGCCTTCATGACACCAGCAACCACTAGCAGCTTTAGCAGTAGCAATTAGTTCTTGTGCCGAACCTCCTCACCACCCTGCTCCCCAGGCACATGAGGACCGCGAAGATGCAATGACCAGCGATCGCATAGAGCCTTGGTAGCACCACGCTGGCATCCCCAAGAAACCTCACATGAGTGCTGATGAAAATGGCTGCAGCCAGCCGCCGAGCTACATGGCCTCTGCCGCATTCATGGCCAGCACGGCATCATAGTGGGGTGGACGCTTGGAGTATCCAAGCAAGGTGATCTTGTCAGCCCAGTACCTCCCAGCAATGCCAAGGGTGCCATGGCGCTACGGGGGGCGGACCGAGGCTTTGTGGCTGGGTCAGCTGCATCCAAGTTGCATCAGGAACATGTATCCAAAACCAATGATGTTCAGCAACGGCAGTCCAGCGGAATAAACCAAAGTCACCTGAGAAGCCATCGCAACTTCAATGGCTTGAAACCGTGTGGGAACGAACTGTTGGGTATGGTTCTACGACACTGGCTGTTGAATGCTGCGATGGTCACTGATGAAAATGATCCCAGCTCTGTAAATACAAAAGGCATGCTTCCCTACAATAATCCTGTAGCTCGGCAACCCAGGTTGGGTTACCAAGGAAGAAATGACTAGGATGGGTGGTGTTGGATCACTAGCGTCAGTAGCCACGCGTACCAACCTGAACGGATGCTACCTATCTTTCCCGGGGTGGCTTGCTACCATGTTGGGCGGACGGTCGCAGGCCACAGCCGCATGGAGAAGTGCAGTCGTGACGGCGGGATTGCTCAATGGCTCACAAGGGACCATCAAATCCCGTTGGAAGCCACATGAATCAACCAGCTCTTGTGGTTTTTAGATCCTGATGGGTTAAGAATACCTTTCATCAATCATTCATGGATGATGATGACTTCAGTCCTTTCAAGGGTAGATTTCACAGCCCAAGATGTAATCATGAACCAACCACTGAGTTACCCTTTTCGAGCAGTTTCGGCCAGCGGTGCATCAGCTTTTCAGCCATCATACTATGATTACCGGTATATAGTGAAAGCCTCTCCATAGAAGTATGCATTTGCTTAAACAATTTAAACATGTGAACAAAACCACTGTGATACTGCGATGCACTGTCTAATTGTCAAATCTTACGTTCGGATACGTTCGGAAGTAAAGTCATTATAGTACCTAGGGAACTTTACTTGTTCCTTTACAATCTAATTCGACATCGTTCCCGCTTCCACGAAAGCTTCCGCTTTGGATACCAGTGATTCCCCCCTTCCGCACAGTGACCTTTTTGTTATAGACTTGTTGAAGCGAATTTTGTTGCACTTCAGTTTTGTTTCATGTTTATAGATTTTGTTTAAGCAAATTGTGTTTTTGACTTGTGTTTCTCGTCTATTTCTAAGCTTTCTGAGGGACCTTGCTTTCTCGAAACAAGATCTCTTCGTCATATATCTTGAGGAAAAATTACTGGAGGAGGATCCAGTAGTATGCTGTGGACCGGCAATGGCTGGAGGGGTAACAAGGACAAGATTCCGGACCAATCCCAATGGCTTCAACGTGGCCTCCTGGTCACAACTGGGCGCTCTTCTGCATAGCTTCAAAGACTTCACCCATTCAATCAGTGCACATGACTAGACGACCATTGGATATAGGTGCAGTCATATCTCCCTTCCGCGAAGCTTCCCTGGCTGGAAACATTCAAAGATTTTGAATGATAATGTCCTGCCGAAGTTATGGCAAGTTTAGCGTCAAAAAACAAAACTCAAGAGGATTACAGAAGTAGAGATGGACAATAATGAAGTAGAATGACGCAAGTAAAGACCAGCCACTTGTCTCTCCCCACTTTTGGAAGACCAGCAACTTAGGCCTACCTGTTTTTGACCTAGCAATGGGAAATCCACATTTATAGTAGTTCATCTAATGAGTTCTCAGGATCTACCTAAATATTAGCTGCTTATTTACATTTACGAATTGGACAATGGTCCTAATGGTGATTGTCCATTCCCAGTCGCATTGCTTGTCAACCAACCATTTGTTAACAACTACGAGGGAAAATGAAAAATGTAGAAAACCACCAACCAGATCTACCTAATTCTACATGCTGTGGCACCCCACCAAATATGAGGAACTGCCACCAAGCGACGCACACGGTGGTGAGCATCTGTGCGTACCTCATTGGCCCACGACTGAATCAGCTCCAGCCGCATCAGTAGTACGGTTCGGGGCATGGTTTGGGTGGGAAGCCATGCTTGGATACTTTGGGGGGGATACCCCTTCACATTGATAAACCAGGTTTTTGGGAATCCTGGATTGGCATTTCAAACCCATCAAATGGTTTTTGTCTAATGAGCCATATGAAGCTCGGGAATGCAAATGGCACAATGCAGCACATCTCAATGATTCCATGTCTTATTCCGGGACGGAGGGTACCAAGTTGAGTTGAGTTGGGGGACCCATGGGAAACCTGTTTGCATTTCCTAACCTTTGAGCTGTCCTGCTCCATGAGAATGCCTGTTGAAGCTCCGTTGCAGTACACCCTGTAGTGCCCCTGAAGCCCATAGATTGTCCTTCAGAACCGCGCGTCTTGGATGTGGTCGCGGCAATACTGCTTCCAAGCCGCTTGGTTTTGAGATCAAACTCTGGATTTGTGTAATACCTCGGCGGATGGCGGCTGGCACACCAACTTTCAGCACGAGAACCGCACACAGCACAAACATACAATACAAAGCTGCTGCCACTGAGAGGTGGAAACAGAAACTCTTTTGGGCAGCAACAGGGGCAACGTACAAGAAAAAGAACAATATTTCTCCTCCTGCAGTAACCTGTGAACCATGCAGTCGTATCACACTTTAAGAGTGGGGAGAACCATCTGCGACCGTGAGTCCATCATGTTATATAGTTGGCATCACATGCCGTAAAAGCAGAGGTGTCTTCCGAACAGCCAGGCCTGCTTTCTGGAGGGATGAGTTTCGACTGGTCCTACTGAACTTCTGCCGGCTGTCAGCTTTAACTTCAGCCAACTCCGGAACCAAAAGCTCAGGCTGTGGTATTCTGCCCAGACTGAAATCCTCAAATCCAAGACCTAAAGGGACTCCTATGGCACTATGGACTTCTTGAAATCCAAGGGACGCAGTGAGCTCTGAATGGTGTTTCACTCTCCCTGCGCAAGCAGACTGTGGCGATACAATGCATCGACCCATGTCTCACGGCACGTGCATGAACATCTGCAGAGACGGATTTCAATACCGACTTTGGCTACTCTGCTTGGCGCGGGGGCTAGTATTCACAAGCAAATGTTGCGAATTCATACGTATGTACCCTTCATTGGCCAATGCCTTCTCTATTACTCTCCATGCAGAGATTCAAAAAATGCCTATAAAAAGTGCCTGTGTGCCAAGCAGCAATCATGAACCAGAGGGCAACATATAGGTGCAAAAGCGGGGGCAACGGGATGCCGCTATCAAGTCACGTAGTTGGAAATGATAAGCCCAATGCTGAGACAGCAAGCCGAGAACCCCATGACACACACGCATCGCCAGCAGGTAACCTAGGCCAAAACCTGGACATGCACTGATGCACACAAATTCATCAAAGAATCGTGTTATCTCCAACATTCCTAACAAACCTCCACGATCCGATGCAATTCACGAGGTGAACATCTGACTCATCCATTCTCATCCATTCTCATCCTACATCATTTGGCTGCAGGTCAGTTCACCCTTAGTCCCCCTGGTTCCCTGTCATTAACCATTACTTTCCCTATAGTTTGTTGGTTACTATCCACCATGAAATTGGTGGGTTAACTGCTTGACCCGTAGCCATTTCTTAGGGACTTTGCTTGGGGCATCGCAGCCAATCTTTGGAACCTGCAGGGCGACGAAACCCGCCTCTGCAACAGCATCGCATGAACTTCGACAGCACAACCCCCCTGGGCCACGTGACGGAAGTTCCCCAGTTGGGGGCCAGGGTTCTGGTTGGCACATGTTGGCACTGCAGCATGAGGCATGCTGCACCGGCTCGCACATTCGACGGGCGATACGTTAACCAAGTCAGCAACAAAGATTCATCCAGGTGGTCTTCAGACCTGCAAAGACATGTGCAAATAATGCAATGCTTTCGTGGGAAAACTGTGCGTTCTATGAAAGGTCCCTATAGGTTGGAGAACCAAGAAGTGCACACAAGTGACATCTACTGATATCTACTGTGGGGTTGCCAAATCGCTGCTTTCACACTGAGTGCCATTGGCTGCTCAGCACTGCTATTCAGCACGGTGTCATTTTGAAACCAGTGATGGATCTTGACGACTTTCTGTTGATGGGAAGCTCGGAAGCCCGATGCATCCAGCAACAGCTGATGATCACCTTTGCCATTGCCGAGCAACACAATGTTCATTGCAGGAATTGTCACCTTGAGCAACGTGGCATACACTCTGAACCGTCATGATTGGCAGGTGTGCACTATAATTAGACAAGAACTGATGGATAAATAAGTGCATGTGGCTGGCGTGTAAATATCGATTGAATAGTACATGTCATGTCAAATAATCATATACGTGCATATCTGCATTCTATGCATGTGTCTCTGAACGTATGGGTGTATGTGTGTGTGGGCGCGTTTGTATGTCACATGTCAGGTCACATTAGCGGGTTCTCGTGTGCACTCCGGGTTCTTGGGCAGAAAATCTTGCCACATTTTAGGGAACACCTGTGTAGGCATGTGCCCGTCGTTTCGTCTTGTTCCTTAGGTCATTTTCGCAGCCCAACAATTCTGCAACGGTCCAAAATAATCCCAACATCCAAACATGCCTCTTGGTTGATATTGCTTTCTGAACCAACTCAGCAAAAATTGACAAGCATTACCATTGCCATCGTGTTTATATAGTAGCCTCAGAATGCAACTATTCATCAGGCAATATCAAGAAACAGCGCAAGGATGCACAATGTTGTACATGGCTTCCGCGCAGAAACGGTGCATGACCAAACAACAAAGAAAACCATCCTCTCCAATCTACATCTCATGTATCATATTCGTATTTAACATTTAATCCAAGCCAATGCACACACACACAGACATGCATACATAGAATCATGCATGAACCTCAAACAATTCAAGCTGGTTGCATTATGTGTAGGCATTGTTGCATTTGTATGCAGGTTTGGCAAGAAGAACCCCCGGTCACGCCGACAACGTGCTTTGGCTGCAGGGTCGCCATATTCAGCAGCAGGTTCGTCTCAATGGTGGCTCCCACCACGGTATACCTAGCAGTGGCCGTCGTCCCCAAACTGATAGCGCATCAGCCCTTGTCCAAAGTCTGGGAGCATCCCATCCCTTTTTTGAAGATGTCGTGTGATAAGCAAACCATCCATAACCATCCCACGAATTGTAGGGCGGCTGCCTTTACTCAAAAACTTTGGGAAGCCTCTGGGCCGGGGCCCTGCCATCACTCCGGCTCAGCGGCTGATCCAAGGCTGTGTAGCCTGCTTTCAAGGCACCAGGCTCGGTTGAGGTCCGAAAATGGGCCACGCATCAGCATGCTCCCAATGCCCGGAATAATCGACAAGAAGTCACGCCTCGGTGCGGGGCTGAGATCAGCGACGGTGGCGGATAAAAATAGAGATACACTGGTGCCGGAGAGTGCTTTATACTTGTTCTTATTGGTGCGAAATAGTAATCAATTATATAGTAGTGACTGATAGTGATCAATATCAAATGTTTGCTAATTCGGAATCAACTCAAGTAGAATAAAATGGGCGCATAAAGGATATAAACTGATTGTGCACTATTGACGCGCATCTTGATGAGGGAACTCCAAGATGAGAACGAACAGCTTAATAGCAAATAAGAAGCTACATGTCGCGATTGACACTGCCAGTACTTCTGTACAACAAGGCCCGATTCCCAAAATCTCCCAGAAATGTCCGTTTTCCGCACCTGCCACACGATACGAATCTCCTCAAACGGGAGAGGAAAAAAAACATGACCCGCGGGGCAACCGAATGCCGCAGTATCAAAGCAGTGGAGTCCCGGTGGCATCTGCCAACTGAGACTTGTCGCAGCCACCGCTCGCTTCGCTGAGAGAAATGGAACCTGGAGTCTCACCACGGTTGCCTCAGACCACCGGCGGCAACCCGTCATCACTTCGTCTCAGCGGTGTCATGATCTTCTCCAGCAACAATTTCCTCAACAAATCTGCACGGTGAATGAGCAAAAGTGGCCCCATTCAAAGTTAGTTGAAGTGAGGATAAAGAAGTTCCTCTACTCCAAATGACTTGCCTTGCATTAAATAGAATATCATAGCATCGCATACGTTCTCATGCATGTTCTTTCTTGTCTTTGAATATGTGCGCATTCAATTTTTTATTCAAATGCCTTCATATCATCTCGCAGAAATGAAGATTCGAACTTACAACAAGCAGAATGGTCAGATCCGATCTATCCAAATATCAGCTGCTGAACCCACAGGAGTTTGAGCCCCAGAAAATCTGAGGGGTCTTCTCTTTCCTGGCTTTCCCCTCTAATCAACAGGTGTTTGTGTGCAGGGTTGGCCTTACCCTTGTTAGCCCAGCTGCCAAAGAAGCACGGCGGGCTGCTCCAAAAGGAAGCTGTAAATGGAGGAGACAGCATGTGCACAGTATCATGCTGATCCGTTGACACAGAGGAGAGCTTGCAAACGCACAAAGCAAAACCAAACTCACACATGTCACACAAGTGCACATGAGTAAAATAGGTAAAATTGGGGAGAAGTTTTTCCACTGGAGTATGCCAACGTTTTATGGCGGTGTATCTCCAACAGCTTGAACCCTAACAGGATCAAAATGTTGCCACCCAGACGCTCTCAGACAGCTGCACCAAGACAGAATGGTCATGCGCGTAGCTCACCTCGAATCCGAAACGCGCCCTGGCACCAAACGCTTGCGGCTTGTACCGTTCTACCATGTTCCACCAGGTTCGACCACGTTTTACCATGTTCTACCTCATCTATTACTGCCACCCGCCAACGTCAAAGTCGGTGGTTGCTACGCTTTTTTACACCGCGACTTGATTGGATGAGCGGCTTAAACCACGACCAAGCGCCGCACATCTTAGCTGCTTATGGTGGTATTGGCACAGTTGGAACTCCAACACAATACCTTTTGGGAAAGGTCCCTTGCGATTAATCTCAGGGCAAGAAAAAATTTGGGACGATTCAGCTCTTGCGTTGGCCACTTAGTAGATCCAACTATGATCCAACTACTTATCCGCGGTTGGTAACCTGCTTGGTATAGCTGAGATTCAGGAATAGTGAATCAATGCGACTATGAGTGTCATCAAATGAGCTGTCGTCATTGGTTTGTACGTTGCATTTCTGGCAATCATCCCCATATGTCATTGGCTGGTGATACTATGAACCCAAGCCATTGGTTTAATTTTCAACATTGACTGGTTGTTGACCATTTTGACCGACCACGCATGGGATCCGCAACCCTTGATGTTTGATGATGTTTGGAGTCTTTACATCATCTCCTTTTTATCTGAAATTGAGACGGCACAAAATTCTGCGGTTTCCCGCTCATCGACTACATCTCTCTCCCCACCGCCATCTCCAAGACTTCATCCAACTATGATCATAGTCATTTCATATCATTTGGCGATGGGTCAGTTCACCCCATACCCCTGGTTCCCCTATCATTAACCATTGTTTTCCCTATGAAATTTTTGGTGGAAATCCCCCATGAACGTTGGTCGGTCAACTGCTTGACCCAGCTCGCCATTTCTGGCATCTGGTTGCACCCATGGGAGGTCCATGTCAACCAACCCCCACTTCCCACTCAGCTCCAGCCTCACAACCTTCCCAGTGGTGCTGCCCGGGGCGGCGGGGGCGGCCGGCGCTGCGGAAGCCTGGGCTGAGACCTACCTATGGAATAATCTGCCCATGGAAGCAGCTCATGTAAGCAGCTAGTGCTGGTCTAGTCTATGGAATTCACGTGGTTTGAATCTGTAGGTCTCCATGTTCGATGGGTGGAGTTCAACAGGGTGCAAACATGCTGGGAACTGGGAACCATTTTTTGTGCAGAATTTGTTCAATTTTTTTTCGGAATGGGAGCATCCGGTTCAATTCTAGCTTTCGTACACCGGTGGACTTTTTTGCAAGCGGTCTCGAGTGACTCCAACAAAATGACCGGCAAATTATGGCAAATTCATGAGTTCATCCCTGCAAACATCTGCAAACCCATGTGAAATCCTAAGCCTATTTTACAAGCTACCAACGTTTCTTGAAGGAGAAGTGCATGCATGCATGCACTGACTAATCTGTCAATGTATGTGGATGCCATGTACGTACTGTCAATGCGCGTGCCCGTGACTGGTCTGTGTCCCCTCTGGGCACAAACTGACATCAATACAATATCGACAAAGTTGACCAAATGCTGCCCAAGCAAACCTACAGAAATATCCCAAAATATCAAATCACAGCTGTTCCAACCCCAAAAAAAAGGTGCGCTTTCCACTCTGCGATCCAATTTTTTCTCCTCCTCCTCATCATCGTCAGCATCATCATCCTCATCATCAGCAGCAGCAGCACAAGCACCTCATCAGCACCATAAGCACGATAAGCACTATCACTTTCAACATTGGAGATATCAAATCATCACCATCCTCATCATCAGCCCTCATCCCATCCCTCCACTGCCACCGAGCTTCACTCGCACGCGCCCAGGGATCCCAGCGGCCCAGGGCACCTTCAGTTCCTGCAGGCGCCGCGTTGTCGCCTCTTGCAGCGTCCAGCCACTGGCCCAGCGCTTGCGGGTGGCGCCGCGGCCAAAGATGAGCTCCAGCCCTTGGGGAGGAAGCCATGCCATGCCAAGAGGGGAGCTGAGGGGAGGGGAGCTGAGGGGAGATGCTGAGTTGATAGGTTTAACATGGTTTAACTGTGAGCTATGCTGATAATGCAGGTCAATCTTTTTTGAAAGGTTCGACGGGTTTGCCCCAATGGTGGTCAATGGATTTAATTGTGCAATATTGAGTGCTGGGTAGAAAGGTTCAGGATGGAATATCGGTGGGGGTGGTGAAGTGAAGAATGATCAGAAATTTGGTTCATGATGGAAAAGAATGATTGATGTATTGCCAAGGGTAAAGGCAATAGAGGTGAACCTTAGCCTTAGTGGTTAATCATTGTCATGGGGTTTAATCATGGTTCATGAAGGTCCCTTGTGGTGTTCTTGTAGTGGGTAATCATGGTGAAACTTCGCAGGTATTTTGGTGGATAAAACAGGCTACAGGGGCAATCCTGGCCAATAATCGTGTACGTTTGGCTAGTAGTGGTGATAGCTGTACTGAGTGAGGAATGTTGATTGGCGATGAATATATATATATATATCGCTGGCTGGGGAAGAATAGTTTGGGAATGGATTCTGCCAAGGTCAATAGTCATCAACGATGATAAACATTGATAGCGGTTGGTAGTCGTCATTGATAGTGAGTGGTCATGCTAATGATGGATGAACCATTGCTTAATAATTGATACATTGATACTGGTTAAGCGATCGCCTGGTAATCATGACCTGGAAAATCACTATCTCCAAGGATGGCACCATCACTGCAGGTTATGTCAGCCAACATCCAAATGTAAAACTCTGACCAACAAAAAGTTTGACTGGGTTCAAGGCACACATTTTGCCAGGAGCTACAAAACGCCGCCACTATAAACTAGTGATCAGTGATGTCAAATAGGGCAAATAGACAATATCACACTAATCAGCAAAACCACCCGTAAACCAATCAAGAATCAAGAAAGCCTAAAAGTGGTGGCAGTATATATATATATAATATGCACTTAAATCTAAATATATGTGATTAAGAATATTGTCACAAATCTAAATGTTGCAAATATGACATGTAGCAAAAAAAAAAAAAGAAACATGGTGATAAAATGTGACAAGTGGTCCAAAGGATAAAGGGATGTAAGCTGTCTGTCATCATGCATGCACCCCAATGGTTCGCACATGCATCATTTGCCGAGAAACCGGGCAAATGCCGTCCACTCCAGTAGCCCTGGCGCTGCAACCACCAGGAAATGGCACAGCACGCTGCACCCGGAGACAGGTCGTGCAAATCCAGCAAGTTGGGTCTGGTCAAAAGCCTGGAAAGTCAGTCGGCGCGAAAGTTGCTGTCGCTGCTGAACAGTGGCAGGGCTGCTGCTGTTAAAAGACTTTGTTACGTTCAAAGACTTTGAGCAGCAACACTGTGGATGAAAGACTAGGCCCTGGCAAAAAATGAATTCTTTCAGCTTTCACGGTCTTTAAGGCTCCTCCAGAAGACAATGAACCACTGCCAGTCTCACGGGAAATTTCTGGTGATCTACCTTCAACCATAGATTCGCCATTGCCCGAGGAGGCCAAATGTTGCTCTTGGGGGGATTGAAGGCTCCCTGCTTCTTTAGGCAGTCAAGAATCTTTCAAATCATGAACTATTAAAAACAAATCTCAGCTTCAAGGTCCAGAAACCCAGGGTACGCATTGTTCTCCAGGGCTGACTGAAAGATCTCCTGAACAACTGTCAGGCACGGGGCAGGGCAGAAGAATATTCTTGTGGACATTTGTTGAAAATGATCAACTCCACATCTGGCATGACTTTCCACTAAGAATAAGCCAAATTCACTTTGTGTGGCCCAATGTTTTTCCGTTGCCATCCTGCAGGTTCAGCTGGGCTGAGGGCCAGCAGGAGGCCCACTCAAAACGGAACCACGCGAAGATAGGATCACAGAAAAGGCCACAACTCACCACACAACATAGATCCAGGCTTACGGTTCGAAGTCGGGTTAACCCCTTGCGGGATTCAAACTGTAGGAGGGCTGAGAGCCCAGGGGCATTCCAAAGATTCATCAGCAAAAATATCTGAGAGTGAAGTCAAAAGTAAACTTTGACCACAAACTGTGGAGGTAGTCGGTGATCTGATCGGTGAACAGCTTAAGAGACAGAGTCACGCCCCAGCAGCGAACATGAAATGCGCCTCTTTGAGCTTCTCAGGAGCACTGGCATTCAGAATGGCGTTGAAAGTGACAGTGTCGGGCTGTAGTGCAGCCCTCTGCAAGCTGCCTGTGCGGATTTGATGCTGGGGGAATCATGAAGGAATCCATACATTTAAGAGGGTGATCAAACTTTGCAAAGAATATGCCGCGCATTTTCATGCTTACTCATGTCTCATGATATCTCATTGATCAATATGCTTTCCGCAGGTTCGTCATCCAAATTCAGCAGCTGGACCCTCCAAAATCCTCCCTGGGTTCACCACCAAGGTGCTGAAATGGTGCAAGGCTATGGGCCACTGCGGTGCTGCTGCTGCTGCGATGCTGCTGTTGAAACTGATGATGTCGGGAAGCACCTGGCACTCTGCCGCCTCCTCACGTGCGGGCCCTGCAGAGTTGCACTCTGCACGTGTGGCAGCACCAAGTGAGGATGCCACATGCAGCCGCGACCTGTGCTACCCATGGATACTATGGATGAACCACTGTCACTCAATCAGCATGTTTGCTGGTGATGGCTATCCACGGCTTACCATCAAGAAATAATGGGATTCAATAGCGAATGCTGCAGGCTTTGCACGCAAGCGCATGCAAGAACTTAAACACCGGGACATTTCACCATTCCCATCTTTCTTGCAGGGTGTAAAAGGCATGTGCTCTCGATGAGTCCTAGTCATAGATGGCATGAACCATCATGAACCCTTGTACGTAGCCTTGTCAGTGCTCGGTAGGCAATGACTGGTTGGGTCTCCTTCATCGCCTCAACTGAAATTTAGGTTTGAGACAATTTTTGTATGGAGGGTGGCAGGAGCCTGATGACTCTCCGGTGCCAATCAGTCCTCCAGAAGTTGTATCGTCCAGGGCCACTGCTGCCCCTTCTCAAAGGCGTTGAGTGTGGCATTGAAGGTGAAGAGGTTGGATGGTTCCTTCGTCAGCTGCAGTTGTAGTGTTTCATGATAGGGTATACCGGATCCATACCCTCCCTCTGTCTATGGATCCATCCCAAATGTCACAAAATATGAGCCAACGCATGCGAAACGTAGCAAACAGTGGATGAACAGCGTGCCTCGTCGACTAGTGATCTGATAAAACTATACAAAACTAGCAATCAGTGATGCGTCCCTTTCCACTGGTCATACAGTAATTCATGCAGTTCTACAGTACGATAATTTCTGCTGAAATAACTCCCCAAAACTACAGCATTGCTCCTGTAGTTACTCCCCATTTGTACTGAAATAACTCCCATGGTGAAATATCATTAATGATTTCATATGTTCTTGGTATAATTTATCATAATCACCGAAAAAATACGCTAAAGATACGTCCCCATAGCTCCTTGGAGCCCTGTGTGGACCCACTGAGTCTCCCCACGACCTGCTGACTCTGCCGAAACAGCTCCAAGGCCTCAGGCCACTGCGATGCCTTGCCGCATGCACTCAGGGCACTGCAGTAGGCCTTGCCGTCCAAACGCCCTGGGCCTCGTGCAAGGAACTGGGCGCCATGTCGTGGTCAACTGGAAGATGTTGGGAAAACTCAGGATACTCCGGGCTTGTCTTGACCAATTTTGAGCAAATTTTGAGCAATTTGGTTCTCATGGTATAGTCATATGATGTCATATGTCATGCAGTTCTTCCATTATTCTGCTGAATTGAATCCATGGAAATCCATGACACAGGTAGGAGTATAGTTGGGCTGATTGCCGAATGGCCGTTGGCCCCAACGTGGGGTTGCCAGTGTTGTCACCACAAGCCCTTTGGGAGGGCACAGGAAGGAAGAAAACAAGTTGGCTCTGAAGCGTCTCTCGAAACCTTGATGCGTCCCATCCTTTGTCATTTTGCGCTGAGCAGCTTCGGCTCAGAAGATCCAGCGCCAAAGTCCATTGAACGCCCCTGTCACAAGCCGTGAGGGCCGCAGAGAACGTCTGCATGTTGGGCTGGACCTGCCTCGGGCCCGCGGATCCGTCTCCAGTTGATTCAAGGAGCAAACATACATCAAGCTCCAACCATTGCCTGCCATGAGGTCCGGCCATGGACATGGATCATCTCTTTGTCCCATCATTCATTCCCACTTGGATGAGCTTTCACGCCACTGCCCTTCAAGGGAAGCTCCGTGTGGAGAAACTGCAGCGGAGGGACAATCTGCCCATGTCAAAGAAGAGGACAAGGGCGTTCTGCCACCTTGGCCGCGGCCCACGCGACTGGACAACAAAGTGGAGGTGCTGTTTGGAGATGTAGTTGCGGCAAATCTGCGCGTGAAACTGGAAGCTTCAAGCGTATACATGCATGTAGATATAGGTGCAAAGTGATGTTGCACAGTTAAGCTTGGGTCAGTTGACGACGGCATGGCTAGGGCTACGTTGGTTCGTACAACAAATCGATTTCTTGGCAGGGTTCCCTATCCATGTTTTTGGGTAGAAATAATGCAAGCATCCAAACCAAGGTGCTGGCTGGCTTTCGATAGCACGCTGATTGTGCTGCCGCAAAGCACCGTGTCCTGCCATGGTGTGGCTCCACCATCCTAAGGAATCCATAAAATACCGGAACCTGGATACCAAACAACTCATCCTCTGCTGGATTTGTGATGCTGCTCTACTGGTTCCTTAAGACCCCTGTTGCAAAGGAAGATCAACCAATCACAGGCTCTCTTTCATTCTCTCTCTTTCTCTCTCTCTCTCCCTCTTTCACCATTTGCGATAAAAACTTCTCGCCAGCAAACTGCCAGGGCTCTAGCACATTTCCTCCGCTCCCAAGCTTGGTGTGCACCAAAAGTCACCACCCGCAACACACAAATTCAAGAAGATTTGCGACACGAACATCCCAAATCATCCCAAATCATCCCAAATCATCCCAAATCATCCCAAATCATCCCAAATCGTCCCAACTGGCAACCATGAACTGATCATTTTCGGATCACTTTCCTTCACCTAACCAGCACCGTGTGCCATCACTGCAGCCTTGGTGGATGCCATCTGCAGCATCTGCAATGCCAACGGCCACTGCCACGAAGGCATGGCCCGCACTGCGCTGCTGAGCCCCACCGCATCGCTGGGGGCCTCGGGGCACCTGCTGGCGGATCAACCGATGAAAGCCATCATTTGGCCATGGGTCAATATTAACTAACCAATAATGGTGGATAATGACCAACAAACTATAGGGAAAACAATGGTTAATAATTAGTGGGGAACCAGGGGTACAGGGTCAATGTTAACTAACCAACTAATGGAAGATTTCCACCAACAATCATAGGGAAAACAATATTAAACAACTAAACAACCAATAATGGTGGATAATGACCAACAAAACTATAGGGAAAACAATGGTTAATGATAGGGGAAGCAGGGGTACAGGGTTTTGACCCACCCCCATATTAACTAACCAACTAATGGAGGATTTCCACCAACAATCATAGGGAAAACAATATTAAACAACTAAACAACCAATAATTGGGGATAATGACCAACAAAACTATAGGAAAAACAATGGTTAATAGAGGGGAACCAGGGGTACAGGGTTTTGACCCACAGCCATTTTAGTAACTTATGAAAGCACTCTCTCTCTCCATCGCCGTCCTGAGGTAGTATGTTGCCATACCACCATGGCCATGGTGTTCCTCGACCAAGTCACCATCGAATTCACCAGCAGTTCGGAAATCTTTGAGCAAGAGGGTATTGAAATTGATATAATTGATGCTCTTTGTTACAAGCGACTGCTTCACTGAGGGCAACGCGCTGTTTTGGTTTCTCTTCGTTATTCTTCACTCATTGGCACTTGTCTTGCCACAGTTGGATGATGTTCGATGGGGTCCACTGGTCACTTACCTCGTTTTTTGTTGCCAGGGCATCCAAAGGATTCAATGGATTGACCCCCTTGGGCCACACCCCAGCCGCCGATTCGCGGAGCCTGGACTGCAGATCCAGCAATGCCACAACATGTTCCCAGCGTCGTGCTGAAGTACAAGAGCTCAATGCCTGAGCTGCGAAGGGAACCGACGAGAAGGGGCCCTACAGCTGCCATCCTCGGCAGTTGGCTGATACACCGCATTATAACTATGCTTTGGTTACAAGATGTTACAAGTTCTCAATGATGAAGAATGGTTATCTATCCTGACTGGCTATGGATAGATCCATAGCAAACTCATGGCATCTGGCAAAACACTTGGGGTTCGCCCACTAATCCCAATGCATGGCAGGTTTCCTCCATTCTTTCCAGCCTACGCCGCTGCAAGTCGCACTACCTTCACCCTGCTCCAAGTTGCCGTGTTGAATGACAGCACATCGGGCTTCAAGGCCTGAGAAGGACCAGCTGGACCCAACAGGCAACCAATTCATGGTCCACTTGGCAGGCGCCTGGCTGGCTGAAACATGTCAGAGACAACAGTTTTGTGCCTTGAAGTCGCTGTCAACATTGAAAAGATTTGAAAAGTAACAAAATCAATAGTAACGTCATGTAACATGAATCCGCTAGTCAAGAATCTGTTGGACACATAGTTCTGTAGACACAGGTTCAATAATTGGATGACCCTTCACCACCAGTCGCAGTCAACAATCAGTTCACGGATCTGATGGAGTTGTTCCTGGTGCCAACAATGCTAGGCCCACACCAACAAGGTCAAGGTCAACACAGCCCCGCCGCGCTCGCCTTGGCTTGTAGTCGCTGGAAGAGAGTCAGGGCCATGCACCACTGCTCCTGGGCCAGCGTCTGCTCGGGAAAAAATGGAAAAAACATCATCCAGCCATTTACCTCTACAAACAGTAGAGTGAACATCCTGCTTGGCTAAAATTGACTAACAAACCCACAGAAGAGCAGGACCTGGGATCTGACCCTAGAGCAATGCCTGGAAATTGGACTTCAATTTGCTGCTAGAGGTCGTTCTTCAGAATGGCCATGGCAGCGTTGTACAAACCAACCTCGGGGTTGCAAACAAAAAAAACCCATGACGCGACGTCATGCAACATGCCGGGGCAGCTGCTCTTCACCCGTGTTCTGCGGTGTCTGACCGGGAGGGAAGCAGCGCCGCGCAAAAGAGTGACATGACAACATGCTGCTGGCCAATTATTCAGCTATATGACTATATGGCACAAAAAATGCCCAGCAAAAACATGGATCTAATGATGATGAATACTACTACTGCCCAATGGCGGTTCACAAGGGTCAATTGCATGTAAGAATGGCTATTGAATAGAAATGTCAATCATTGTGATTGGTGACGGTTTGTGATATGCTCAATTCTGCTGGAGAATAAACATCTACGCCGCCCGCATCAGCCTCCGTTTCACCTGGACCCTTGGAATTTGGTGACTTGGGATGATGCTCCTCTCCTTCTAGCCAGAGCCAGTAACCGATTGACTAGTAACAGCCACCATCAGCAACCGACTAGCTAATAGCACCTACCGGAAAAAATGTCAATGTGATGTTGGTAGGGCATCAACCAATCAACACTCAGGGTGAAGGATGTTAACGCAACCTCAAGTAACAATGGGGGCACCTGTCAACCATATCTGTCCGTGGCTTTGCCCATGGGTCCCATGATGAATCTATCGATTAAATTCAATCAAATTCAATTAAATTCCAAATATATTGCAGTGGGTCAAAACCCCGTACCCCTGGTTCCCCATCAATAACCATTGTTTCCCCTATTATTGTTGGTGGAAATTCCCTATTAGTTGGTTGGTTAATATTGACCCATAGCCATATTGCGAACAAATTCATCACCAAAGACCTCCATCGATGCACCGGCTCCAGGGCACATCCACCAGGACCGTCTCTTCAGCGTGCCACAGCAGCTGCAGGGCCCTCGCCCATCGCGACGCGCCACAGGCGCCCAGGGCCGCTGCGAAGGACACGCTGTCCACGGCACAGCCGGGGAAGAACAGGAGCCCAAGCGCCTCCCGGGGCCGCTCTGCAGGTATCGAGTTCAGCATGGCAGGCCATGGTGGATGATGATATCTGGTGATGCGAAGCAATCGCAGCGATGATAGGTGATGAGAACTGGTGATGTTAAACGATTGCAATCAAGTAATATCAACAATTCTTTGATGGGGACAGGGACCTCCTGTTATTGGTGGTGCAAAATCAGGGGTTCCTCATGTTTCGATTTCACATCAATCAGCTCGTCCACAAGGACTACAGAACTGATGACGCACGAGATCCCACAAGTTGCAAGAGTACTCTACCAGTGTTTCTGTCACCCTGTGGGCACACTTGGCCATGAAACTATACCCTGTCACGCATCTATTTGGTTCTGTACTGCGATGTACTTCCTGCAAGGCAGTCAAGTTACAAAACGCGCCTGCGTTTCAAACACGACCACCAACAGCAGCAACAACAACAGCCACAACAACGACAAGGACACAGCAACGCACCCAAATCAACAGCGCCTCCTGCCACCGCGCTGCGGCACCACAGGCGCTGATGGTACAATTGAGGGCCACTGTGTCGCTCTCGCGGCCCAGGTCCTTAGGTGCCAATCTTGTCATTGAACACCCAACCTGGTTGGTGCTTAGAACCCATCCCAAAAAAATGAGGGACAATCCCAAACATTGCGGAAAGAAAAAAACGTTTGAAACCACCAACTACAGGTAGCAGCAGAAAAAATAGCAACAGCAACAGCAGGTCAGCCGCCGCCAAGGGAAAACAACTTCGCCCAGCCCTGATAGTGCTGGACGAGAATCATCGAACAACTGCACAGCCTCTCTCCAAAGTTTCTTCCTGCGCTGCTGCTAGTGGTTGGTCCCTGTCAGTGGCCTAGCTGATGAAAGTATTTACCTGGTATGTGAGATACCCCCTTGGAATAATTGCCTAACGTGACGGTCATATGAAAATGCAGAGCAACAGAAATCAATGAAGGACAACCCAACAAGAACATTCCAAACCTGCGGGTGCAGTGCTGGCACTCACAAGTCTGACCCGGGAAGAAGTCATAAAGTCCAAGTGGGGCAATAGCTGTGGAGAACCCATTCAAGAGATCTGTTTGGCTTAGGAGACCCTCGGCCCCCCCAACTGCAACACTCGTCCAAATATTCCCACTCCATCAAGCACTGGAGATCACAGTGCTGCTTTGATTCTTGTGGGTAGAGCTGCTTGTGGCAGCAATCGATCTTACCTCTTCGGACTACCCTCATCGTTCCGCGAATAGATCCCCAGTTTGGTTGAGCGCCGGAACAAGCCTGGACTCAATTGATGAGCAACTGACTGTTGGGAGACTGGGGCTGTCACTACTTTCCTGCTTCCAGCTGCCACAACTTCTTCAGAGCAGCTGAGGAGCTGTTGAAAAGTCCCGGGCTTTCATTAAGAACCATGCCCCGCGGCTTATCTTAGAACGGGATGATGTTTGATTACCTGGCGTTTAGCCGTAGCGTTTCACCAGCTGTTCCAACCAATGTAAGCATGCGCCACCCTCAAATGGCTAGTATGCACCCAAGGTACCCCAAGGTTAGTTATTCTCTGGAAGTGGGGATGCCGGAAATCCTGTGCCACCCAGCAGGGCACTGATGACCAAGGGGATGGTGCAGGATTTCCCCCATTCACAACTTTCATGTTTGACATCCCGCGGCACCGAAACCAATCAGATTCAGGGATATTCAGGGATGCAAAGGGACGCACTTGATGAAACAGCTGCAAAAAGCCCGACAAGGAAATGGCAACAATGGTCGCATCTGATAGGAATGATGGTACATCTTGCTACGTTATCTTCGGATATCTTCGGCATTTTTTGGGGAGTGCTGGTGTACCCAAAGAGCGCTTCCCCATCAGTTTATCCATTGCAAATTATATACAAATAATAGAGTTTGACCCAGCTAGCCTCCGGTCTCCTTCGGAAGTCTTGCAGCAAGTTGTGGCAGCGCCGCAGCACGTGAGTCATCCACTGGGACCAGGGTATCCGATCCCATTGCTTGCGAGTGTTTGCATGATGTTGATTTTGTTGTTAATTCTTCTAAGTCCATCTGCCGCATTGCTCGTGGTTCCTAAGCATCAAAAATAGCAGGCCAAGATACACACCTGACGACGGTTGAATCAGCGATGGCTATAATAATCAACAATACCATGTAGCAAAAGAACCAAAAATCATAAACAAATGCAAAATAACCATGATGTACACTACCTGGCTAAAAGGTAATTTGTCAACCACTAGTGGTAAGCCGACACTGCGAGCATGAGTGGGGAAATCCCCAACACACAGCGATCCAATTTGTCAGTTGAAAGTGGTAGTTCCGTACCCATTCGTTACCCCTAGTTGTGCCCCCCACAGTCGGTTGCTTTTAGCCGCTCGAAATCAACCGCCTGATACCCTGAATCGAAACAAGAATCCCTCCAACTGTATTTTCCACATCTAGTAAGCCAAAGTGCTTAATCTGGAGCCAGGCTGCTGGCGGCGTCAACGACAAGGACTTGGAAATACAAATCGTGAGCTTTCACCATTTGACAGAGCTGAGGTAGTTCATGTAGCTTTCTGGCTGTGGGTCAAGAGCCCGTGCCCCTGGTGCATATCCCATAAGTGTCATAAATAATAAAACTAGTCTTTGTAGGGATGTTCATACATCCATTTTTTGGAAAGTACAGCCATATGTCGCCGTAAATTGCCAACATCATCAGTGAAATCCTTTGTTCTCTTTATTCTGTATGGCACGGCCAAGTTTGGCCAACCTTCACCGCGAATCGCTGGATACGGCAACTCACACAATGGTCACGTCTGGAGAAGGTTGGTGCCGATATCTCTTGAACTAGGGTATACCGTCAAAAGATACCCGCACATACGATTCGAGAATGAGAAGGCATTCAGATAATGAAGTTGTCCAGCGTGGGTAAAACATGCCTGTCCTCTTCACACTTGAAGGTCATGCTGCTAACGCACAAAAACAGGAACCTTTGACCAACCCAGCTACACCATGTTATACAAGAGCAAACCCATTCTTGATGTTGCCATGCGCATTGACATGAGTCAAAATCAAAGACGCGGGCCTTCGCCAACGGGGAAAAAGGCAATTGCAAAATGCCAATGAAATCTGGCTTTGCCCCAATACAACAGCTGGAAATGACTGCTCAAGTACCCAACCAAACCTCATTACATGTACCTAACCTCATCACCGTATCCAACAGCTGGAAAGCTCAAGGCACAGGTCCTGCAACACCATGTCTGCATCCAAGCAGCACGGCTTGGGGACCGTAAGTATTCACTGCGAAGAGAACGAAGCCTGTGATCAATGGGTGAGCGCGCCCATGTGGCGTTGTGCAAGGTGACCAAGTGACCATGGTTCGAACATGCGCAAGCAACAAATATACACAAAGGCTTGCTCCTGATATTCCTGAAATACAGTCGTTGCCGCTTTTTGATATTTCTTCGGCATAGAAATGCCGAGGGAAACATACACTCGTAAGTGTGATGTGATTTCTAAGCAGACCGCCATGCAGGGTTGCAAGTTTTGTTGCAAGTTTTTTGCAGCAGCCCCCAGCAGCACATCCTGGGACACCACACCGATGTTGAGGGTTTGTGCCAGGAAGATCTTTCGCATCATGGAATTGTTGAGCTCATTGTTGGACAGTGATCGCTCGAACTTGGCCATGGCAATGAAAACCTCGGCAGAGCTCGGGCCGGGTGCGCCGCCAGTGAGGCATAGGAAGCCACTGCAGGGGCCCCGACCCATTGCAGGATCAAGTTGATCACCACGACCACCATGGAAGCCGCGGACATGATACCTGACGTCACCGGTGCTGTCCCCTTGGTCTTCTTCGCTTGTGCTCTGGGGGAACCCCTCAACGTGGGATCTTACTGAAGACAGTTGATAAGCGCTTCTTACTTGAGATTGTGCCGGGTTGTCCCCTCTACACTTGAGGATCCTGTCAAACTCGATCATGGCAGGATGCCTGTCAAGGTCAATCGGAGGCCAAAGTCACTACTTCATGGGCGCTCCAGGTGTCTTTTTACTTTGCGTTTCAAACAGGAAAAGAAGAAACCATGTGTCTGTTTAAAACCCAACTAACCATGGTTTTTTAAACTCAAACAACCATGTGTTTGTTTAAAACCCTAAAAAAACCATCTAAAAAACTCATGTTTAACTCAACAAACCATGTTTTACTCAACAAACCATTTTTTTAACTCAACAAACCATGCGTTTTTTCAAAACCCAACTCTTGAGGCGACTGACAAACCGCAAGTGGGGGCCTACCTCATCTGAGCACATGGCCCCCCCTCCAAAATGTCAGCCATGGGGTTGACATGGGTTGCCCATGTTGTCGTTCCAGGTTGGTGGCTCACTGATTGGTGGTTGTTTCAAGCAAACCTGAAGGTTGGCCCAAGATATCCAGCCCCTGATCCTAGATTCTCATGGCGGAACACATGTAGGCCTACATGAGGGTCTCCAAGAAGCAGGCTGCCTGGTGATTGTGTATATATATTATACATACCTCCGGATTCTGGATTGCACTCTTGGATTCTATGACTGCTGCACTTGCCTGCCCAACACAAACTCCATCTAAATCCTACCCTTGGCGTTGTGCAACTTTCTTTCCCGGGATGTTCGAAGGATTGCTCTGGGAAATTTACCGTAACCGCTAATGCCAAACACTTTGTAAAATTGTCAACCCAGGAAACTGGCTGGTGGTTTCAACCCCCATGAAAAATATTGGTCAATCAATCAATCATTTGTTGATACTGGCGAATTGAACAAAATAAAACCACCAACTGAGGAAACTAGTGGATTCAGCTGCTTGTGGTATTTGATGTCCTGGATTGTCCAGAATCCAAGGCACCCATTGAGGTTGCTTGCTCCAAGAGCCATGCTGAGCAGGTGTCCAACAGGGTGGTGTCTTGCACCAATTTGGCCTCGGGAGTTGTTTGGCCGTTGGCATTTCCCAAGCTGCATGAGACTGGTGAATTCCATGAACGACCCATGTGACGAGGTCGTACGGCTGCTGGCCCAGCGATCCTGCACTGCCGCCCAAGGTACGACTCCCAAAGACTCACACCAGCAATTGAGGATGTCTCCACCTTCTCCTGTGCATCGCCATGTGGAGGTCCGAAACCGAGTGATGTCCATCCCAAGGCTCGACAAAAATATCCCCAACCGCCATCAACAACCAGCCTCAACCAATCTCAACCAATCTACACTTGTTTACTCTCCCGTGCCTTGTGCATAGTCCTGGGTCCAGTTTGCTGCGACATTCACCTTCGGCACAGTGACATGGGCCATGTATAAACTTGCCTCATGCTTTGCATCGTCGTGGTAAACCTGTGCTCCTGCATGATTAAGTAACTTAGTACGACCCTATTTATGATAATCCTTTCGGACTTCAATCACTATCAACCATACGTATCCTCCATGTTCCCGATGGTTATCCTCGCCACGACCGCCAGCTCCCACCAGCTAAATGATGGCGGCCCTCGTGGTTCTAAGGTTCACACGTAGCAAACGTACTGAGTTTCGTTCCCAGCAGTGGTCTCTGGTAGAACGGGATCGCACACCTCGCTTCCAATGTAACCTCGGAGCGCGTGGTAGGCACCAGCATAATTGGTAGGTACCAGCTGATGATTAGATATGGTTAGTCATTGGTTCACAATGGCTGATATTGATTGACTATGGCTGATGACTGATCATGATGTAGAATGAATATTAGCATGATGTCAAGCTTATCTCTTCCCCTAGACCTGGACCAGACATACCCTCTCCCAAGAAGACTACATAGGGCTGTCGGGGAAGCATTGAATTTGTGGTTTCTGAACGTGAGTTGCAGTAATAAAGATAATCGGGAGAAGGATGGGGACGGGATTGCTTAACTTAGATGCCTCCATCCCTTCAGCACATTTTCGCATACTTTTTGCCACTGCTGGTTTCTAATGGTTTTTATGGCTTTCCTGCTTCATACAAGCCCCAAAAAACTGAGTTGCACACACCAAAGGTACCCACCAAATGATGAATGATGCTTGGTGCCTAATTTGTGGCACAATGATTATAGGCATCCATGGTAATTGTCCCCACTAAGCATTCACCACACCATGCCACGAATTCTGCTCACGCCACGACAAGGCAAGCAAGAGACTCAGCGCCGCTCCGGCCCGCGACTTGCCCAGCACAGTGATGACATAGATGCTGATCTGGGACCCCAGGCTTGGTTCCCCATCAAATAGATCTGGGGCTATAGATGCTGGTGTCTTAAATACGGCAGGGACCCAAAGAAGGTCGTCTTTCTAAAACTATTGTAAAAGGTTTATATGGGATGATTTAAGGGCACCCTTATTTTGAGAAACGCGCAGATGAAACAACTTGGAATTGAGGCCGACCGTTCAGGACCCTCATGTGATGCAAAATGCTGTCCTGATCAGCAACATGAAGCAACCATGGACTGCGGATGACGCCATGCTCATTCTTTATGAGCCAACAATGCCCGATGATGTGATGGGCGGTCTTCATAAAATGAACTCACCCAACATCATGGTTTTCCCTGCCAAAATGCCTGCACATGCTAGATTGTGTACCGTGCATGATTTCAGTGTCTGGATGTGTTTGCCTGCTTCGCCCCTGTAGATTTGGTAGCCTTTTTCGCGCCAAGATGCCGACTGGTTACAAAGAGCATCAATGCAAACGAACTCGGGCACAAACACCATCAACATTCATACTGTGCATTATATATATATGTATCAACATCTATTGACATACGACCACATATCTGCGTGTTTGTGACATATGTGTACTGTTATCAGCTGCCTGGAGTATCATGTTGTGCTAGCAGTCCGCCATGCTCAGCGCACGCTGCCGAGGCACGACGGCCAGCACCAGAATGATGATGAAGGTCAGTGCCCTAGGAGCAGTTTCGCGTCAAAACTGTCAGCTTTCTGGTTGGAACTTTTTTTCTGGTTGGAACTTGGTTTTTTCGCGAGGGTTTCCTTCTGGTTGGAACTTTTTTGCCGGGGCTTCCGGGTACTGTAAGAAACCTTCACAATCATTCTCATTCTAGAGGTTGGCCACGAGTGCCACAGTGGTGGCTTTACTAATGAGCTTATGAAGCCGTGACTTGATTGAACCCCAGTTCTCAAGGGACAATTTGGAGGAGTGCAGCTCAGACCCCCAGAAAACCTGAACCTTACATCTAGACAGACCGGGGACCCAGAACGGCCCCCGGTGCTCCATACCTATTGGACCATACCAAGGACCTATGGCCTGGGACCCTTGAGGACTCCTGTCCAAGAAAATTGCCATGATGAACACAGGCCTTCGTGGTGGCTGGCACTCCCTTTTGCGCTGAAGCTGCACAAACACAAACTTGAAGATGTAGAAATCATATATATATATATAAACATGAAGCCAGGGAGTACGGTACAGATCTGACGAAAATCTACAACTATGCAAGACTATGCAATATCATTGAACTCACCGAGTTATGCCAAGAAGAGTATGCAACCGGACCATCGCATAAATATTCCTAAGACCTAAACATCACTTCATTGGCAGCCTTTAGTATCTAAGAACGTTCAACTAGCCAGAAATCCACACATCTTTATCCAAGAGAACCTTCTGCTGAGCCCTTACCCATTGTGGTTTTCTAGTCTTCGCCCGTAGTGGCGTACCCAACCATGGCCGGTTTGTTGTGATCCCAACCAGCGGAACCCAGGACCCAGCTGTGTTTTTCACTCATCTCACGCTGCCAAGACGCATGCAACTCTGCCTGGCTTGAAACGGATACCCTGTGTCTCTCTGGAAGATTCTGGCAGGTGGAACATTTTTTGAACCACTAGTGGTTTAATCATCACTAAAAAAAAAAGTGAAGCAGTACTAATTTTCATCAGGTTCACTGTGAACCATGAACTCACTGTGAATCATTATTGTTCGAAATTTGTGAACCATTAATTCACAGAATTCACTGTTCTATGAAGGTGGAACTTTTTTTTGGACCACTAGTGGTTTAATCATCAGTTTAAAAAAAGTGATGCATTAATTCACCAGTACTAATTTTCATCTACTTCAGTGCGATGATTTGCACACTACAAATTGCGACACTTTACTTTTAATTGCAAACGGTCAGTTTGCCAGAGGTTAGGGGATGCCTGAGTGGGTTGACACGATAGCCAAGCGGGGAACATAACCCCCGACAGTTTCAACACTGCGGCCGACTTAAAAAAGCGACGCTCCAAATCAACATGCAAGAAATTGGGATCTAAGCAAATGAAAACAGAAAGAGATAGAACCCAAAATGCGGCATTATATACATCACATCATCATATGATTTATGATCATATATCATCGTGCACGTGTGCAAGTGCTCCCGTGAGGCTTCCGCGGCAACTTCGCTCGAAACGCCTCAACCACCTTGACCACTGCGGCACATCCTGCAGCTTCCCAGTGAACGGCTGAGAAATGTAGGCTGTTGGTAATGGTACGCCTATAGACTTGGCAGTTGTGAACATGCAAATATGAACATATGTATTCTCTGAGAACATATTAGTGGTTACATCTCAATGTTATAAGTGATGGTTCATGAAACCATGATATATTGGTCTGACAATGTTGAAGTGAGTCTAGTGATGACCGTCATCATTTGATAGGTGACAGTACTAGTTGAATGTTTAAACCAAATGGCAGCAAATGGCCAATCATCTATGGAACGCCTGGTGATGCGACATCAGTTGAAGAACGGCGAATGGTAGTTCCAATTTATACTTGGATGTGCCAGCAAACGCAGTGTGTTGCAAAATCTTGCGCCGTGGCTCGGAGGAAGCCCCTACGCAATTACAGTATCAGCATTGATTTCAATGATGGCACTCTCGCAAGGGAATCAAGATGATCATCCCCGACCATTCCAAGCCATGATCGGCCATTCCATCGGAAAACCGTGGTGCTCACAGCCAGTAGTTATCGGGGTATTCTTGGATAGCTCTTCTTTTAATTTCTCGTGTAAGTTCATGGTCCGTAATTGGCACGCCAAGCATGACTGCCAGAAACCAACACGGAATAGGCCTGCCTTCCCATTTGCCTAGGTTAAGTTTCAATATATCCTAATTGTTCCATAGCAATCTTGGTCTTCGTGATATCCTCATACTCGTTGATTGTTGTCAGCTTGGTCCTGTATCTCTTTTCCCTTGCTTAAACCACTGCCCCCGTTGGGCCATGGCATATCTCAGCCGTCCGCTGTCCTGATTTTGCCACAACACTTCGGTGGGCTGCGGAGCTTCCTTGACACGGATGCCATTGCCTCAGAGACACCGGGACCCATGGAGAGCTCGGAGATGGTGACCGACTTGGCTCAGCACGTCATGGTGAAGTCAAACGAGTCATGCTGAAAGGATTTATGCTTGTTCAGCGCTGGGTTCACGCTGGATATTTGGGATATTGATGGTTATTCATGGCAATTCTTCTGTACAATGGGCAAATCTCAGTGTGAATATGGGACAGGCCTTTTGAGATGAGTTTTTTCACAGCCTGACGTCGCGAAATATTCATCTATCTAGCCGTTCCGCGCGCAATGCTCCAAGAAAAATTGCTGCCTGCTGATGTACCAGTTTATACCGCATAAGTACGTATGGGTGCAGTTGAACCAACGAAAGGAATCTGGTTGGCAAATGGCTGTTGGTCAAAGCCCTGCTACCCCTGGTGAGCATCCCCAAAATATATAAACCATATACTGTGAGACTTCGCTGCTATGGCAGGGAAAAACCTTCTTGGAAGGGAAAAAACCCATATCCTGCTTTCGTTGTTGGCATGTTCACCTACCCCCTTTTTGGATGGCTGGCAATGACTCATCGCCAAATGAATTCACCGAACCATTCGTCCAAACACAGGCGCCAGCAACTTGCAGCCAAGGGGCCGCAAAACCTCTTGCTGCGCGACTGGCAACATCTGAAGAGGCCAAACTGTGCCAAACCTCACATGGGACGTTGGATATCAGCCAGCAGTAGTAGCTTTGGCACATAAATTTGATAATATGCTTCTTATAGAATTGTATGGTTATTATGGCTCTTCTGGCACATTAATTACAGCTATTCTTTCCTTTTGTGAAAGAATCTTGTGGCATGCACACAGGCGGTCGAACCAAGGATGGGGCGGATTCACATGTGGTGATCAACCAAAACCATCAGCCATTCAATATGCTTGATCCCACATGATTCCACAATAAGGGTTGTTTGTCACAAATGGTCAATCACTGTTACGCTCTGGTAACTAACCTGGAAATGGAAAATGCACCATTTCTAACTGGTGTTACCTGTGAAGAATGATTTGTAAGTTCCAGGTTTGTTTGCCAGAGAGTGTTATGACTGATACTAACTCATGTATTTTCAGTTCACCATTGTTTTTGTCCATCATTCATCAAGATTAATCAATGATTAATGATGACCGGCCAATATTGGCCAGCCATCATTGACCATTCTTGGCCAATATCCAGCACATTCAAGCACTATTGATATGACCCAGAATTTTCATCTGATATTCACCATGGCGGACACTTCTCAGCAACCCATATTGACTAAGATTAAGCTTCATGATTCCCGTGGTGCACAAACCAAAGGGCAATGCCAGATTCTTCCAGTGCAAGCGCTGACCAGAGTTCCTACCTGTTCCTACCTGTAAGCATTCTACTTACGGGGCCGAACTCGGGGGGAACTCTGCATTGCTGACATCGCAAGAACAAACAGGGACTGCTGCTCACAGCATCTCACAGCTACCACAGTGCCCACAGCTGGGTCTCATGATGGTGATATCGCCCGACCATGAGCACTTTTTTTGGGTGCATCTGAGAGCAGGGGCTGCTTATATACGTGACATATCTAATTTCCTTTTGCGTATGTAAGTAGAAATAAATAGATACACATGTGACTTTTGGTATATACACCCCAAAAAAAAGAAAAACTGCAATAATCTACGTGCGGACGTGTCTGCATAGGCATGCACACATCATGATGTGCGCGTATGACTATGAAACTCCACCATGTGAGAGTAGTCACTAGGTTGGATGGCCAGGGCACTCTCCCACTCTGACCCTTCCCGCTCTCTCTGGGACCAAATCTGTTGAATGTTGGTAGACTCAGAAAGAGAGGGAAGGCCAGACTCTTGAATGTTGATCTCACAAGGCTCCCAGCACTAGCGGTGAAGCAATGTGCAAAAATGGCTGGACTTGGATAAAACGGTAACCTGGCCAGCGACCAAGCTTTCATTACCCCGCTGAGGCATAGTAAAAACCTGGGTGATGATAGGAGGGCAAAACACTATGACATGTCATCTGTCATAACTTGGCTCAGATTCACACAGGACGGCATTTTGGTTGGTAGATTATATGGAATTCAATAGGTAAATAAATCAGATATGGAGATGATATGCCACCCCTGAAGGGTGAAAAACAGTGGGCCGAGCAGCGGTAGTCGTACAACAAGGTCTTCACATCCTGCACCCGATTCAAGATCACAAAAGCGCGGAGGACCGAAAGCCTCAGACCACCCGAGCGCTGACTGCAGCTGTGCCAAGCTGACTGCAGCTGTGCGACAAGGCAATGGCTGAGTCACATGGTCCAGTTGTTACGTTGGTGAAGCTACAGCGTACTGGGTGCCCCAACCCAAAGAATATCTGGTCAAAAGAAGGCAATGCATTCAACTTGGTACTTGGTCAAGCTACAGGGCTATATCTCTCTCTACATTTGTTCATTTTTACTTGCAATGGCCACAACCTGGGAATTCACTGTAAATAGATTGCTTTGCAAGGTAGACAAGAAACGTTCTCTCTCTCTCTCTCTCTCCATTGCCGTCGGCAGGCTTGCAAGAAACGTTACTCGAACATGATCTGGCCATCATACCCTCAGTTTAAGTGTGTTGGTAGGTACAAGCCTACAACTGTTGCTGTCGCTTGTTGTTATGGTTCTTGCTGGTCATTGGTCATTTACTATGATTGCCATGATTGCCATGATTGCCTTGAATTGTGGGATGAACATGGACGAACAATGGATACTTCATGTATTACGGTACCTACCATCACTACTAACCACTACTAACCACTTCTGGGATTGACCACCATTTACAGCTGGGAATGGGCTGGGAATTTTGGTTCACCACCAGCAGTATCAATAGCTGGTGGCTGTCACCACGGCACCACGAAGCTCGCGGCTCTCACAGCCGAGCTATGCCGAGCTGCTCCTCTTCGGCAGGGAGATGCATCTCGATTCGTTGGTCCAGCTTGGCCTGGCAGCATAGGTCAAGAAGCTGGTCAATGATAGGCACTGAGGGCTGCTTGGATAACGGTGATCAATGATGCTCCATGGTGGGTAATAAGCTGGTGGATGCTGCTTAATGGTGGCTAAACGTGCTTCATACGCTGTTTAGTGGTGGTGGTTCAGGGTGGGAAGAATCAACAAGAATGATCAGTAATAGTCTACGGTTATATAGTACCAACATTAGGTTGGTACTAACCAACAATAAGAATCGCCCAAAATGATTGAACTTGAGTTAAAAGGCTGGCTGATGGCTGATGGCTGATGGCTAAGAAGCTGGTTGATGATGGCTGCTCAGGCGAGAGGTGGTGATAGCATGTGATAGCGACCTGGTGATTCATGGAAGGTTTCAACCCTATCCAGCAACGGTTGGAGCTTGTCACACGCGCGCCTGCACAGGCAATTATTGAATTTATGTGCCAGCTTGACCCACGTACGGGCCGGGGGTTCGACCTACAAGTAGGACTTTACCCTCATGGCTGATGAAAAGAAATCCTGGAAATCCGTAATGAATGAATTATATGACTCAATTGCTGCCGTTGACGTGGAAAATCCCGAATGAATCAAATGAATCATATGCAAAGGGTCTTGTTTAAACCGCTCACACAGGCACACCCAACTTGTCAGTCACTTGACCAGCAGCCATCAGGGTACTGGTCAAAACCGCACAGCTATGATGCCAACTACCTTGACTCCAACAAAGCATCTGCGCAAATCAGAATCCAAATCTTCAAGATTACCATCACCATCACCATCCGGATGGCCTTCTGAGCAGTCAACTTGGCAATCCTTCTCTCGTTGTTGTAGGCTTTCCTGGGACCACGGAAGGGGCGACACCCACGGGGCCATGGATCACTACGGCACCGCCGAGTCGCTGCACTTCGATCTGCTGCGTCAAGTAGGCCTGCTCTTGGAGAGCGTCGAGCCTGACGGTGGGGCACTGGTCACGGTAGTTGGGGGTGCGAACAGCCACGGGGGGCGAACAGCCACCCCGTCATGAAAAATATGAGTCAAGCAACCATTGTAGTTGATAATTCCTAGGGAAAATCCGAAATGTTTAAAGCCACCAATCAAATGAATGGGAACATGGAAATTTGATACGCCCTCGCAATGCATTTGATGCATCTGATTTGAGCTTGTTGGTGCAAAGCGTGTTGCTTTTGAGAAAATGAAGTCAACAATTAATCAATCCATGATATTCAATCATGGCTTAGACTGATCTAGGCGTCGCTGCAATGCATGGCTTAATCGATAGTTTCTCCATGAACCTTAACTACCGCTGAGAGCGCTTCAAAACGACCCACCTCAAATAGAAGGCCATGGAACATCATGGAACCCCAGTCAGCCGCACAAACACGCCCGATGGCCGTCTCTTATGGTGTGAGAATCTTGTGCCCTAGGCCTCCAGGGAGATCAAACATTCCAAGTTGCTGCGATGCTTGCTGATGGCCATGGTGTAGCAAATGTATGGCATGAGAAGATCTGAAAAAAAATGGAAAACAAAAAAGTAATTGGCAATTGCCATTGTTGATACAATGTACTTGCTGTATTTTGCGACTTTCTTGATCACCAAGTCTTTTCGTTAATCCTGTTTTCATTCAAGGCATCTTCTAAACTGGATAACAACAACCTGGAACGCAGGCGGATTATTGACACTGGTCAAAAATATCATTGAAATCGTAGTAAAATCATATCATTAAGCAATCCATTTTGAGCAAATCACCAGCGAATGCGAATTGTGCCAGGGTTGATGAGCCGGATCTGAATTACACACGCTTCCAAGCATAGCCTGTAATATGATCCATGATAAACCCAAAAAGGCAACCCATGGCAACCCCCAAAGTGGCCCGTTGCAAACCTCTCTCTAACCATTTTGCTTGGTGGCTGTCAACAAACACATTCTAAAACCATAGGGCTGTGGGTCAAAACCCTGAACCCCTGGCACACCATCATTAGCCAGTGTACTCCCTATGATTTTGTTGATTATATAGAATCCTCCATATCCTTCATTATTGTTTTTTTGTTTCTATCTGCTGGTTATCAAAAGTCTTTCCTAAAAAACCCTCCAGAGAAAAAAAACACATTCTCTATCTGCAAAAATTGATGGTTAATGAGTGAACCAACCATTTGTTGATGATTACTGGGGAACCTTAAACAAATGCTTATATACAACCATCAACCGGTGATGGTTCATCTTGACCCATCCAATCCCATCCCATATCCACCCTGTCACACCCGGGCTGGAGCTCCCTTTTCGGTTTGCCGCGGCCTTCCCTGGAAGTCTCGGACCAAGGTGATATCGCAGACCTTGCCCTTCTCCTTCCTTGGCGTCCAGACACCGACCAAAGTTCACACTCGGTACAACATATCACACACGCACATACGCATATACGCTTTGCACAGTTGCATGTATTTATTGGTATAAATATATCTATATATATATATATATACGCATACATAGGAACAAATACATATGAATTTATGTATAAACCTATGGATTTACATATTTACACAAATTGCAGTAGAACAAATGATAATGGAAGAAACGCATAGAAAAAACACATATGTGCAGCCAGAACACGTCGGTAAACGGCAAATGCTATTCCATCACATGCAAACCACGGAGCCATGTGACCACCGTGTTTCTTAGCTGCCGCGTGTCTGGTCACCATATGCCTTCTGCACCGCAGCCATGCGTTCTTCCAAGTGTTGGGTGAGAACTTTCGCATAGTCTTTCTGTTGATAGCCCATGTGATCGATCCTGGCACGACGGTTGCAGATCTGATCATCCAGCCATTGCAAACATGCATGCATGATGACATGGACAAGGATCACGTACATAACGGAAGTTTGCAAATGTAGTACTGGAAATTACTGGAAATGTATTTCCATCATGGATTTTCGAACTTTCGGACTGTCACTCAACTCTCACACGCATCGGGTAGTCCAAATCCATTCACCGCAAATAGCCAAAAGTGCCTTTGGCATCCTCTCACATTTGAAAAAATGGTTCCCTCTCGAAAGGATTACTTAATGACTAATGAGACTCACAGATACTCACAGGAGAACCACATTAATAAACCAGTCCGATTTTTCAATCAAGTTTTGTCACAACTACGGTTGATTTAAGGGCCAAAAAACCGAATTTTAATATGGATCTCCCATTTCAAAAGGATATTTCGAGTCACCAAGGATTCCCCATCTTTCGTCAACGTGGCCTCAAGCGCGCCCCCCGGTTGGAACTAATACTAATATGTTTGCTCTGTGGAAGCCATGGTACATTGAGGCTTCGCCGGCATTCGCCAGCAACCAATAATGTTCGATCTTAGATCAATCTTCATAGATCCTAAGCTATTCAAGGGATAAATCACCACTTTTTCAAGGTAAACTGGGAGTGGTTCATTTATGCAGATCATAATCAGGGGCAACAATCTGAAAGGCAGAAAGTCTCCATGATCATAGTCATAGTATGTCATAGTGGCTGAAGGAAAAGGCCAGTACTGGATTGAAGGCCTACGAATTGAATATCCTTCCGGGAAAAGGGTGGATTCATCAGGTCGAAAGCAAGCATCCCGGCTATTCACCAGCAGAACCTCCTTGAATATAGGTGATGCTTCTCTGGTGACTCTGGTGTATGAGTATTGCCCTCTGATAAACTAAGCCACTTAAGCCGGAAGTTGGAAAGCACCATATGTTGACCAACCTAAATAGAGAAGCCTTCAATGACCAAAACTCTCATGCATGGTGGTTTCTCAACATAGGGGTACCCCTAAATCATCCTGTTGAATCATTTCTGGGAATAAACCATCCATTTTTTGGGCACCCCATTTAACCCATGCTAAGAAAACCCCTCTCTGAGTATTACCATCCGTGAAGCAGAAGCCTTTCCGGTACCATCTGTGTCACTGCGGTTTGCAGGCTGCCACGCCTGGCAGGCAACTTCTCCTAGGAGGCGCGGAACCAACAGCGGTGCGGCTGGGGATCACCGGTTCTCCAGGTGAAGCAACCCACAATGGTTGGTGGTTTCAACCCCTTTGAAAATTATTAGTCAACCAACCAATTGTTAATAACCACTAGGGAAAATGAAAAATGTTTGAAGCCACCAACCAGACAATGGTTGACAATGATCCCTTGAACCCAAACTTTTGGGTGACCAAGGTGGGTCATTGGTAACCTGGGCTTGTGATCTTTATCCTGGGAATGAAGAGAGTGGCCGATCACACAGGAGAACTTCGCCTGTTTGATATCTGGATCAGGGGAAATGTTCGGCCAGGGTGAAACCAAACCTCTGGTTGATGCCCGTTAGGCACCTCAAATCCCCCAGAAATGAAGCTACCGGTGATGAATCCGAAGTCGACCTGGTTCCCTCCTGGTCTCCATGGTCATCGACAGGAAAGCTTCGTTTCGACCGTCAAATACAGGGGGTCCCTGCAGCTTTTCCCATCAAGCAAGCTAGTGATTTGATATCAACGTACTATTGAAAAAAGGAAAGAAAGAAGTCAGTTGCCCACACAAAACACAAACTGAAACTATAGCATTTCTCGATGTCGCACTACCTCCGATTTCTCAGGACTGCAAATGCAAGCCTTCCTTGCAGGGTGCAAAACGGCAAACACACAGAATAGAAGACAAATCAAAAAAGCCTTTCTACATCTACTCAACTCTGATGACATTTGTTTTGCCACATCTCCAGCTCAATGAGCGCATGCAGAGTTAAGAAGATTGTTTTTATAGGTCTATATAAAATGTACAACGACCACACAAACCGCACAAACGTGGTACACGTTTTGAGCCCTACCCGTTTCTACATTGATATGTTTCCGGACACAGCAACACACTAGCCGCAAGACCAGTGACAATGAGCACAGAGAAATCCGAAACCGACACGTTCTGCAGGTCATCTACTTCAATTTGCTTGGGGATTTCGTAGAAACCTTAGCGCAGTGATTGCACTTGGTGGCGATCGATAGCGATCAGGTGCAACTGGCTGCTGTTCAGCTGTGGTGGCGATTGGCTGCAAGCTTGTAGCGCAGAGGTGGTGGTACGTAATGCTACTGTATGTGTTTCATGTTTATTTATTGCCATTTATGGTTCATAACATCCACTATATATATATATACTATGATGCTTCATAGTGAGAGTTAATTGTAGTGAGAGTGACACATCTCCACTATTATCCACTGCTGTCTTGCCATGAGTGTGGCCTGGTGGACTTCGCCACCCAATTTGTCGAACTTCCGCTGTGATGGTCACGCGCATGTGCACACGGCGATGGGTCAAGCAGTTCATCAACCAACTAATGGGGGCTTGTAACCAACCATTTCATTGGGAAAACCAGCCTGGTCAATGATGGGGGAACCAGGGGGACTAAGGGTGAACTGACCCACAGCCAGATCAATGTACAAATTCACATGCATATTTGCACTGTGATGCACTGTGCATATCGCATGGCATGTCCGTGCGTCCATAGCCATGTGTGCGTGGCCACCTCAACAACTTGGATGCCGCCAGTCGAGCATCTCAAATATGACGGGTCTGCTAGTTGGTAGTCCGGATATGCACAGACATGCCCGCATGGCTACCATACCTCTCTCCAGGGCTACCTCAATGATAGTTATGTATAGGTATATATATATAAATACATATAGATAAAGATATAGATAAAGATATAGATATAGATATAGATATATAGATATATATTTAAAAAAATCTGTCTCTCTCTCTCTCTCTCCGCAGGTCAGATCTGGGTAGTGTGCCTGTGTCATCTAGCCATGTATCTATCTCTATCCCTATGTGGGCGTGAAATGGCGTGCAGTGGGAAAATGGTGGTTCCCTTGTCGAAACGAATGGAGCGATTTACCTGATTCCATAGACCCACCCAAATGACTATCGTTTCTGTTTTTGCTTTTCATGTCTATGTCGCACATATAGCTTTGAATGGTCGTCACTACTGTTGGCTGGCATGCAACCATGGTCAACCAACACCAGTTGGTGGTTTCAAGCCCTCTGAAAAAAATAAGTCAGCCAACCAATATCCCAAAAATCGGCAAAATGAAAAATGTGTAAAACCACCACCCAGGGGATGCACTGGACCTCCCGATCCTTTTTTGCAGCAATCATCATGCATCCAAGAGGCGAAAGCGAATCAAGTAGACGAAGAGGATGAACCTGGCAATCAATTTCCAAACCCTGGAAATGTCATGCATTCTCTCCATATGTTCACGATCATCAACCACCGCTCAAAGGTATTCCCACAATTTCAAGCAATGTCTGAATGCAACAAAAACATGAGAGGAAAACCAATCAAAATCCTCCAAAGTGATGATCAGAACCAGGTTTCGGTACACGATCCCCCCAGTGACGGAAGAGGCGCCGAGAACCGAGGCACATGGCCGCGAAATCCAACCAGGCGAAGACGGGCGTGAGCCCCACGAGGCTACTGCCATCGCAATTCACACGCACGATGCGCAGCCTGGGTGAACGAATCAAACTAACAACCATTACATTCGATTACTCACGGTATTAATGAGGTAATCAAAAATTATTGGTAAATCCTTAATGATACATTAATTACCTTATATGGTGGTGTTAGAGTAATCATACGGTTGACTAATTAATTCGTTTTCTCACCTATTCAGGATTTGACCAAGTGTATGGTAGTAGTATAGTAGCAAATGAGTCCAGTAGAATACATGTATTGTTCATAGTCCAGGCAGTGGATGACATTGATACACACATTTTACGTAACAGTAACAAGATTTGTTGCACTTGGATTTCATTAATGGTATTAACATGTATTAACCTATCGACCGATATGGGCATCCAAAATTATCCACTGTACACACTAGTAACAAACTCATATAACAGATCCCATCCAATGGAATATGGCTATATCTGGTTAACTATCATCAGTAAATACCATCTTGGCAAAACACCTCTAATAGACACGTCGGCCATGTCAGTTGACTCATATGCCAAGATGGCTACATATGTATGTCATGATGTCCCAGGTCTCCCTCCAGCCCTCGAATGCCATGAGAAAAGCCTTCCCTAGCCTTGCTGTGGGGTGCCTTGCAGGTCCATCATCCTATGTCTGGAGGGTTTCCTGCTTCCATGATCTCGCTAGGCCAAGGCCAAAGGGTCCCCAACGGTTTGATTTGCAGAACCGATAACTTGGTGGGGGGTTCGAAGGAACTGAGCATGGTAATCTCTCAACAATTGGCTTAACATGAGCACAACCAATTGAAAGCAGGAATCGGTCTGCTCGACACGCGCCGTCCCCAACGGTTTGCCGTCCCATTCCACCAATAAAAGGGGATAAAGCGTACGTTTGTGAACCCAAACATTGCTTATGTCATAAGAAAAATGTGTGACGCCAACAGCAGATTGAATTCCATTGACTTCCACTGGACCTCAAGCTAAAGGGAACAATGTGGCAACCGGAACGGCAAGCTATCTTCTTCAGTGATATTTTTTTTTGCAAAAGCGCTTGTGAGTTCCAATCATGTTCGCTTACTCTGACCCTTATGCACACCAACACCAAGGCATCCTGTTCTTGGTGACTTTTGGTGAGCTACGTTAGGGCCCGTATCCTCCATGTCTATCATCAGTCAGGAGACAAAGGGTCCAGGATTGCTGGGTCCTCAGTTGCCGCTGCCCTGGGTTTGGTCCGGGTGGCTGAAATCACCAGCTGTTTTTGGTGAAACTGATTGCACTTTAGGAACAAACGGATCTAACACTGCATCTAATTCATTGTGGTCTCTCCCTGTTCACAAATGGCTGTGGGTCAAAACCCCGTACCCCTGGTTCCCCTATTATAACCATTGTTTTCCCTATTATTGGTTGGTTAATAACCCCATTAGTTGGTTGGTTAATATTGACCCATGGCCAAATACTTCTTGAAACTTGTGATGCTCTGGGACGGCAAAGCGCCAATGTTTCCGGATGCCAAGTGTGCGGGCACTTGCATTTGAACTCCTAGCGGCGGTCTTACATGTGTAGCAAGCCCACAGCACTGTCCATAAGCCGCTGACTCACTAAAATGGCCAGTCCCCGACTAAAAATGGGATCACCAGGATATATATAGACTTGAAAATACCAAAATCTATGGACAGTACTAGTGATACGTTTGGTCGGGATGATGGCTCTCCATTCAACGACCCCACCGGGCATAGCAGGCGGGCTATGCCAAGGCTTGTAAATTCAGAG
Organism: Symbiodinium kawagutii; assembly: GCA_009767595.1. Lineage (NCBI taxonomy): Eukaryota > Dinophyceae > Suessiales > Symbiodiniaceae > Symbiodinium > Symbiodinium kawagutii. The sequence goes on along the minus strand of VSDK01008735.1, from coordinate 26,395 downwards.
CCAAGAACGGCAATGAATCAATCTAGAGCATGGCATAGCCCATGAAAAAATGAAGTTACAGCTATGATTTTCCTACAGCTATGATTTTCCTGCAGTGGATAGATTGTGCCCCATGTTCAATATTGCAACCATCCAATTTACCCAGTTGGGATGGGCCAACACCAACCATCCAAAAAGGGGTAGCATCATAACAAAGACTCACATAAATTGATACATATGGCATTTTCACCAGGGGTGCAGGGGCCCTTGACCCACAGCATCCACCCTCACTTCAAGGCTACTCGCCAGCTGCCACCAAAGGACAATGTAGAGCCCCAGATTTCCGATGGTGAAGCGAGCCAAAATCTGCCCATTGTCTGGCGCAAAGGTGCCCAGCACGCAGAAAGCCAGGGTCGGAGCTGTAATGGCTGCCTGGGCACCGGGCTGTTCAGCGCTGATGCTGTGAGCCAACGGTCCCAGATTGACATTGGAACAAGCGAATCGTGATGTCCAAGAGGCAAATGCGGCAAATGAATGTTTGTCTTGAGATTGCAAAATGCAAAACTGGAGATGAGAAGGGTAAAAAAAGACGTCTTTAGCAACCAATTTGCGGGTCCCAGGTGTTGTTTGCTGAGCACAGCACCCATTGAAGCAACCAAACGGCCTTTTTATGAGCTATGAGATAGACCTGTTATGACCTGTTAAGCTGCCAGAGCATGTTCACTCCCGTCAACTGCATGTAGCCCCCTGTGGATAGCCATAAGTTCTTAGAGCCCTTGCCCAAAAGCCTTCGGTACAGTATCCTTCACGATTCATGGTTTATCGATAGGAATTGGGAAACAACTTGGGCCATAACTAATCATAATTTGGCACACACAGGAAGGCTACAGCGGAACAATCCCCCACTACCCAGTCACCAATCAACTAACCAACCAACATCAATCAACCCCATGAACTTTGAGGAGGTGACAGCCACAGGTGCGGCAGTGATTCAATCCAAGATACCATGGTGGCAAAGAGGTAGCCCATGGTTCGCAACGTGCCAAAATACAGGACGGTACCAGTGCCGCCAAGAACGCCTTGTGGTGTGCGGGTGTTCGGCTTGGGGCCATAACAACACACTCATCAAAGCCCCATTGTTTTCCGGGTGGGGCTCAATGAAGCAGGGCAAAATGGCACAGATTCAAAGACATGCACCCAGAGTTCCATCATGGGCCTACCTCTCAACCATCTCGGAGCACAAAGCTATGGTTGGTATTGAAACAAAGATGCGGGTTGACTGCGTTGCTGTACAAAGGGTAAACTTATTGAAGGGGTCGTCACTCTGTGGGGCACCCACTCCAATGAGACCACAAGCAGCCAACCAGAAAAAGGAACCCTCAACTAGGAGGAGTTCACAACTGCGAAAGGAAAAAAGACTAGTCTTAGACAAAGCCAAAAAAAACCTTCGCGGGAGTAAACAAAACAAAGGCGATGGCCAGAGCTTCCATAAAAAAGAAGCTGCAGGGAAAACTGTATATGCCAAGCTCACAGAAAAGGTGACAATGTGTTCAAACGCTCGCAGGGTAGAGTGAGACAGCGATTCCAGGTTCACCTTTGACGACTCTCGGTCCATCTGGGCTAGGTCCCGCACTCATTTTGTCGACACCTGTGCTGAAAGGACTCAAGTACTTGCCATCCTTAGCTCCAACATGCCGCCACCATCACTCCATCACCGGTTCCAACTTTACAACGGCTTGATCTCTGAGTGAGAACCCCTATTTGGCAGATTGGCGGATTGCTCTGGTGGACTATCAACCTGAGTGCTACATGTATTTTGGGGATTGCTGCAGGATTTCGGACTAACCTATTGACCATCGGGTCATTGCTATGAGGCCGATCTAGCAGGGACATGAGTTGAAACTTCAGCCAGATTCCAAGCCCAACCTTGTTTGGGGAAATGCCAGGCTTGGGGGAACCACAATGATCCTTGGCATTTTCGGCCGGACCTCTGGCTGATGTTTGGCAATTCAGGCACAGTACACTTCGCTATCTGTTCTACAAGGACAATTGATAGAATGGTTGAAATCCTAGGCCCCAGCATATGATGATGATGATGACATCATGCTCAGTGACCAATGGCATCCCCCCATTGTTGGGGCCTATCCACATGTCGTCGTACTGGCACGTGTTGCAATTAAGCGGCCACTGTTGCACTGGAACGCCTGAGTGCAGTGCCGAATGGGGAACAAACCGGTGGGATTCGTGTGTGCGTGTGGCCGTGTGTGTGTGTGTGTGTGCATGTGTGTGGTCGTGCAAATGCGTATAATTAATCATCTGAGTCGCCTATATTTTGACCTGGTCGAACTTACATCAAATTCTGGTTGTCTGCATTGACTGCATCCACATGTTTCCTTGCAACGTCGCATGGATCATCATCCCGTACCGTCTTGTTTCCCCGGCTGGCAACTCCATGAACGTATTCTTGTATGACCATTATTCATTGAGATTGACCGTTATCAACATCGTTCATCCGCACTAATTACTAACCATCACCACTTTCCATTCTCTCTCCAGGAATTAATGAACAGCACCAACCACATGAAGTCATGCCTAACCATCGCTAATCCTTACGGAACGTTGTTGGCCCTCATATTCAGATCATGGGCCCCCGCAGTAATTCCTGCCATGTGGGAATCCCACCGGAACAAGAACGACTTCATCAACATCAATTTGATTTCATCTGACAGTTTGAAGTACCTGATTTATGGCTTCCTCACCTCCAGCAACATAGGCGTCCAGCCCTCCCAAAGTAAAAAGATGTTGACCATGGATTCCAACTATGCTGGAGCTTGATGAATCTCGAGTTCCGGGGTGCTGCTTGATCTCTGGCTGCGGGTTGCTACAAGCCATTCATGGAGAGGAGACTGTCATGTAACCTCACACCAATAACAACCCACCCTGGTCCTCCTTCGTTTAGTATGCAATCGTTGGATTTTCGGAGGCGATGGAGATTGCTGTTTGAAGGGAAGTGGTCATCTGATCCATCATTGTTTGTAAATCTTGCCAACCAAGATTGCAGATCAACCCTCAGCCCACAAGCTTCAGGGCAGCTAGGCATCACCACTGGCCATATCTCTAAGCTCGCGGGTTGCCAGTGGCCACAACGGTGCCACTGGTCCGACCATCCATGGCCACTGCTCTCGCGCACGGCGCCACACCGAGGTGCACCAAATGTCTCTTTGCGGCGGCCAGATCTGGCTCCGTGCGATTCGCGTCTTCACCCGCCTGCGGATCGCTAGGGTGGGTGGGGTATGCACCGTTGGGAAATCCTCAGACATCGAACCAGCATGAATCAATTGCGCAACCGCCACAAGGCTGTCTTACCTTGATGGAGATTCCGAAAATCTCGGCTGAAACCCTGGTCACAACATGTCATAGCCATCACTTCCAGGACTGGGTCCTGCCATCCTTGCTCCACCATTTCTAGGATCACTGCGTTTATTTCTGGGTGATGGTGCCAGCGCACACCTCGTCCTGGATGCTCTTTTTCCGACCTGGCCAGGGGAACTATTGGATGAGCCTGGAGGTTGTGCTGATGCTATGGCCTGATTTCATTATCCAACGGTGATAGTAGCTGATGATAATCAAATATAAGCAAAGTCATGTAGCCAATGATGTGGGCTGAGCATACTGTATCTACATGTGTATACACCGTTTATCAGATCATTGGATCATTTAGCCAAGCATGCCAACCATTGTGTCAGAATCATAGCTATCGGCCATCGTCGTGAATCATTTGGGATGGGGAAGGGGCCGCCAGGCAACATCAACCAACAACAGTAGATTTCCGAACCTAGTCTGCAACAACGGGCCCTTACCAGGTATGGCCTGGTTATAAGCCCAAATAGCAGGTTGACACATGACATCAAATGACCCTTGCCGTCATGTCCGTAGCTCTCCATACCTCTACGACTGGCGGGATCCCCTTAGTGTAGCTGAGTCATCATTGATGGTGGCTGCACAATCCGATACTTCACCAACGAACCTTGTTGATGGTCATCATTGATGGTGGCTGCACAATCCGATACTTCACCAACGAACCTTGTTGATGGTCATCATTGATGGTGGCTGCACAATCCGATACTTCACCAACGAACCTTGTTGATGGTGAATGACTGCTTACATTGGCTACTGGCAGTTGGTGGTGATTCTTCATTGATGGCGGACGATGATCATCTGTTGGCAGTGGCTAAGACACCAAAGCACACATCCTTTCTCATTGGCCTTTCTGCATTTTGGCTCGGCTTCTACACCAGGCCCCAAGCCAGTCTGCAGGGTCTGGATGGGACCAAAAAAATCCAAAAATGCAGCTGCTAAAATCCTGGTCTAACCATCTCCTCCCTGGGTGTGCCCTCTGCCCACGGCAATTCTCCAAGCCACCTTGGGGACTCTCGTCTAAAACTCCTGATGGCCCCATTCACTGCAGGCACAAGGATAAAAATGCCTAAGGCAAAAAGTGCGTGTGTAATGCGTACGTGATGCGTGTGCGTGATGCGAGTGTGATGCGTGCAGTGATGCGTCTGTGATGCATGCAGTGATGCGCGTGTGGTGCAGGATCCAACCATAAAGCTTTCGAGGTCTGTGTGAATCAGGTTGCAATGATCAGATCTGATCAGGCGTGAGGGCCTCTAGTCAGAACACATGTTAGCAAACAAGATCGTGCCAAATGAAAGGAAACATGCTTGCAACATGAAATAGCACCTAAAAAGTCGTCCCGCCAAAAAATGCATATGAAATCATGCCTGTACCATCCATTGAGTAGAACACCATGAGATGCAACCCACAGCAAGAGCCAAGATATAAAAACATATCAAAATCCCTGGTAAAGCAAAATCAGTTGTGGTTCACCATGTTGAGTTTATTAGTAAAGCAAATCGTTGGACATATCTAAGCGCCCGATTGGAGGCCGCTGCATCGCATCATTAGCGCTGTTGGCTTCGCCCCGTCCCCGGTCCTTCTGGCACGATACGAGCAGCTCTCCTGCGACCTCGGGACGGCCATGGTTTGGGTTCAGCAATCCATTGAGATGGATCATGAGTAGCTATGGATTGGCGAACCAAAGCCTTGGTTGATCATAGCAATAACATTGTAATTTCACTATAACCAATCTATCATTAATGAGTTTTTTTTGCATATAGCAAGGAAAATGACATTGGCTTTAACGAAAAGACCCAACCCAACATACATAATGTCACGTGATACTGAGTGCAGGTGGCACTGACTAATAATCATCATACATCATCAATCATCATGATCAATGGTTTACCGAACTGCACCAGGAGAGAGATTCTTAAGAATGGTGGATGGACAATCACACCAAATAATGGATGCCAATCCCAATCAAGGGGGTTGCCCACTATGATCACTCAAACTAGAAACTGGCTCAAACTGTTTGAGAAACGGCATGAGATGACATCCTCCTAGCAGTCATGGGTAACAACAGCCAAAGGGGATGCCACGTGCTGAGCCCAAGTTCCCTTGTCGGTACACAAGTCAAAGAGGATCCTTTGAAAATTCCTGCGAGAATCCTTGGGAATCCTCTGCAGTCACAAATCCGTACCTAGTTTGATGGGGGGCCCTATGGATGGGAGGCCTTTTGATTGAAGCACCAAGAAAAAGAAGCTGGACGAATCACATCTGCGAAAATACGCCCCTGACTGCTTACATTTACAGCAAATAAGATTCAAGAAGATCAAACACACATACAGTATGTGCGCATATATGTACAACTCACGTGTATCTCTTGTATCGTGGCATGTGGATGTCCACTAGGCTCTAGACCTCACAATACCTCACAGCCTCACCAGTGAGACCGAACTCCGACCAGCATGGATGCGCGTACCAGCAGCCAAGGCACACCAAATGTGGGGCACCACGACGCAAACCAGGAGTGCAAGGGATGTGACCGATGAAAATACCCAAACCTGGCGACCAGGCCGTCACAAGGGTCAACTGAAGAAGCTTCGCCCCCGCTGGTGGGACATTTTGGGGCAACGGCTACGGGCAAGCATGGCAACCCTTGTGCCACTGGGTGATCCGTCCTATGGGTGCTGAGCCACTCTCATTCTGGGGGCATGTGGCGAGTCAGTAGATGATTATGAACATGATGGTTACGACATATTGCGACCATGATGATGATGATGATGATGATGATGATGATGATGATGGTGGTGGTGATGATGGTGGGGATGATGATGATGATGATGATGATGGTGGTGGTGATGATGGTGGGGATGATGATGATGATGATGATGATGGTGGTGGTGATGATGGTGGGGATGATGATGATGATGATGATGATGGTGGTGGTGATGATGGTGGGGATGATGATGATGATGATGATGATGGTGGTGGTGATGATGGTGGGGATGATGATGATGATGATGATGATGGTGGTGGTGATGATGGTGGGGATGATGATGATGATGATGATGATGGTGGTGGTGATGATGGTGGGGATGATGATGATGATGATGATGATGGTGGTGGTGATGATGGTGGGGATGATGATGATGATGATGATGATGGTGGTGGTGATGATGGTGGGGATGATGATGATGATGATGATGATGGTGGTGGTGATGATGGTGGGGATGATGATGATGATGATGATGATGGTGGTGGTGATGATGGTGGGGATGATGATGATGATGATGATGATGGTGGTGGTGATGATGGTGGGGATGATGATGATGATGATGATGATGGTGGTGGTGATGATGGTGGGGATGATGATGATGATGATGATGATGGTGGTGGTGATGATGGTGGGGATGATGATGATGATGATGATGATGGTGGTGGTGATGATGGTGGGGATGATGATGATGATGATGATGATGGTGGTGGTGATGATGATGGTGATGATGATGATGATGATGATGATGATGACTCTAAATAAGACTGTCCTCTTTGCTCCATTGCTAGTCGCAAACGGAGGCTGAGCTACATGTGTGGCTTCAGAAGCAAGGATGGTATTTAATCATGATAACATATGACATATGATAACCACTTTTGTTGATTGTAAACCACCAGCAGTTCAAGCATGGAGTGGTGATTTACCAACCAAGATGAGGGGTCATGACTTCATATGGATCTCCCTTTGGCCCCCTATGAGCCCATAGGAAACAAGCGGGAACCATCGGCCACACCCCATGGCAACTCGCCCAGCTGCTCGTGCGAAGTCGGCCACGCCATCCATGCTGATCTCCGAACAGTCCGCCTGGGCGGAGCGCGGCGGAGCCCCCAGGGAGCAACGTCTGCTGGTGGCTGGTGGTGACACATGCAGCAGTTGTTGATGTCGTTGTTGTTGGGTATTGTTGGAGCTTGTTGGGTGTTCAACCATGCAGGGAATGTTGATAGGTGGTGATACATGCAGGGGTTGTTGATAGTTGTTGTTGATGGTTATTGGTCATTGTTGGAGATTGTTGGGCATTCAACTGTACAGGGGTTGTTGATAGTTGGTGATACATGCAGGGGTTGTTGATGGTTGTTAATGGTTGTTGAGTGTGGCTGGGCATTCCACAATATCTAATGATGGACTGGAGGTCTGAAATGACACGACCAACGATGGGAGGAATGACAAGAAGCATGTGAAACAATCTTGCTGGTTCTCGATGAGCATTCCGTGCAAGACATGCAATGACAACCCAGCAAAGTCGTTATATATAAATATACTGTATATATCAACTGGATTGATCCAGGGGCTCCTGGACCCTCGTGAACATCTTCATTGCAAGCAAAGAGCAAGGACGGTACATACGGCATTGCATGGTACTCTTAACAAGTGTCAACAATAAGTGTGAAGGGTCATGGGTTGGGTGTCGGGCAGAAAGAAGCAGGCAGTGTGGATCATAATCAGTTGTACTAAATAGCAATGAACGACCAAGGCTGAAGGACAATAGCTGAAAGATCAGAGTATTGCTGGCTATTTTGACCTACTGCAAGGAAAGAGTCTATCAGGAAAAACATCAACAATTGGATTACACTGGCCGCACGCAAATCACCTGTCTCATTATTCCCTTATTTCTGCATGTTGTATGGCTAGATGCTCTTTTGGGATTTGCTGATTCCGTCCTTACACCTCCATGATCGGCTACTGCACAGACTGGTTCAAAAGCAACAGCGTCCAATGTTGGGGTAGGCGCGTACCAATAAGATGCGACACCGGTTCCGTCCATTCCACACCCTCGCTGCGTTGCCAGCTGATCAACATCAAAACCCATAAGATATGTGAATTTTCTTCCACTGTCCTACTCCACCAACCTCTTGCCAGTTCCTATTTCCAGCAGTTCTGAGCATGAGGATCATCGTAGCAATGGTTGGTGGGGCAGTTTTCCTTCATGGGCCCCACCATGAAGATGGAGCTGCCTCATCGGCCCAGATGTCAAGTGCTTCCTCCATGGCTCAACCTCGGAAGGGGCTCGGTGAGCCCCACGTGCCCTCATTGATATGCCAGGGGCATCTGTAGGCCAAGGTCCAAGAACGAAGTGGCGTGTTGCAATAGAACTGCTTAAAGTCAAGTATAATAGTGATGGTTGGCAAGTCTGTGTTGATAGGTCATCGACCCCACGGCATATCCGCATTCAATTTTCTAGCCTGCCATGCCAAACCCAAGAAAGGGTGCCTGTTGGAATTAGGGCCCACGTATGAAGAGATAGATGGAGATGGTAGATTTCCATGGTTCGTGCTGGATCATGCCCAATATCTAGATGTGCGGTTGTGAAAAAACCCGACCCTGTTTCAATAATCAACCCATAGTATCCCATAAATGTGCTGGATGGCATTGGCCAATATCATCCCGCATTCGATCATGTTGTTTTGGCACAGCTCGTGCAGCATAAATTCTGCACAGGCTTGGGGGTCAGCAAACCTGTATAGCCACTGGTGGGTTTATCCTTCCGTTGTTACACGTGGAACCACTCATGTTGAAAGCAAAAAAGTGATAAAACAAGGGCATCTAGAGAAGTTCGTGGATGAATGGGCTTCCCTCTATCCAGCAACCTGCACTCGTTGCAAGCGCAAACTTATCAAAAATATATTCCATCAGGTCACATGTTCGAACCAAAGGACTACCGTTGTCAAGCAACACGATACACCCCACGCACTCCACGAAGCCATAAAATGCTGCAACCACAACTGCCGCCCCAAATGACAGGGGCGTCACATTCAGGGGATTCTCATTGTCTCGTGAGCCAAGTCGCAAGCCTTGTGCTAGGAGCCACTGGCGCAACACCCGGGACTTTCCAATCAAATGTTGATCGCTTGACCGTAGTGCTTTGCAAATGTTCACTTGAAATGAAGCAAATCACTAGACTGCAATTGACCTACATCGCTGGCATGAACTAGTCAGGTTGCATCTTCAAGAAGTTGCTGACACGGCCCTCTTTCTGGAGCAAAAAGGCTTCGGAGCAGAACAGCGAGCCAGCCAGTCATCATGGCTATCAACCCCTACTATTTACAATTACTGCAACCACTAACATTGGGAGCCATTCTTAATGATAATTAATCGTTGACATTCATTGACTGTCCGTCATCGTGCACCTACTGCCATAACCTTGGACTCAGGATCAGCTTTGGTCGATGATGCCTGAAGTGAATACCCCCGTGCCTTGGTAGAACATGTGTGGTCTTCTTCTCAGCCGCATCTTCACATCTTTGGTTGTAGACTGGCTTCCTTTTATGTCCGACATCTTAGCTATCTCTCCCGCCCTCCCTCCCCTGGCCAAAATAACGAGAAAAGCGCCGTGAGCAAGATCTGAAATGAATATCAAGCAAACGAATGAGATCCCCTGAGGCACCTTGGTGATGCTAAATATCATCATCCCATCATCGTCGTCATTATCATGGTTGCATGTGTAGCACTCCTCGTGTCTGGGGATCACTGGCGTGCTTCAAACGATTTGAAATCGCCAAAAGCCACCTGGCAGAAAAGTTGTTTCTTCTTCATGTCTGCTGGACGGACGCTTCATGGCAATCAACCCAATATTCAAAAAGAACGACTCTTCATCATCAATCAATGATCATCAAGCAGCCAGAAATCAAGAACAATCCACCTTGACCATCCAATGGCCCTCAACCACCAGGGGGGGTTACGGATCCCTCAACCACTAAAATACCATAGGTCCAGCCGGTCCAGCCCTTGATCAACCATCGGCAACCACCAAGATACCATAGATCCACTGATTGCAACCACCGAAGATCACTAGATCCCATAGATCCAGCGACAGGTGAAGGTCCCACTCAAATCGCTAAGGTTAAGCCCATAGATCCAGCCATCGATCCAACCATCGATCCATCCATTGATGCTAGGGTAGATCATCATAGATCCATAGATCCAACCATTGATCCCTTGGCAACTCAGATCACTAAGGCTAAACCATAGATCCATTGATCCATTGGCAACCTTGGTGGCTGAACTAGACCCCTTGCTAAAAATATAGTAATTTTTAGTGGTTATATGGTAAATCAATCATATCCCAAAAAAATCTAAGATAGTATAACCTAAGATACTAAAACAGTGGTTATAATCTAAGTTACTTTACTTCGAGTGATCCCCACCACGACATATAAATGCGTAAATTATCTGGCAATCTTTCTGGCCTTCTGTCTGACATTCCCTCTGACATTCTTTCTGACATTCTCTCTGACATATCCTCTGACATTCTCTCCGACATATCTTTTGACATTCTTTCTGACATATCTTCTGACGTTCTTTCTGACATATCTTCTGACATTCTTTCTGGCATTCTTTCTGGCATATCTTTTGACATTCTCTCTGACATATTTTCTGACATTCTTTCTGGCGTTCTCTCCGGCATATCTTCCGACATTCTTTCCTGGCATATCTTCTGACATTCTCTCTGACATTTCTTTTGAAATTCTATCTGACATATCTTCTGACGTTCTTTCTGACAACCCTCCTGACATTCTTTCTGACATCTCTTCTGGCATTCTTTCCTGGTATATCTTCTAACATTCTATCCTGACATTTCTTTTGACATTCTCTCTGACATATCTTCTGACATTCTCTCTGACATACTTTTCGACATTCTTTCTGACATCCTTTCTGGCACATCTTCTGACGTTCTTTCTGACAACCTTCTAGTCTAACATTCTTTCTGACATTCTTTCCGGCAAATCTTTTGACATTCTTCCTGACATCTCTCCTGACATTCTTTCTGACATATCTTCTGACATTCTTTCTGACAACCTTCTAGTCTAACATTCTTTCTGACATTCTTTCCGGCAAATCTTTTGACATTCTTCCTGACATCTCTCCTGACATTCTTTCTGACATATCTTCTGACATTCTCTCTGGCATTCTTTCTGACATATCTTTTGACATTCTCTCCGACATTTCTTCTGACATTCTTTCCTGGCATATCTTCTGACATTCTATCCTGACATTTCTTTTGACATTCTATTTGACATATCTTCTGACGTTCTTTTTAACATCTCTCCTGCCATTCCTTCTGGCATTCTTGCTGACGTTTCTTCTGACATTCTTTCTGACGTTCTTTCCTGGCGGTTGAGGTCCGGCAGCGACCACTAGGCGTGGATGCTCATAGTTGAGGTCCGGCAGCGACCACTAGGCGTGGATGCTCGTGGTTGAGGTCCGGCAGCGACCACTAAACGTGGATGCTCGTGGTTGAGGTCCGGCGAGGAGGAGGACAAGGCGAAGGAGAAGGAGGAGGAGAAGACAGCTCTGATAAAATCTAACAACCCTTACCTGACAGGTGGGGAATTAAGTGGCACTAAGATACTAAAGAAACCTAAGTTAGTATAAGCCATCCAGTAACCACTAAGATACTATAGATCCGTTGCCGTGCCCACGGCGCCTCTGCAGTGCCTCCAAGGCCCTCCGCCGCGCCATGAGCTGCTGACCCCGCAGCACGCGGCGCTTCAGCGCCACCGAGCTGAGCCGCGGTGCGCGGCAGGCAACCGGGGGTTAGTTATTGAATGTATGGGCTAGAATGGCTAACCATATTGAAGCTATTGGGTAGTTATATAGTTGGTCAATGACGACCTTTGTTGGGTAGAAACCTTCCAGGGGCTAATGATTTACCAATGGTCCTTGGATAATTCATGAAGTCGAGGGGCTTTACTGAATCATCAATGATTTACCATTGGTTTCCAAGAATCATTGGTAAATCAATGACCTCATGATTAATCATTGGGTAAATCAACGGTTACCTGAATTCATCATTGCTTGATGATTCACCCCTGATTTACCAATGATTAACCCATGGCTAATTGATGAGCCAATAACTAATGTTAGTGATTTATGAACTAATGATTACCTCATGGTTTATTTGAGCTAATTGATGAGCCATCAATTGATGCTAGTGCTTTAACCATTGATCAACCAATGATTGACATATTGTGATGATTGTGTGATTGAATGGTGCATGATTAGTGAGGAATGCCTAGTCAATGGCGATTGACCATCTATTTGATCAATCACTTCGCATCATTAATCAATATTCAACTGCTGAATGATCACTGGTCCTTGAAAACTCAATAAAACAAATCCTGGTGACTAATGGCTGGTCGGTCGACCAGGGAGGTTGTTAGCCATCAACCTAAGTAGCCATCATTACTAGCCATGTTAACCCGAAAATGCGGTCATTTGACCGCCATGAACGGCCAGCAGGGATGAACCATGATTGATGCTATTAATGATAAAATGATGGCAGTGTAACAATGGCTATTGATTCTCCAGGAAATCACCATGGCTATATATGAATAACAGTTTTGTTTGTTTGTTTCCCTGCGCTTAGGAACGAATGAATAATAGTCTAGGAGTCTAGAATGCTGATTAAGTACTAGTAATACTAGGAACGCTAGGAATAGCTAGCAAGACTGGTTACGGTAGCCATTGTTTATTGTTGCCTGAGCTCTGTGAGCGTATTATGATTAATTGTTTTTTTTCAGCTGCGCGCTCTGCTGTCTTTCAGAAGGTCAACCAGTTTCTGCTTCTCGGCAGCTGCTTCGTCCATGTTCTCGCGATTGTTTGCATGTATCAGGCTGAGGATTTTGTGACATGCACGAGCGAAGGCTTCATCATCCATCAGAATGGCTTCCAATATGGTCGTCGCGATGCATAGGGCCTGTCTTCGCACCTTCCCGTCTTTCCACGACATCATACACTCAAGGAGTTCGAAAACAAATTTCATGTCGAGATGACAGTAAACTGCCTGGCAAGTCTGCAGCAAAGACATGACAACCGTGCACTTTTGTGGACCTGTCTCGGCGTCAAGCACTCTCAGAAGGCCGTTCGCGAGAGGAAGTGTCAAATCTCGAATCCCTGGCTCTCGCACTGCCCTGCATAACGTGTGAGCGGCATTTGCAAGTTTGATTTGCTTGGAGCCACACCACTGCGTCGCCATCTGAAGGAGGTGAAGCGACAGTTCAGGGTGGCTCTTGTGCCACATGAAAAGGCCGTTGATCCAAAGGCGATATCCTTGGAAACCTTCTGATGCATTTCTCTTGATTTCCGCTGCATCCTGAAAATTTTTGCTAAAGAGCGCATCATGGTATTTGTCGAACTCAAGGCCTGGATGTCTCCCATCCCCAGCGCAGTGCTCTGGCAACGAATCCAAGTCCATCAACTTGAACAAATGGGCCACCCAAACCTTCGAGTCTCCGAAAAAGCTACATACCGCACGAGTCTGCATCGTCGCCACTTCGGCTACGGGCAAAAACTCCAGCAGAAGAGGCCAAAGCTCTGATGGCAAGAACATTGTCTTCCCATCTGGCCGGCATTCC
>VSDK01008735.1:896-12549 GCA_009767595.1 Symbiodinium kawagutii | reverse complement strand
GTAACGTTGTTGACTCTTCGTCATTCCGTTTCCCGATGTGCGACTCTGATGGCAAGAGCATTGTCTTTCCATCTAGCCAGCAGTCCTCATCGCCTTCAAGGATTTGAGAAGAGTCCTTGGCCACATCCAGTTCATGGCGAAGGCAATTGCACTTCGCCTCCTCCTTTAAGAAAAGGGCCTCCAAATGTTCGATCAATGCGTCTTGACTTGCAACTTTGCATTCACAGTCCTCTTGTATACGCAGGCGATGCTCGTCACCATCACGTTTTTCCTCCATCAGGTGGTCAATGACATCCTGAGCTACCTCTAGCCGCTGCTCGAGGTCAAGGATCTGGGAAGCACTGCACTGTGCGGAATGGCCCAACTCTTCAACCTGCAGTTGGGACTACTGTAGGTCCGAGCTCAGGGAGGAGAGCGCCTCCTCCATTGTCTCCTGCTTATCTTCCTCCATTCCCAGCAGATCCTGCAGGATCTCAATCATTTTGTCTCGGCTTGCAAGATCGCCACACTCCTCCAGCAAATGTTCCAGGCCCTCCTCTGCTGTCTCCAGCTGATGCTGAAGGTCAGCGATCCTTTCGTCTCTGACTTGGATCTCCTCTTGTGCCTTGGCCAGTTTGAATTCAGCCGTTGAACATCTTCGCAGCTCTGCTTCTTTTACTTCAAGCGAAGCCTTCAGGTCTTCTATCAACACATCTTGATCCTCTCTGTCTCGAATATCCTTCTTCCTGTCAGAAGCACAGGTTGTTGCATTTGAAGCATTGGACAGTCTGCCATCCCTTGTCTGGCTTGGGCAGTCTGCCTCCACAGCAAGCTCTCGGAGCTCTTCTTTCACAGCCCAGAATTGCTGGTTCATTTGAACTTGGCAACCAGGATTGCACTCCAGATACGGGCCCCATTGGGGACCATTCGGAGTTTGTGGCACAAAATACTGCCTCCAATCCGCTCCGCCAAAGGTTTGAAAGTCATACACCCATTGGCCAGCATGGTCCTGCGACCACGCCATCCAAGCACCAGGACAAGGACAAGCGAAGGGATTCGGATAGACAGCCGCATTGTAGTGTCTGGCCATCACTGCTGCAAAGAAGCGTATTATTATTAATTAATCAATGGTTGGTAAGAATGGTTGACCAAGGGCATTCATCACCGGTAAATCAATGATAAATCAATGGCAAAAAATGGCACATCCTGTGCTTGATGATCAACAATAATGTGTCATGGTGGCCAATGCTGGTTGGTATGGGCTTATAATGATTAGTCATGGGTATAATGTAGCAATGGGGTTCCATGATTAATTCAGGCCGATCTTGTGCCATAGACAACCTCACCAGCTATTGGGCCGGTCAAGTTTGGCGATGCTCGAACAAGATGGACCTGCAATAGCTCAGTAGCCAATGGTTGGGTGATGAAGTGTTGGACAGTGTCTGATGTTGGCTGGTTGCATCCAAGGTCTGCTTGAATCTGAAAATTCCACCATTGGCCCCACCTGCATTGGATGGTTACTGATGGTTCCACGTCCCCGGGGACGGCGCCATCGTAGCGGTAGATGACAACCATTATAGGTTGTGATCAACAATTTTATCTTGTTGGCTAGCTGGTTGGTTCACTAGCCTTAAGCATTCCTACCCCTATAGTTACCATATAGTTGGTTTACCATTGGAAAATCCATGATTACCCCTACGGTTGCCATAGAACCAATACCCCTATACTATAGTTACCATTGACTACCCCTATATCGTTACCCATCAGTTGGCTGGTCATTGATTTATAGCCAGATTGGCAGCCTTCCGACCGCCTCGCCTAACCCAAGTGGCCAAGCTGGAGAATAGACACCGCCGGTCGTACCTTTGCCTCGGAGTCGGTTTTTCGCAGCTGTGCCGAGTAAAGCATGGTCCAAGTTGTCTCATTGGGCCGGTTTTGTGGGAGAAAACCTACAGGAAACCCTGATTAGACCCAATTCTAGGAGGGTTCCTGTAGGTTTTTACACGCTCTGAAAGAACTATGACGGCAAATCATCCACAACACCATACATCACCTGGCATTGAAAATAAAATCAAAAGTGACACGTCTTGCACCTAGTGAGAACTCCGCGTGAACATGAGAATGTGCCTGCAGAATGTATGCATTTATGCCACCACTTCTGTCTTTGTTAGATGATCTTCTTAGTACGTCGAACGTATCTTCGTACCATCCATGTACCTACGTGAGCGTTGAATTTCAGAGAGTAAGAAAATTGCGAATTGAGATGAATTGGGTGATAGGTGTGATACAGTACATCACTTAAACAGTTCTCTGATGCTCCTGATCGGCAATCAACCGTTAGATCAGGTCACATGGCGGCTTCTCAAGCCATGGGGTACCCATAAATCATCCAATCTTAATCATTTTCAGTAATAAACCAACCATTTTTGGGGGGCCTCCCTATTTTGAGACACCCCCACATGGGTTATTGCCAACCTGCGGCTGCTCAGTTTCGCTCATCGAGATGATCCCTTGGGGCCAGTGGCTGCGCCAGCATCTTCCGTTGCCTTTGGATCTCCTGGAGCCGGTGGCACATGGGGATGGCCAGTGGTAGCTGGGACACCACCAGCTGTGGTTGTGGCTTGAACTATTGGATTTTCGCGGGAGCCCAAATTTCACGGGATACAACCTGCTGTTGTGGCTGATTATAGCATGCTCTTTTGGGGCCGCACTTGGGATGTGGATGGCTGCGGTCGGGTATTGATCCGATTTTAGTCCCCAGGAGCCACCGGATCATTGGGCTTGCAACGTCTCCGGTCAAAAAAAAGCAACACCATCCCCACAACAATCAATGGTTTGTTCATGTTTGTCGGTGTTTTTCATGAGGTGCCACTCTTTATGCATGCCTCTGACTGACTCATGACCCTATCGTTATTTACCTGAGTCCATCCTGAGTCCAAATCAATGGTTCGTTCATCAATGGCCCAGCGCCGCTCTTGCACGTGATTCATGGCGGTGCTCCTCCTCGGCTTTAAGGCCCTTCTGCCCCTGAAGCGACTGCAGTGCCCGCCGTAGCGCTGAAATGCGGAACAGTGACATGGCCTCGCACAGGGCGGTGGCCAGTAAGTCAGCGGTACCCCAAATAGCTATGCAAAGATTGGTATTACAAGTAGCTGATGCCCATCATTGATTCCTCCCTCATCCTTAATCCCTCTAATGATCCATCCTCAATACCCCTAATGATCCATCCTTCATCCCTGATGAGGTTGAATAAGGTTAGTTGGTTCACCAACCCTTGGACTGGACCAGGGCTTCTTGCAACTGGATATTTTTTGCTGTGCGGCAGGACCCTGGATGACGGAAGCTTGTGAGACCTCGGAATCTCACCCCCCCGCAGAAGGTAGTGCCCTGTTGTGCAGTTGCAAGGTTTTCCAACCAAAAATGTTGATAGATTGGTTAATGTCAAGAACCCATGGTGGTTCATTTCAACATATCTCACCCCACTGAAGCTTGCCAACATACTGTAACACAGCCAGGATTATAGCATCAAGGGCTCAACATGGCTCAACATCCTTCAGCCAGTTTGTAGGGGATCTGATTCAACCGGCCCTTAGATGTTCTACCACCGCTGATGCCAACCTGGTCGTTCATCGCTTGCCACTGACGGTGCGCGTCCGTAGCACTGCGCCAACGCTGCAAGGCCAAACGCTTTGTGCCTTTGCAGCCGGTGCATGGGGCTGGGCATCCCATGTTGGGTGGTATGCATGCAGACCGCCATTGCTCATCATCACCACCACCATCACCATCATCATCATCATCAAAAATTAAAATGGCATTTAGGGTGATGATTCATGCTTGACCATCATAGGCAAACAAGACACGCACCCCAATGAGCCGTCCAAGTATGAGCGATTCTACTTGAGTTTACCCCACATCTAGTCATGGGATCCAAAAAACTGTGGTCTGAGAGAGAACGGTCGTATAGACTATTTTATTACTTGACGACTGTCTGAGCCACACAAGTCAATGAAACAAATAAACTGGATTTGGTAATCTGATGCTGTTTGCAAACTGCCACTATCTATTTGCAAACTGATGGATGCGGACACCCAACCCAAGCAATCATTTTGACGAAGGGATCTGGAAAATGGAGACCCTGTCAAAATCTGTCACATAGATACTGGGGTGCCACCAGCATAATTGCCGATCACCCAACCCGTTGCAAACACTGGATTCCGTTGAGATCGTCCGCGCTGGCACAGCAATCACATTTGGGATTTTTGGGGTTCACCGAAACACTGATGGCGTGGAAATTTCTATATTTTGAAAGTGTAGCAAGCTCTGGCGTCCAAAGAAATCAGATCAAATCCAAACCCCAACGACAAAAACACCTTTAGTAAATCTCTCTGAGTTCCGGGCATGAACGGAAACGCCGCCGATCGTTCCTCACAAGCCATCACCAAGGCTGTGGGTGCAAGCCATATCTCAACCTGCTCCAAACCATGTACCGCTGGTTTGTGCTTGTTAAGCTATATACGTTTGCCTACCTTCATGGGCCATGTGTCAGCATGTGTGCGTGTGTCTGCAGGGGCCCCAGTGGCCAGCAGCAGCCAGGCTCCTTCCCGGATTGTGCTGCGCCCAGCGGTGCCAAAAATGCAAGGACCGCCGTTGCGAGCGAGCCATCTGCATATGTAGCAGTTGAACCTCGAAGCTACCAGGGTCCACCGGTTTGGGGCCATGATGTATGGACCCGACCCTGGCCCTTACTCTTAAGGAACCCCACAATTGCCAGTTTGGTGGTCTCGTTGAAGAAACCATGATCTTCAGCCCCCCACTGCGGCAGGTGCCAGGAATGGACAACTGCGTGACATTCCAGTAGCAATTCCGGCGGACTGTTGTTCCTCATTCAATGTTGAATGCTTCCTTGATGTTGGTTGTTGAAGTTGTGCTTATTGTTTCTGTTGTTGTTCTTATTGTCAAATTGTTGAATTGTTGAACTGTTGTAAGTGTGGCTATTGTTATTGTTGTTATCGACTTTGTTGTTGCCCACATCCCCACCACTCCCTAACTCTGAAGAATTGTAAGGGCCCCTGGCTGACAACTCCAGCTCCCCAGCGCGATCGGTTTGCACCAAGCGCCGCCAGGCCTAACAAGGTGCTGGCGCTGGAGGAATCCACAAAGTTAAGGCCATTGGTACCTCAAGCCTGGATCAATCTTCGAAACCAGCATCGCCTTCATTTTCTGTTCAGGGCTCATGGGAATACAAATGAGAACCTCCTGTGTGTAACACCATTCCTTTTTCATGTGATGCACCCAATAATGCATCGCCGCCGTTGGATCAAGCGACCAAAAACCAAAGGTTCAAACACCTATTTATTGGTTGCCGCAACTACCGGGTGTACTTCACTATCTGCAATCAACCCTTGCGCGTCAAATGCTGGCAACCCTCGAGTTGAACATCAACAAAAAACAAAAAGTTAAACATCAACAAACATCACAAAAAACAAACATCATAAAACGTCCCTAAACAACCCCAAACATGAACAAAACACCGTCTCTGTGAAGTGCACCACCCATCACTGCCATGGGGACCTGGTCCCTGCCATGGCTTGGTCCTGCGGGTCCCTGAGTCGCAGGCGTGCCAGCATCGGTCCAGGCGCGAGGCCGCTGATGGGGCGATGGCTGGTGGCAGGTGGTCTTCGCCTGGGAGTCATCCAGGGTTGGGCGCCGGGTCCCAGGGGTGAAGCCCTTGGGACAACCAGCTGAGGGATGGATCCAAGTGACCTACACCCAGGGCCAACATCATCCACCGACACCTGGTCAACCGAAGTGACTGGACTCAGTGACCATCATTAACCATCAACTTGAGTTAGTGACCTCGTCGTCAACCGAAGTTAACTACAAAACCGACATCAACCGAAGTAACTCTGCAAAACATACTGTACAACAACTAAGCGATCTTAAATAGACAACTGTGAGAATTAACCTGCAAGAATATTATGTGACTCAAACAGCTGCAAAGGAGATATCATAAGAACTGGGGCAAATAGCTCAATCATGCCTCAAAAATGGGAACATGAGCGCAATGATCGATCCACCATAACTTATCATTCAGTCACTATTTACGGGTATCTTAGCTTAACGGATTGATAGCAAACTAGATGTTATTCGTCCATATGATTGGTTTTTGTGGTAGCGAAGAACTAGGCTAGGCACATCCAATACTAAAAAGGGACTATACAATAGCAACCGTTGCCATTTGTTATGGATTCATGGGAGATCCAGCTCCAAGTACACCAAGCAGGTTTCAACGCAAGTAACCAACAATTTTGGTTCGACTGATGCGTCTTGATGGTGATAAATTGATGCCCGGCATGGTGAAGGTGAATTAACCGGTGAAGATTGCTAATTGAGCATGCAATGCTCTGAAGGACTCAAGTGCGCTATTTCTTGCGGGCAGCTGATTGCGGATGCTCATTCTCTATCATTCTATGACGCTTTTCTTGGACATCCATCCAAAGAGATTGGGTTTCCATTCCTGACAGTTAGATGTAATTAGCCGTGCTCACCAAAATTCATCCCAAGCAAATTGCACACTGGCTAGCACAACGTGGCAATGCTGAACGATTCTCTTTTTGAATGGTCGGGCATCAAATGAGGTTCGCAATGCTTCTCTTTGGCATTTCATCGAGGGCTCGCAAGTTGGCGAAGCAAAATAATACATGTTGAAGTATAGAGCTCACATGGAGCTATTTGTTTACCAACATCGACTATGCAAGCTTTGCTTGGCAAAGCTGGGCAGTCACCGAAGATGAGTTGTGCTTCAACTTTGGGAGATTGCGCGCGATCGAATTCAAAGAATTCAAATGTTCCAGCTCTCAAGTCTCTTCCGAGATCAGAGGCATAGATTCCAGATCAATAACGAGTAAGCACAGATCAAGTTGCATGTATGGGCTGAATCTTGTATTCAAATCTGATCCACAAGTCAAACAATCTACCAATCCAGTAATCAGCAAGAAGTCAGTGGACGTTTCACCTGATTTCCCAACACCGGCGAATCATGGGCAACCTTGATAACTCATTAAAAGCATCCAACAGGACCCTAAAAGCACAGGGAGAGTGTCAGCTCATGCTTCGTTAAAGAGGCGCAAGAGCTCCGCTTCCTGCTCCTTAGGAGTGGCCACTGGCAGCTCACAATGAGATGGTTGGATATGGACCGGCGCTCGGATGTGCATCCCCGGTTTGCAAGAGGTTATAGGCCATGGTTTACAAGTTATAACTGGTTTATCTGGCTTGATAGTTATGGTGCTTACTATCCGGTTACAAATCACTGGTATGGCCATACTGGTTTGTGTTTGGTTTCAAGATCACCATCCAGTCACAAATCACTATCCACTGGTACATCACTATCCAGCTATAACATGTCCATACATGTATGACATGTTCTTATCGTGGTTGTATGCCATCCCAATGCCTCCCCAAAAACAGCCCCCAGGCCCCAGGCCAATCTGGGAATGTCATAGAATGTCTCCCTTGCACTTGGGGAGATCCAACAGGGCAACTTTGTGGGATGCTGCTGCTGACATGTGCATAATGCTTACTGGTTCATGGCTAGGACTAATGCAATGGTTTAACTACATTTTACTAATAGTGACCGTTCATACTGTTTAGTCTGGTGAACTTTTGTGTCATGACGCTAAATAAGATGGTTCATTTGCGTCAATGGAGTTTAGACTAAAAATCATCTGTGTACCTACTAGTGTTTGTATACAGTAGTGATTAGATTGTAATGCTGAACACCCTCCCAAAAAATATGAGAATTGCTTTGCCGCCAGTGGATTTGCTTCAATCACGAAAGTCAGCTTCGTGATGCGCCCCATTTTCTGTAGAAACACCTCAGTGAAAAGACCCGTCAAACATGCGCCCACTGCCCCCATCCCATCCATCATCCATAGCCAAGTTTCGGCCGGGATGCCGTTGACCAACTCGTTCGCTCGTTCCTTGGGATATCCCAAGACCTCCATGCCCTTCTGCAGGGCTGCCAGTGCCTCCGAGGCCTTACCGCTCAGCACCAATGCGCGCACGCCAATGATCACCACATTCCTGGAGCTGATGAACATCCAAGGATGAAAGTCTTGAAGAGGAGGTCACAGCACGGAATGATCAACAACGAGCTACGGACACAAGCGATTAGGACCGATTACGCGCATAGACATGCGGCGGTTCTGAATGTGAAGTGCCTCAACCTGACCACTGGCCTTGATCTTCATGACCAACCCCACCAACTAGTCCAGCTGTGACCTACCCATGGCTTTCGGATGGTGACGTCATGTCCCACCTCCCCCGGTGCCATGAACGGCTCCCCGGTGGCAAGGCTCCGGTAGTTGGGCTCCGTGAGTCGCTGGTAGGACATGGGCCGCAGCTGCGAGTCCAGCACCTCGCAGACCTTCGCCCAGTCCTTTTGGACCCCGGCGTCCCACAGGACGTGGTGCTCCGAGATGAAGTCGTGGTACTCCTGGCAGATGCGTGCGAGGCAAGTCGAGAGGATCTGTGAGTTGGTAGGGGCGGTCACCAGTGGAGCTGCAGTTTCTGTGGATGGTGCGATCCGCTTAGGGCACTGATATTTTTGATCGCTTGGGCAGGTTTGGCTGTTGGTTGAAGCTTTCTTAGCGGCTGTTCTTGTTCTGGTTCTGGTTCTTGTTGGATTGCTGCAATCAGCGATTTTACCTGACGTCATCTTCGCAATTATGTTCAGTTCTTGTCGTTGTTGCTTGCTGTTGTTTTTCTGGTCGTTATGATACTATGGTTGTTGCAGAATGTCACTGGTTGGTTGCTAGCGTTCACCGCTGTTCTTCCAATTCATGGTGGTGGGATGTGGTGGGGCTGCTGTTGATTGTTGTTGCTGTTGTTGATCGTGTTGCTGCTGGTGTCAGTGTTGGTGCTGCTGGTGTTGCTGAGTGCTGCTGGTGTTGCTGAGTGTTGCTGAGTGTTGATGATGATGGTGATGGTGGTGATGATGATGATGATGATGATGGTGATGAGGATGATGGTGATGGTGATGGTGATGATGATGATGATGGTGATGATGATGATGATGATGGTGATGGTGATGGTGATGATGATGATGATGATGATGATGATGATGATGATGATGATGATGATGATGATGATGATGATGATGATGATGATGATGATGATGATGATGATGATGATAGTGCTGATAGTGCTGATAGTGCTGATGATGCTGATGATGACGACGACGACGATAGTGCTGATCGTGCTGATGGTGTTGATGGTGTTGATGAGGATGATGATGGTGATGATGGTGGTGATGAATGATGATGTTTCCTACCAAATGATCCCGCACAGGACGAACCCCAACCAGCAAAGGACACCAATGATGCAGTCCTCATCATCGGGCGCCAAGACTTTGAGCACGGCATTCTTCTTGGGATGTTCTCTTAACAACTCAGCGAAGGTACTCAGCGGCCTCAGGTGCCCGGTGACCATGGTCATCAGAACCTCCTGCAGTCACCATGGTGGTAAACGAGAGCGTGAACATTGATGTCCACAAAAAACAAGAAGAACAGTAACACACGCACACACACTGATGATACTGATGCAACCATACTTTTGTCACCAAAAGCAGGTGAAGGTCAGGCGTTCAGAGAACAATCGCCAAATCCACAAAGCATTGAGTCTCAACTATGTCAAGCGCAAACCTAAAGTGGTGGCACAAAGCTTTTATTTCGTTCCTTGCGAAGCCTTCTTGGCACTCAATCTTTATCGGACTAAACAGAGGCCATGGATGTGCATTAGAGGTTCACATGCATACATGCTTGGACACGTGCCTGAATACAAACATGTTTTATTTTTGCAACTTGCACTTGCATACCAGGTGCATGCATGCGTATTTTTAATGTAAACACCGGCATACATGCAAAGAAAGGCAAGCACAACATGTGCAAACCGGATTATCTATCTTTTGGTTTCTTGCATTGCAACTATGCATATACAGGCACGTCTGCGTGCCCACATTGAGGGATAACCAGGTAGCAGCGTCGCTGCACAAAATGTCTGCCTTCTCATTCTCTACATCATCTGGATTGCGAAAAACCTTCCAAGTTTCCAACGTGTCAAACCTCCCCAAGTAATGCAATATCATGGATGATTTGGGACTTGGAACCTGCTTTTGAAGCATCTTTAACACCTGGCAAAAATTTGCGAAGATGGAAGGATCCCGAGCAGCATGCTGCAAAGCCCCCAGCCACTGAGTTCCATTCCTTTTTTGGCCAACTCGACCGCATCATCTACATCATTGGGGCTCACTTTGCCATTTCCTAAGTCAATGTGACAGTGCCATCACTGAAAAGGATAGAAAATGTACACCCCCTCGCTAGGATGCAGCAACGTTCGATCCTTCGGGGACCCTTGTCGCAGCTCCCCTGCAAAGGGGCAAATATATATATATATATATTTATTTATTTATTTATTTCTATACATTTATTTATTTGTTCATTTATTTATATACATACATGTTTATTGAGACCTGACAAGAAAATCTATGCCTGCCTTTCCGTCTGTGCTGAAGTCAATACGAAATACCCAATCGACCCAATTGTTCCATGGTGTCCATATTGAAGCTCGTTCATGAAAAGCATGAAAGAGCTTCACAACCACAGATACAGCTGAAAAGATTTGCAAAGCTATATTGGTTGCTTCGAATGGTGAATGACATGATTGATTTTCATGGGAATAAGAGTGTGATTGCAAGAGCAATCATAGTTGACTTCCTTATAACTTTCAACCGACTGTACTGGGTGTAAGTAATCCCCTAGATCAGGCTTAGACCTTTTAGATCTGACATTTGAATTCCATACAATAGATACAGCAAACTGTCCCGCTACAGTTGGTCCCTTCCCAACCCTGGCTCTTGTCACAAGTTCTTGCGCCGAAGCTGCCAATGCCAGCGAAGGACATCACGAAACAATTCCTGAGCCCCAAGGACGGCATCCCCCTGTTGTGCCCTATCACTTGCTGCAGCCATGCGTGACAGAGCTAGGCCATGCTAGGCCCAACAGGTGCATGAATTGAAATATTTCAACAATTACCAACGCATACATCCTGCATGTCTGGAGGCGACTTGCAGGTAGGCTTGCCACAAGCTTCTCATGGGTTCGTCGTGTCGTCAAAATCTACGATTTCAGCATATCAAATATTCACAAGGCACATGCACAAAAGGCAGTAAGATTCAATACTGACGCCAGTATTTCTTGTCGCTCGAAGTAGGCACCGCCCGAGCATTGCCTTTCCAATGTGAATAGTCGTAGGAGTCAATTCCACTATGAAGCATAGCATTGCAAAATAGGGCAGGAAAATAGTAATGCCCAGTATGACTATCAAAATGATCCATGCTTCTATGCTGAAAAATCTCCCTATCCTCTTTACTATTTCATATATACACAGTATGTGATCCACACACACTGTATCCCTATCCCTATTAGCGATAGCTTGTGGTGTCAACCCCATCACCATCATCATCACTTGCAACTCTTCATCATCAGCAACGCCTACCACCATTGGCCTTGAACAAACCAACCCATTTTCAAGACATTCCCATGACCATCATCACCATCATCACCATCATCACCATCACCACCATCACCACCATCACCATCATCACCATCATCACCAT
>VSDK01008719.1:12551-23698 GCA_009767595.1 Symbiodinium kawagutii | reverse complement strand
AACCATATCATCAACCCTTACTACTATTAGTACCCACATCGTCTACCACTACCAGTGTCAACCAATACCATCCCTGTCAATCAACTTGTCAGCCTTGTTGGCTATTAGGGATTAACCACATCATCTACCATTTGATGACCAGATCATGTACCATTAGCAAGCCTTGTTAACCATTATTAATCCATCACTATCATTATTACTAACAATTATCCACTCTTACTACTCAACCATTTCTTTTCATCATTGAATTCCAGCAGGGATTAATTATGATCATCTATCATTATCATCTCTCATTGTCATCTATCATTATCATCTATCATATTCATCTATCATTATCATCCCTTACCATAGATATTGAACCGTTATTAATTGAGTTTAATTAACTTCATCTATCATTATCATCTATCATTATCATCTATCATTCTTATCTATCATTATCAAACCTTACCATAAATGAAATCAGTTTGGATTCTCCTTCAAGGACAAAGAGTGAAAACCCCAAATGCATTTGAAAACCCCAAATGCAATGACCATGGCTTTTATTGAAAGTATGTCGAACATCTTCCAGGATTCACCATCAACTAACTAGTGGTAGAGCATCTCCAGGATTCACTTTCTCGAACTAGTCCTAGATCCATGTTAATCACCCCCAGTTTACCTTAGACTTTGCACGTTGGCGGGTCCACAACTTGCAACCCAGTGGGTGACCTATCTCGCCTCCGTCACCGCCCACGATTTCCGCTCCGCACAGATCTTCGTTCGACACATGCGGAACTTGATGAACCTTTGCGTCCCGAGCTCAGGATTTTGCGACACGAAGGGTGATTGATCCATGGCCAGTAGCGACTCATGCAACGCGGCGTGATTGATCCATCGAGTCAATAGTGATTGATTGGTGGTTGATGATTATTTGTGATTAATGATAATGGTTAATGGCTAATGAGGGTTGATAATGGTCAATGATGCTGAACAATGCGTAAGAATGTTTTGTACCGGTCACCAATGACAAATGAAGGTTGATGCTGGTCACCCATACTGGTCGTTGGGATTCGAGCATAACCATCCCAAGCGCTGAAGATGTTGGTGAACGGTCACTAAGGCTCGCTAAGGCTTGACTATAGCCATCATAGACAGCAATACAAGAGCATGGTGATACATCCACGGTTGTGATGCTTCTCATCATTTCCGATCAGTATCCTGATCTACGATTATAGTCTTCGAATCATGATCTATAATGGAGATCACCATCATTCTTTTGACAATCGCCATCATAATAATCTTTGATACCTACAGTCTTTGGATTTGGATGATCACATCTGCGGGTTCAAGCCATTTCTCCACAGGGCCACTGCTTGCTGAATCATGGGTGTGTGTCTACGCATTGGTTTTCTTTGCTTTCTGGCTTATTGCATAAATGGCATACCCCCAAAACCGGTACCCCCCTCAAAACCCGTGGTTTCCAGCATTTGATAATGGTTATTGAATGAGCTATTAGGTACATGGCGATGGACAAACCCATCTCAGTTTTGCAGGTCTAAGGCCTGGGGAAGTGTCTTAGCAGATCCCAGCAGCTTCCGCACTGAGGCAAAGGACTTGGACTTCCGAGAAAAGTGGGCCATCAGGGACACCAGCTTCAAGAGTAAGGAGGCCCTTCGCCGCCCCAGAGTCAAGCCCTTCGATGGCTGCGAAAAAAATTGGGTGATGTCTCCGTGACCAGGGGGAGACTGGTGGATTCCCCTGGAAGTCATCAGTTCGATGGAGTAGCCCTTGTTGACCCAGGTGATGTGAAAATGTTGATGCTTCCCCTGCGCTGAGGTGGAGGAGTATCGGCAACTCTACTTGGCCAATGTGGGTGAAGAGAAGGCGAGCCCAGGTGGTGATGTGAACAGCCTCACATGAGGGATAGTGAGGGATCATGTATAGTGGGTAATCATTGATTGTCAGTGATGGTCACAAGAATGATTACAATAATGGTTAATTATGGTTGTTCATGGTTCGTTATGATGAATATTGATGAATAGTCTTTAACCATGGCTTGGTAACAATGGCTGAAGTTGGCTACATAGTAGTAGGAGATCATTGGCAACAATGAGGAATCTCACAAGAAAGATGGACAGTTGACAGTCACAAACTGCAAATGTTGTGCAGCTTGAGGGTATTGTCCGTCGCTGATGAATAATGGCATCGCTTTTGACTTCAACTTTCCATGCAGAATCTTCGTTGATTTGATGCATCATCCTTTGGGAAAAGCTCATTGAAATATAAGACCTCAGCATTTTCAACAGGAACTTATCAGATACAACGCTCTGTGGTTTATCTCAGGCCGTTTCAGAGCGCATTGGAACGAATTGCATCATCCAAAAGTGCCAGGAAGAATGGTGGATGGTCCCAAAAATGCTGGGAAGATGTGCAGGAACTCAACAGTCCATGTGGTAAAATGTGCGAAGCCAATACATACCAGAAGTCGTTTGCAAACAGCCGAACTAACCATGGTTCCTAACCACTTAGGTAGCTTATAACTGCGATGATCCTCCAGCCGTGGATGGCACAGGGGCACCGTGTTCGTTGCCTTCTGCCGGTGCCGCTCATGACTCTGCCGGAGTTAAGACGAGCTTTGGGCAGCGACAAGCAACTTGGATGCAGCTGGGAGAGATCAGATGGTGGGTGGGTGGTTAGTTGCTTGGTTAGTTGGCTAGTTGGGTAGTTGGTTGGTTAGTTGGGTAGTTGGTTGGTTAGTTGGGTAGTTGGTTGGTTAGTTGGTTAGTTTGTTGATTAGTCAATTAGATGGTTGGTTAGTTGGGTAGTTCATGTGAATGTTGTTGTTGCAGTATTGCATTGTTGATTTCGTTCAGATCCCAAATCACCCATTTGACCTTGCACGTTGGAAACAAAAACATGAATGGGAAGAAAATCATGTTGGAAAAATTGAAAGACCAATTTCTTCAGATTGGAAAGCTTGCTCGCAGAACGTGTCAGCCAATGCCAGTTGGTACTTGCATATTGTGCTGGGTTTTGTCGCAGCATCGAGGACGGCAGCAGCCCTAAATGCAGCATTGCAAGCAGTCCGGTTGCCCATATCCGACATTTGCAGTCGGGTCTTTGCTGTAATTGGAATCCGAAGATTTCATTCCAAATTCCTTTCTAGCCATGTCCTTGCCCAAGGTCAAAATTCAGGTTGCCAGCTTTGCTGGAAAGGCAGCTTGGCTAAAACAGGTTGATCCTCTGGGTTGCGTCAAGCTAGGGCAACTTGGGATTGGTTGCGCACTGGCCATGTGGAGAGAGTCCTTTCCGTGACCAAGTGGATGTGGGTCGGCATACTGCTAATGGTACAAACAAACTACGTTTGAGGTGACAAATCACCAGAAATGAACTCAGAACATGTCCCCAAAGAGGTGATATGATAAATATCCCCACAGTTGTATTATGTAACTTTGGAGATATGTTCGCCCACGTCAATCCAGTCCACGGGTTCCTACTTCCAAGGACAATGCCGAGAAGCCCAACATGATTGTGGTCGCCTCAAGCTGCATCAGGACGTTGGTTAGGCTACTGTTGTTTGCCCTTGGAGATCATAAAATTGCTGGCTACATACTACTTACGTTTGGCTACATTTTGCTACATCTGGCTTCTTGCACGTGCATCCGAGCGTCCCTACTTCTTAAGTGGTATTAAAGTCACCAAAAAGTTCCAGGGACTTCGTTCACCTTGGGCAAAGCTTCCCATAGCAACATGCCATGACCATCCATGGCTTCGAGGTGAACTTCCCTCAGTTCCTTCGCATCGCTCATAAGATGGTCATCACCAGCGCGCTGCTGATGTGAGACGTCGCGAGGAGTTTTTTTGCCTCGAAAAAGTTGCACGCACTTCGCTGGGCTGTTTGGGAGATGACATCAGTTTGCGTAGGAGAAATGTTTGGCAATGAAGTGGGCAGTAGTCGCTGGTGCTTCTGTGTGCTTATCAAGTCAGGGAGATAGAATGCATTCAAGTGCAGGCAAACTTGGAGACCTTGGGTATGTCACGTATGCCCAAACGCAACATCCCATGGCACTGCATGCCCAACCACACTGGCCCGGTGGCAGCACCACATGGGAGCGGGTCATGGCCGGGACGTGGGTACCTATGGAGCTCACCGGTTGACCATGAGGCCACCAGTTCGACGTTTATCCTTTCAGCTTTGATCCTAGAGGGCGGCGATGACGTGGATGGGCTGATTCTTGTCACTAGCCTCATGTGTTGATAGCGGCTTGTTGTAAGAAGCCGCTGTGTTTCTTGACAGCACACTAATAACATCTAATAACCAGCAATTGCCGTGTAAAGTGTCATAATAATCGTGAGTTGTCTATAGTTCTATTTGTGTGTAATGTCTTTCATTTCGGATGGTTAGGTGAGACTTTCCCTGCGTTCATAGCTCAAGTCGTGATATGTGAGACCCGACCTTCGGGAGCTTCAAAACCAGCTTGCCATGCTGCCTATTTGGGCTCAGAATTCAAGTTCACATGAGAACAGCAAGATCAGGGGCAAGGATTTGTCACGACATTTATCTCATCCATTCTTTGGAAAAGTTTTTGCTAATTTTGATCACACCGAAATCTTGAAACCGACATCTTTCAACACAAAACAGCCCTATTTGAGTTCACGAAACTTCACGTCTCTTCTACCCTTCCAGCACAGTCACAAGAAAATCCTTAGCCAATGCAGCAGGGGATTCGGCTGAAAATCAGCCATGAGCCACGAGGCCACTACTGCACCATCCATGGTGAAGGACTACTGGGGGTGGCTGCACCATCCATGGTGAAGGATCCCTGATGCTTTCCACATGGATCAGTGGGAGTTGGCCAGCTCTGATGGGAAACCATTGTGGTTGTAGCCCAATAGCCATTGATTTCTTCCCACTGAGGCTGATTTCTCCCACTGATTGTTGGCTATGGGTCGATATTTGCCACTAAAAGATGGGGAGTAGCAACAGCTGGAGGCAGCCAGGGTGGGCCCCCATGGGCTGTGACCCACACCCGTGCCCTGGGTGGAGCGCAGCGACCAGGATGAAGAAGTGAAGCCGGGCGTCTCCGCGTCAGCGACGGGAGATGTAGCTGGCAGCTCAGGTGGATTGAAAAGCCTGGTGGTTTGGTTGCTTGGTTGGTTGGCTACTCGGTTGGTGACTAATTTGCTTGCTTGGAGTCTCTCAATTGTTGGGAATGCCAACCAAAAATCAGAGGATGGCTATAAATTCACTGCTGGTTGGTATCACAAAAAAGCTCGACTATAGGTGACTTACAGCATAAACTTAGGTTTTGAGTGTTTTCGTGATCTACAAGCCACCAAGTAAACCAGTGGAGGAATGGCAACCATTGTGGTGGGAATGCCAACTGCGAGCAGTGATGGAAAAGCAGTTCCGCTTGACCCCAACAGCACAACTGCATCAATGGAAGTGGGTTACCACCAGTTTCCCACCCAGAAGCCACATACTGATGGCAGATTCATGAAGCCACAATCCATCAGTTTATTGAGCACAGCAGGTGATTTCGCATCACTTGAGGGGTAACTCCCTTCACAGCTAGATCTCCCACTGGCCACTGAGGACGAAAAGGACGAGCGAATCGGTTCGAGACCGGAGACGGTGGAAACTCAGAAGGAAGACGGTGGATCCAGCGCCACCGGTAGCGTGGTGTGGGCCTGAGATGGGACATCCAAGCCGTGATGGGCGGGTGAACCACCCAGCGCTCTGCTGCTGAATCACCACCTCACCGTGGTGTTTTGCTGGTGAAGCCGGTGGTGGCATGACATGATGGGTTTAGCATCTACCCCAGGATTGGATGCTTTCTCGAGCCGTTTCTTAGGGATGGTTGATGTCGCGAGCCATCAACTTGCGGCATGCCTTAATAGGTTTCTGGCCTTGGCCAGAAATGGGTCGCTGCCCAAGGGCGATGTTCATTTCTTTATCAATGGGTTCCGGCCTTGGCCAGAAAGTCGATGGAATGGAATCAAACAACCCTAAACCTCGAACTTTGGGGGTGATTCCTTGGTGTTGTCCCCAAACCATCGGCAAATCAACGTTTCCTCTCATCGCTTTCAGAATCTATTTGAAACATGACTACGATAATCGGATAATCCTTTGCATTTTAAAGTCATCTCACAAGGCAGGCTGGCTGCATCAATCATCATTTCTGCAAGGTGGGCTCCGTTCACCAGCTGTAAGTTGGGTTGTAACTAGTGCAAGTATCAGCTGTAGTAGAAATGACTATCAGTTCAATGGCCTTATAAACCATGTTATGACAAGGGGGCATCATTTCTTGTACTGAAACAGCCGGGTGACCATCTTGAAATCATCTGTTCTAGTAAGGAAAAAAAGATCGCATCTGCCACCTGAGGTTCACAAGCCTCGGCGCAGGGAGGCATGGACTGGTGAGGCAGGGAAGATGCTGAGCCATGTGACAAGTGTGGTGGGGGAATCCCAGTGGCACTGGCCCTGCCTTAGAATTCTGGTAGTTGGCACTGCTTACTGGCGCCAAGTTGATGGTTACTTGATGGTTAACAGTGGTGAACAATTGTTAGTGATGGTTCAGATGGTGTTGTTGACAGTGTTAACGCTGTCGATCATGGCTGCTGATGGACTGGTTTGATGGCTTAGACATTCATTATCATGGGAGATGGTGACCAACCGCAATGGGTAAGGACAACGGTTGATAACGGGCAAGGATTGTTGATCATGCTGGATAATGGTCAAAAATCAGTGATATCGGTTGAAGATGGTGGATGACGGTTACCCCATGGAGATTCTAGCCGCACTGAGGGGTGGATTGAGGTTCTGGATGGTCAGTGACAAGGGTTCACTGTGGGGGATTGACCCGCTCCTAGGTCCCAAGCCTATCATACTGGTGTCCAAGTACACCCCACAAAGGTGGGAAACCCTAGCTGCACATGCTCATAGCTAAGCATCAAAGACCCTGGCTGATGATTTTTCGCCACAACTGTTGATGATCAGATTAGCAGCACCTGTCGGGTTCACCTCTCCGAGCAGCTGCCAGGAAAGGACCACATGGACTTCTCTGAGCTGGTCCTCAGCATGAAAGTGGTGACGCTCTCAGCGATGTCAAGGGGCCAGCACCTGGGGCTAGGATGGTGGCACCTTGTTGAGCATAGCTAGCATAGGACCAGCTAGTTGGATAGATAGCCATAGTGGTTGAGTTAGATAGCAATGGATCCAACTCAAGTTGGATAAATAAATGAAGCCAACTCATTTTGGTGTTAAGAGTTGGGCGTTGTTGCTTATAACTTGATCAGAAATGGATGATTTGTTTATATAGTGAATCTCTAGTGGTGATGTTGATGGTTGATAGGGTTGGTAACTGACAATATTTTGCGATTATCAACCATATTCAACCGTCATTATTAAACCAGAATTCACCATCATTACCCACCACTACCCATGAATAAACCACTATATCATATACCATTATCCAACCATGATCAAGCACCACTGACCACCGTAAACCAAGACTAAACCAGGATGAAACCATCATTGAAGCATGCTTTACCATCATTGATTACCATTAAGCATGATTGAACCCTGATTAAATGATCATCAACCATCATTTAATCATCATCAACCGCCATTACTCTCATTTTCAATGGTCATTAGCCCATCATTAAACCATCATGAAACCATAACTACTCATGATTAAACCATCATTACAGCCGTGATTAAGACCCAAACCGGGATCAAACCATCATTGATCATCATTGACCACCAGTACCCATGGTTATATAAACCAACCTTCAACCATTGTTTCAACCGCGATATTCACCATCATTGACCCCCAGCACTTGAATTACGCCCTCACAAAACCACTATTACACCCTGATTAGCAAGCAAATCCGCCATTGAATCTACCATTGAATCCACATTAAACCCTGGATGACCACCATGATTGACTAACTGGTTGGTGGTTTCTTTCACATTTTGCTGATTTTCCCAATTTAATTGTGAACACATGGTTGGTTGACTTGCGCATATTTTTCATGACGGGGTGGCTGTTCGCACCACCAACCAGTGTTGGTGTTTCAGAGCCTGGATGACCACCATGACCACCATGACCACCAGAAATCACTACCCTCGGAGTCGCCGATGAGACGACGACCAGGTTCGAGAGCTTCAAATGAAGCACTTGGGTGAAGTCTTTGAGGCACCTGCAATTGGGGGTCAGTACGGTGAAGAGATGGTGAAATGATTTTTTCATTGACGGTTGATTTATGGTTAGTGGACTGGTTAATTGACTAGTCACTGGTTCGATATTGGTTGATTTATGGTTGATTTGTGGTGAATAGATGGTGAAATGATGGGTGATTGAGGCACATGAACAGCTTTGATGAAGGTGACTCTCCTTGTGGTTTCAGCTTTTGTTTTGCCGTTTTTGCCAATATCACATGGCCCGAAGGCGGTTTGCGGAGAGACATAAGTTGAAGTCTAAGAGGTCAAGACTGAGGGGCGCCATGAGTTTGCATCTCATCAGTACGTGCCAGTCACAAAGAGCGCATGTTAGAACACGCAAAGATATTTTTGCCTTTGCAGAGAATCCTAGGGCCTTTCGCAAGCACCATGGCGTTGACGTGGCTGTTGGTGGTGCTGATGGCAAGTAGCTCCCAAGGCGAGCAGTGCTGCCGGGCCTTTCAAAATGGGACTGAGCTACGCGAAGCTGTTCTCGCCTGGGAGGCAGGAGCATCTGACACTTGGCAGGTTCGGTTGTGAATTGGGCAAGTTGGAACTGGTTTGTGGTTTGATTATATAGCATGAACACTTATAGCCATTAGTAGTGGTTAATAATAGGGGATAATCACCAACAACAACGGTCAAACAACTACTGGTTGGTGGTTTGATTGACTTTTTGATTATTTTCCCACATATAATTATTTACAAATGGTTGGTTGACGAGCATATTTTTGATAGGGATTGAAACCACCAACCAGGAAAGATCACTTGGGATTTGGGATGTTGGAGTGAGTCGGAATGTTTGAAATTGGTTTCTTGACTAAACCATTAGATATTGTAGTATCGCCGTCCCTAAACCCTGCACTTTTTATTCCTATACCGTATACCTTCTAAACATTTGTAGACAAGAACACTTGGCTTAAACTCGTTGTGTATGGGTTAATTACAGTGACTACATCACCCCTCCGCAATTAAGATTATTTGCGGGGTGGTGTGTTACCATTTTTGTCAGAATAATTTCCAAAAATAGCCTTGGCAGGCCCCTTTTTTCATGTTGATTTGAAACGATCTCGAGGGGGTAGAGAAGGGTATCCCCCATTCTCAAGGATAACACAATTATTTTGGATTTGTGTGAGTACTTTCGAAGAATCAATCGACTTAGTCAACCCCCCCTTGGCAATAATGTTGATAACTATACAGCTGGAATGAATCAGAATCAAATACAATGATAGTGCGCAGTGCTGCCACAATTATTTCTAGGGGGTTCAATACGAAATAGACATTGAAAATTGAAAATACATATCGACATATATCAACATTCAATTTCATGGACCCTATTTTCAGAAACTATTTGACGGTGACTAGCTGGTTCCAAAATAGAATTTATTCCAAGATGACATTTTTTGTTTGATGAAGTAACAATATTGAATCCCTGAATGCAATTTCAAGCATGAAACCCTGAAATTCCAAAACTTTTGTTATTGTGTTCTAGCCTGTATCTGTCAGCCCAAACCAGCAGGCACTTCCATATTTGCCTCAAATCGTTCCTGTTTTTTTGTGTTTGGGGGACGGCCATCGAGCAAACACATTGAAAGTATTTTGGGGGTGTGCTAGATGTCTAGAACCCCAAAAATATGACAAGCAGTAGGACCCCCTATGAAAACCCCGCAGAACCTGCAACAGCACCACCGACAAACCTAGTAAAAGCCATCAAAAGCACTCAAAAGCTCACTAATGCGCTAGTTCAAGCATGAAATCCTAAGAAAACGATTGGAGACAGATTGACCTGTTTGATCCACAGCTTGCATTCCAACTTGATCCAAATTGAAGATAAGATTGACCGGACTTAGATATGTATAATGGCCTAGAAAGACCTAGGTGCGAGATGATGAGAGATCCACAGAGCGAATGAAGCAACACAAATTCTTGGCCCTACTGGATGTCGATAGGGCTAGAATTGATTTTAGCAGTTGAAGTGGCAGACCTTCAATGGCGCCATGGTTGAGCGAGATGTTGTGCACATTTTTGGGGGGTGGGGAGTGAGGTGAGCCCACAGACCCCGCAATAGAGTCAAAGCCATTGAAATAATAATCTAGCTTTTTCCTGCAAGTCCTATATGGGATTTATTTTCCATGTTTGAGACCTCCGAGGTAACTGTTCGAAATAAGGTCCATCTTTTGACTATTTTGCGTGAGGGGACCTCCCCCGAAGGGAGGACGGACCTGACTATTGTATGCATGTGTGTCTTTGTCAAGCGTTCGTCAGATCGAAACAATTCAGAATTCCCAGTTTCAATCCCGTTGGTCCTTGTTGGCCCTTTCAAGCCAACACAGCGCAAATTAAGGAAAAATTGCGGGTGATCTCCACCTATGGAGACATCGCAAATTGGAATGTCTCAATGGTGACGAACATGTCGAGATTGTTTTCCGGTCTGACGGCCTTCGACGAGGCTATCGGCTCCTGGGACACGTCTTCAGTCACAGACATGCGGTACATGTTCTCCGACGCCTCCGAGTTCAATCAGCCCATTGGCTCCTGGGACACTTCCGCGGTAACAGACATGCAGCACATGTTCTCCAGGGCCTTCAAGTTCAATCAGCCCATTGACTCCTGGGACACTTCCGCGGTAACAGACATGAAGTACATGTTCTACAACGCCTTCGAGTTCAATCAGCCCATTGGCTCCTGGAACACTTCCGCGGTAACAGACATGAAGTACATGTTCTTCTACGCCTGGAAGTTCAATCAGTCCATTGGCTCCTGGGACACTTCGGCGGTAACAGACATGCAGTGCATGTTCTGGGAGGCCTCCGAGTTCAATCAGCCCATTGGCTCCTGGGACACGTCCGCGGTAACAGACATGCAGTGGATGTTCCGCTCGGCCTCCGAGTTCAATCAGCCCATTGGCTCCTGGGACACTTCCGCGGTTACAGACATGCAGTAC
>VSDK01008719.1:0-12449 GCA_009767595.1 Symbiodinium kawagutii | reverse complement strand
CGCGGTAACAGACATGAAGTGCATGTTCTGCGACGCCTCCGAGTTCAATCAGCCCATTGGCTCCTGGGACACTTCCGCGGTCACAGACATGCAGTACATGTTCTACAAGGCCTCCGAGTTCAATCAGCCCATTGGCTCCTGGGACACTTCCGCGGTCACAGACATGCAGTACATGTTCTACAAGGCCTCCGAGTTCAATGAGCCCATTGGCTCTTGGGATACGTCTGCGGTGACATACATGCAGCACATGTTCCACAGCGCCTCGAAGTTCAATCAGCCCATTGGCTCCTGGGACACGTCTTCGGTGACAGACATGCAGTACATGTTCTCCTGGGCCTCCGAGTTCAATCAGCCCATTGGCTCCTGGGACACGTCCGCGGTAACAGACATGCAGTGGATGTTCTGTGATGCCAAGAAGTTCAATCAGCCCATTGGCTCCTGGGACACGTCTTCGGTGACAGACATGCAGTCCATGTTCTACAGGGCCTTCGAGTTCAATCAGCCCATTGGCTCCTGGGACACGTCTTCGGTGACAGACATGCAGTCCATGTTCTACAGGGCCTTCGAGTTCAATCAGCCCATTGGCTCCTGGGACACTTCCGCTGTAACAGACATGAAGTACATGTTCTCCGACGCCTCCGAGTTCAATCAGCCCATTGGCTCCTGGGACACTTCCGCGGTAGCAGACATGAAGTACATGTTCTCCGACGCCTCCGAGTTCAATCAGCCCATTGGCTCCTGGGACACTTCCGCGGTCACAGACATGCAGTACATGTTCTACAAGGCCTCCGAGTTCAATGAGCCCATTGGCTCCTGGGACACGTCTTCGGTGACAGACATGCACTACATGTTCTACGAGGCCTCCGAGTTCAATCAGCCCATTGGCTCCTGGGACACTTCCGCGGTCACAGACATGAAGTACATGTTCAGCGGAGCTGATTCGTTTTACACTTCGATTGGCTTGTGGGACATTTCTTCCCTGACAAGTTTCTTAGCCAAGTGGGTGAAGTGGGTGGAGACTATTTTTTTTGAACTTTGCTTGGTGTCTCATTTTCACCACCTTATTTTGCACATGTTCCCCATGTTTTGCCGCATCATAGATGCTCTTGACTCCGGCAGCCTGAGGCGATTATCACATGTTCGACACGTTGAAGCCTCCATGCGAACCTGGAAGAGGTCCTAGCCAGAACAATCTCATGTGCGAGCGTTGCGACCTCGGAAAATTCGCACCAGCTCGAAGCTTCTGTCAAGAG
The DNA here is from genome assembly GCA_009767595.1 of Symbiodinium kawagutii. Classification (NCBI taxonomy): domain Eukaryota; class Dinophyceae; order Suessiales; family Symbiodiniaceae; genus Symbiodinium; species Symbiodinium kawagutii. Next base: position 11,196 of record VSDK01008719.1, on the reverse strand, counting down.
TGCCCCGAAGGTTGGGATGACAGTCGGTTGTAGCAAGTCTTGTGGCTGAAATGTTTAGGCGATGTGACTGAAATGCCCAAAGCTTGTAACCGGTTGGAATTTAAGACTGGAAGACCATGAAATGATGGTGTTGGCGTTTCACAATTTTAGCATGGTGCCTTTTGTCAGCTTTCTTCTGTCATGTTTCCCTCAGGTTCAACACCTTCCCAGGAGCGGGGCACGTGTGAAGAGTGTTTGGGCTCGCACTACTCTGTGAGTGGCGTCGATGGCTGCTTCCCCTGCAACTTGCCGTTGCTTTTGGTGGACAACAAGTGCGTTTCTGGGCTGAAAATGAGACCAAGCAATCATATTGGGACAACAAGTTTTTCAACGCTCCGCTTTAAAGACATTTTGAAGCACGGAAATTCAGCACGTCATGGTTTCTCGTTGTTTTCCGGCTCCCAAGCTGGAAGTGGATGTTGTTTTCCGCTTTCCTTTCCTGGTTGTTGATTTGTTTCGCGTGGAACAGTGACTTAATTTAACGTGCGCATCCGACAGTACGTACACTGACGGCTTCCGCATTGTGAAAGGAAACCCGTTGTGTCTGAAATTGTTTCAATCTCAGTGCTTCAAGTATCAGTTTTCGCGGCCACAACTGAACCAGTTTTCGTATCATATTTCTGCATGTCCCCTGTTCTTTGTTTTGAGGCTAGGGTGGTGGGAAGCTTATGAAGTCAGATGTATGAGCTCGTGAATCAGACATGTCTGGTTCAGAGGCTTGGGGTTGATCTAACATTGTGAGTACGTGGCCCCACACAGAGCCAGGTAAGCTAAATAAATTAAAAAACAAAAAAAAATCAAAACAGCATTCAGCAAAAAAAACAAATCATCCACCACTTCGGGAGTATGATTCAGAAAAAATACAAATAAAAAACAACCAAAAAATCAACAAGATCTCAGATATCTCAGAGCAAAAATGAAGAACCCACGAGAAAAACAAAAGAACATACAACAAAATCTGAGAAACCAATGAAAAACAATCCAAGGTTCCAGCAAAAACACCAACACATTGAGGCAGACAAGGAAAGTCAGTAGAAGAACTGGGACATACAAACCCTTGAGTCACTTGAAGAGCAAGACCTCTGCGAAATGACAAACAAGCAGTCAAGCAGCCACTGATCTTTTGCCCCAACCAAAAGGCAAACACTCTTAGCTGCACTATCACTATACCATACGCATTGTGTGCTTGACCGACTGTGGATTGCTGTGCACACTTCATTGAAGAAATACAGCACACACACAAAGAACCAACAAGTACACAATCAAACACGCATGGCTTTGAAAGGCTCTCCGCAGATGTGTTCAAAGCATTGCTGTCCTATGTGTGACCGGGCTCAAGGATTCAAGGATTGATTCAAAGTTTTGGTTTGGTTCATCGCTGTACTGTAATGGCGGGGACTGGACTAGACGGGTGGTCAGCTGCTGCAGCTGCCTTTGCTCCTGACCTGGCTCCAGAAGAAAATGACCGGGAGCCTTCACCATTACCAGTACCACCTAGAAGTGGATCCCCTGGGTCTGGGTGGGGCGAAGCTGCAGATGTTTTGCTCATTTCATCCCAGACAGAGAGTGAAGAAATAGAGGAAGCTTGCGCATGCCGAAATTCATCAGACTCCGAAAGTGAAGATGGGGTTCCCTTACTTCCAGAACTCTACTGGGTGAAGCCGCTGCTGGAATGCCTCCGATCACACATGTCGCAGCGCGACATTGCCCAGGCAACCATGCAAGTAGCATCAGCTTGCTCAGGAACTCTTGCTGAAGGATCAGTTCTGAAGGCCTGTGCCAGTTGATATGGGCCCGGTATTTTTGGCACTTGCTAATGCTAAAGTGGCTGAGTCTTCAAATCTAAATAAAACAGCTAAAAGAATCTAATCTAATCTAATAAAGAAATCTAATCTAATCGAATCTATATATATCAAAGCATATGGGGTTTTCTGATTTGTAATTATTAAGACTAAGAAGTGGTCAGATAAGGTGTGGGAAAATCACGTTGCCGTGCTGTTACAATTTCTTGCAAACTGTTACGCACATACCTAAAAGTACCACTTACGCATCTCACAACCACCCGCACCCACCCACACACCCACACCCACACCCACACCAACACACACCCACCCACCCACCCACCCACCCACACACACACACAGACACACAGATACACACACACACACACCGTCACTACTACTCACTGATCACTAATCACTAATCACTAGTCAAATCAATGCCGCTCCCCTCACAGGCACTGGGAATTCCATTTGAAGTTCAGACAGCATGTGACAACAAGTCGTCCTCGCAAACCTTCATCCGAAGGAACTTCGCAGAGGAGGTCAAACATTTTTTCAGCACTATGCAAGATGCTACCCACAAGAGAGACTGCTTGTTCTGTTATGACCAGTGTGAACCTCAGAAAGCAATTGACATTTTTGTAGCCGGCATTCCATGCAAACCGTATTCACTACAAAGAGCCAAAAGGTTCGAAAGTGGCTCGGTGAAGCAACATCGGTCTTTTGGAGCATTGGAAGACTTCTGCCCATGGCTTGATGAGCATAATCCCAAAAGTGGGATATTCGAAAATGTGAGGGGACTTGATCAGCCGGAAGACCGATCTTGCGCAAAAACACCCTTGGATGAGTTTCCTGTATGCATTAAATCTAAACCCTTAAATGGAACAAATGCTCTCTAGACTCGACTCTAGACTCAACACTCTCTGAAGCATCCAAACTGCGTTGTACTGACATGGCTTTCTCATCTACTCCAGTAGTCACTGGTCACTAGTGCCTATCACGGCATTATCGCAATTCAGGTTCAAAACCATGGTGGAGACGTACCCGTGGAAGCGCACTTCGGGTTTCCATTTGAAGGTCTTCGAGCTGGATTTGCAAGATTGGATACCACTGAAGCGTCCAAGGCCAGGCATTGGGTCTGGTTTTGTGGTTGGTATCCGGTGGGGGCTAGACTAGGAAATAGCGGGCTTGGCTCGACTAGATTCTAGATTAAAATGAGACACAAACCACCAAAGAATCCAACAATGCAAGTTGACAAATGTGAGTGGTCTGGAACCAAAAAAACTGTCACAGTTTTGATTTGGAACTTCTTCTTTTGGATGCATTGGATTCCATACAAAATTAAAATGGCAGAATATGTAATCAAAAGGTGGGCCAAACAAATCCAAGCTTGGTCAATTGTTCTGATGATTCTGATGCCACGCGGGTGACTAAGACTTGGCTCAAAAGTTGACGTAGCAAAGCAGTGCCCAGGGTCGTGGATATATGATATATGTAGCCGCCAAGTAAACACATGTCAAGTATCCAGAATCCAGATTCGAGATCATATCATATCTTACATGGATAGGACAGGCTTTGGCGGCTAACGGCTAAACGTCTAACGGTGCACTATTCACTATTCAATATTCATTTATTCACAGCACATCTATGGCATGGAATCTATGGTTAAAGTTTCTGCCAGAAATTGCATTGAGACATAGACTGAAGCCCAATCACGTGGCTATTTAAGACCATGGCATGCCATCAAGATTTGGAATGTAGCCGTAGCAGTCAGCAATGGATATCGAGCCACCTGAAGACACTGGCTGGGCTGGTGCTTCTGCAGAATTCCGCACTGATGCTGCTGTGGTTGACTCACTGCATCTGGCCCCGCGTTTGTTTAAACCAAAATCGAAGGGGCGCCCCAAGAAGAATCAATTGGAACATGGAGCGCGATCAAGTGAGTCAATTGTGCCGAGTGAACCGAAGGAACCAGCTGATTCCCAACTTCTCAATTTCTGCCTGATTGAGCCAGGGAATTTGATGGGATTTCCAGCTATTCAGCTTGCCCTGGTAGGTGCCCAGAGGGGGATTCGTCAGCAGCCAGCTTCAAAGACGGATGATGATGATGATGATTCTGTCTTGACAAAGTTTGTGCACCGCAGCCTCATACCTCCCCAAACAATGTCATCAAAGAAACACGTAAGTGAAAGTGTTGGGGGACGCACGGATGGCTATCATGAGGCTGTCTCATGCGCATTGGTGGAATCAGGCCTTTGTCAATGGGGCATGTTTCTCAAACGGTGTATGAGCATGATTCAATCCAAGGAGTTCAAAGGTTTGCTGTTCGTCAAACAACGATACTACGATGAGACACCACTTCGCCTTCGAGTTGGAAAATGTGGTCAGAATGTATCAAAAGTTCTGCAAACACATTTCCGCATTGGCCTTGTTGTGCAGAATGCGCGGACCAAAGAAATCACATGTTATGCTGGCTTTGTTCCCACTTGGCTACAAGTGATTCCAGATAAGAAAGCTGAAACTATGATGCAAGCACAAATGTGCTTCGAACAGAGTGTGGCATTCCTTGAAGAGTGCAGCCAACAGTTTGAAGTCAGTGTTCAAATGGTGACCACAGACAGAGCTGGAGAAAACTCTAAGTGCGAAACCGGAATCCATCGACTGAACCCCCATTTCCGCAAATTTCACTTGCCATGCGACATCCACAAGACATCCACCTGCATTAGCAGCATGTTCAAGCTTACAGAAAGCGCTGTGACAGGAATTGTGAATTTGGGACTGATGTTTCGTCCAGGTGGCACAGTTCAGGAAATGCGCAAATGCATTAGTGAGGAAATCAGATCCAAATTCAAATTGGTAGTCGGACCTGCACCAGGAGGTTACCTATCTGAATACAGGCAAGAGGTGTATGAATTGTTTCTGGGAAAGAACTTCAGTAATCAAGATGTGAAAAAGAAACATCAAGTTCTTCGAATCAAGCAAGTGCAAGTTTTGAACTTCTTTCTGAATGGAGACATTCAGAATGAATCCGAAATTGTGTGGTATGCTCCCTTCAACATCGCAAAGGAAGATGCGATTGAGCTTGTTTGCAAATATGTGCCGTTCGCTTTGCTGCCGGCAGCCATCGCGGTCTTTCCGCGCCACCGCTGGCACGGATGTGAAATTCCAATTGATCAGTTGGGATTGCTTGCTGCTCACCACAATTTGCTGAAACATGCATGCCTTCGCTTCTTTAAGCACTTCCCGGAATCAGGCACCACACAAGTTGCACAAACAGCACCTGCAGTCAAAGCAGCCTCGGCATGGGCAGCAGCAGCCATATCTTTTATGCCTGCGCCAGAAGAATCAGAAGATGCCCCAATCAATCAGCAGCAGCCACTTCCACTTCCAGTTTCGAACGCAGAGGCCACTGATCCACAGCAACAAGTATCGTGGGAAGAGTTTAACCGTTTGATCCGTGCCAAAGTCAAGCATTGGGTCTTGCAGGATGAAGTGTTAGCTTTGCCACTGCTTCGGTTTGCGTGTTCCCCCATCATTGGTTTCATGTTCGCTTGTCTGAAGATTGCAGGCGAAGCGTGGCAAACCCAGGAAGAACATTCACAACTTTTGACAGGTAAACGCAAGTACAGAGTCCTCGAAGCCTTTTTAGGCAAGGATTTGGAAAATACGTTTGCTGACTTGTCCCGGAGATTGCATTTGCAAATTCCAGCATTGCCGCTTGCAGCACACACTCGAAGATGCTGTGTTTTGCTGTTTTGCATGATTGCAAGAGCTGCCTCTGCTTTGCACTTTTTGATAAGGAATGTCAGGTCCGGATTGCCATACAAACTTTTCGCATGTTTGGAGGGTAGATCATCTGAAGTGACTCAGTCGCCACCATGTCTCCATGACTCCCTGACCAATGCATTCATGGAAGTTTTTGGGCCGGGTGAGCATGGTCTAGACGGGCCAGAGGCTGTGGCAACCTTGCATGTTTTGGCGGAAACAGCATTGGTGGACATTGCGGCAGTGGAGAGCAGGCATGCAACAATCCGTCGTGCTCTGGAGTCGGGATCCGTTCAAACCTGGAGATACACACTTGAACAATTGTCTGGGAACTTCGTTTGCAAACAAAGCTACAAACAAAGACAGCATGTCTCTGAAAGGCTGTTTAGAACAAAACCTAAAGAAAAGGTTCAGAGAACAAAAAAGCGTCGTGGTGGAGGGGGTGCCTGGCGTGCATTTGTCAGAGATCAATTGAAGAAACAAACCCCGCTCATGAATATGTCGACCGCCTTCAAAGCATTTTCCAATGATTATCGGCAGTTGACACCAGAGCAGCGTTCCAAGTACCGAGACATCGGAGAGGCTGCCACTCTGAGCCACTCAAAAGGCTTTCAAGCCTTTGGATCCTCTAGACCTAAAAAGACTAGGGCCAGGGTCAAGAAAGCAAACGCTAGCAGTGTGCATTCGTTGGAGAAAACCATTGCCATGAAACGAACAGCGTCTCTTCAAATGGTTGCAGCCGAGAACGCAAAAAGGCAACGCCGTGAATCAGACTTGATCTCACATTGTCGCAAGGCTTTGGGAATGTCAGTTGAGAACGAGCCAATTACAGTGGAAGAAGCTTCCGAACGGACACTTTCGATCACATCAATCCCGGTGCCGTCGCATGTCCCCAAGTCTTTTCGGATTGCGCCACCAAATGCAGCTTTGACCAAGGACTGGAGAGGGATGCTGGTTTCGAGGGTTGCTGCTTCTACTTAAACCCCCGGTTTTACTCACTGTATCACGATGCTCATAGTGACCAGTCTATTACTCAGTTCTGCTCACCTAGTCCTAGTCTCAACTCACCTTGATCCGTCCTGAAAGGTATGGTGAGCGATGGGTTGAATGTTAGGAGGATTGTTAGGACCTATCAGTCGGAGGGTTTTGATCTAGGACTGTTCGCTGGCTGGACTTGATTCCGTGGCTGTTGGTTCATCAAATTTACCCTTCCATCTTGGAGCTGCACATGTAGATAATGAACAGCTCAACGAGAACCATAGGGTATGCTGCATTTGCTTCCATCATGTTAATCACTCACCAGGACTTACCCGACTTGATGGATCTCAACTATAAAGTATGCTGTACTGGAACACGCATAGGGTGGGTTAGCCGTTAGCCACTGCTACTCTAATACCCCAGTTCAAGGGACTGTAACTTTATGGCCCTTACTAGGGTTGGTGTTGAATGATTGATGGGTATTGGTATTGGATGCTATTTTTGAAATGTATTGAATGTATTACAGAATCATTGAATGATTGATGGGTATTGGTATTGGGTGTTTTTTTTCTGGAATGTATTGAATTCATTATAGACACTTCATCATGCCTATTTACAAAATTGATATTTGCAAATACATATGTAGATATGTATATATAAATATCCTTATCTACATATACATTATTTATGTATCAATATACATTATATACATATCAACCTTGACGCTTGCCCCCTGCCAGAACGTTCTTGGACAAAGTGGTGGAAGCAAACTTATTGGGAAGTTGGGAGCATGTTGGGAGCAAAGACACCAACCCCTCCAGGCAGGCGCAGGTCCGTCATTGCCATCAAAACCAGTCCAAATGTTTGAGCCTGGAATGTGTTGTCATTTGCAGTGGTGTGTGTGCAGGGACGGCAGCCAGTCAAGCAATGCATATTTGTTTTACCAGAACGTTGTCAAAGTACTGAAACACAGTGTTGCTGCAATTCGCAGAGAGAGGGACAAAGAGAAACCCAAGTCCAAGACATCTCAGAAGAGGAAACCTGAATACCCACCACAGAGGAAACTTCTGGAAGAAGGGTTGCTGGTTTTGAAGCTCTCAGTTCGTCATCCTTGCAATTCGTTGGCATCCGAATCTCAGCAGGCCGGAAATTCATGGGGCAAGGCCAGCCTAGATTTCTCGGAATCAGATTCACTTTGGATTCATTTTAGCTATATGAACTACCAAAATTTCGATGGTGCAGGGGTGAAACTTGTGCAAGCACATGAAACTGACTGCCATGAAGCCGAGGGCGTGATCACACTCAAAGTTTCTGATCCATTGGATGTGGCCACTTTCAGGGAATTCATTTTCCGATTGAACTTGAACGTGGCTTGGGTTGGGGCTTGGTTTCAGATATTGCCAGACAAGAAGGCAGTTTCATTCGAGCACCTCAAAGCCAACACGCTGCATGTCATTGAAATGCCAGATCTAAAAATACCAAGCGCCATTGTTTGGAAAGGGTCTGCAGAAGAAAGGTCAGCGCGCAAAGCATTTCAATCAAACAAGCCTTCACAGGGTCATGGCCGACCAGGACCCAAACGGCAGAAGCAGTCTCTGAAAGATGCAGCCGCCATGTTCTTGCATCCGATTGAATCTGGTGTTGGTGAGTCTGGAGAAGCTAGAGATTTTCCTGCGCTAATGGACATTGATGAGAATGCGTCAAATGCTTCAGAATCAGACGACGCTGACCACAACGCAGATTTGGTCGACTTGTATGATTTGGCTGAACGTGCCGAACAACAGAAGGCTGACAAAAGACCATCTCAAAAACCCAGAGCCAAGACTTCAACCACTCAACCTGAGCCAGTGGCAGGCCCTGCTTCTAGTTCTAGCAGCTCGGGCATCAAACAGAAGAGCCAGCCAGAGAATGTTGCCAGTGCCCCTGCGCCAGTGCCGCCAGTGCCGCCAGAGTGCCGCCAGTGGCTGCATCCCACCCAAAAGGACCTGAAGCAGATCCAGCCAAACGTGCTGCAGCCGTTTCCAGGAAGAAAGAAGTTGCCGAGCAAGTCCTTGTCATTCCAGAGTATGGGGATATCCGCTTTAATCCCAAGTCCAAAGCATTGACAGCCCATTGTTCATGTGTAGATCATGGCATTCACGTCTGCAGACGCCAGAGAACAACGCAAAAAGCCACAAGACAGACATTGAGAAGCATAGGGCAAGGACGACCCTTGGGTTTTCTAATGGCATGGTTGCTTCAGCAGGACAAGCACAAGGATCAGGCCGCACATGTTGGCTCACACCCAGGCAGCTTGTCATTCAAAGACCGAAAGAGTGCCCGTGAACAGCTGAAACGACTACCAGGTGCCAGCACATTTCTTGATTTCGAGCGACCAAAGGAAGATGGAGAAGATTCAGAACCAGAGGTTGTAGCGTAGGGCCATTGCAAGTTCGACGGTCCGATGCAGAAAAAAAACAAGTGGCTTGTCTCGGCTTGTCGTCACCCTCCCGTTTGAATCCACTCCAAACCCATTCTTGATTCTTGAATGATTTTCAGGGGCGAATGCGCTATTGTTTGGGAATCTCCAGGACTCGAGCGCCCCAGGGTTGATGTAAGTCTTGGCCAAACCTGGACCTAGACCAAAAGACCTAGTTGTAAACGTAATGCTTGCTGGTGGCGGCTATAGCGGCTAGGGCAACTACAGGGTCGTTGGTCAAGGTTCTTTGGGTACTGGGACTGGAAGAGTAACTAACCTAACTAAGCCTAAGTCTAAGTCGCAGATGCATGAACTATGATTGGGATGATGGATGGTAGTTATTGATTACCAAACGCGCAACAAAGTCAAAGTTGCAATGACAGTTGCCATGGAGCATGACTTCAGACACATGGACACGGCTTACCAGTCACTACTGGCATCATTGGTTGCGATTTGTATGTCAGCTTTACCATCCATCAGTTCATGTGCAAAAAACGGTCATACAAATATATGAGCTGAGCTGTTCTAATCTAATCTAATCTACTGATGATTCTAATTCTAATGAATTCGAATGGTTCTCATACATTGCAAGGACATGGAGGAACCCAAATCAAAGCTTGGGAGTCTTAGTCTTAGCCTGAAATCTAATCATAATTATCAAAGATTCATTCAAGGAGTACCATCACCACAAGTGCAAGTCTCAGTGCATATGCATTGCATTTTCATGTCATAGGCAGGTACTTATTCAATACCAATGCCTATGCCAGTGACTGCCAGTCAATCCATCTCCATGTGCATTCCCACATGCAAGTGTGAAGACATAAACACCAACACATGCCATATGTTGGTTTCACAGCTGTACAGTATTTATTTGAACAGCTTTGCGACATGCAAGCTTGTCAGTTATACACAAATCAAATTTGTATCGTGCATAATAAACAAAACATGTGTCCACACTCTTCTGTTCAACTTTTTATACGCGTATGCGCACATGTAAATGCACAGCAATCCAAAATCTATAGTTATAGCTCGCAGATGCTGCAGTATACATGCAATGAATATGAAAGTCATTTGCACGCATGTCCATGTGCATGAATACAGCTATGTTTGCAATAACATGGACCGCGGACACTTCACTTCAGTAAGTGATTGACTTTGATCATTGCATACGGTCCAAAACCATGGCCAAAGTTCAAACGTTGCTCGAACCAAACAAATAAGGGGCCTGGAAACTAGTACGCCAACATAATCGACCGGCACTATCTCATTTTAGCTTCCTGAATCCAGAGGAAATCAGACATGTGCCATTTGTTGCCGCATCCCCCGGAAGGCTCTATATCATTTTCCTCAACAAGGACTACTTCGACAAGCATCATCTGGAAAGGTTAGCTGCGTTAATGGAGGCCGGGGTTTGGGCCAGCCGAGGATTCCTGAATTCTGAATTCACGATGAATTATTTGAACTAGAAAACGATCATTGAAGACTGATTACTGATGGCTAGCACGTATGAGTGAAAGAAGCAACATCTCACCAGCCTTGGAAAAAACCTAAGCCTTTGATTGCGCAACTTCATTTTTTCAGAACCGGGTCAAAAAAACAAGAGCACCAGGAACACATACAAACGTGCACATGAAAGCCACATCGAATAATGATACAATAAGACAATTCATTGCTTTGATAATTATGACATGACTCATATCATACATACATATTACCATTATCTATGTTTCAATGATTACATCATTTGCAACAAAGAGGCGGTTCTTGTATTGTAGCGCAGTGTACTCAAGCCTTTGAAGACTTCCTTGGATCCTGCCCTGCCCTACCCATTCCTACATCTCAGCCTTGAGTCCTGAAGGCCACGGAAAGAGCTGCGCTGAGATTCAAGGAGAGCGGGGTTTTCCAGTTGGATGATGCTCTCATGGACAGGGAGGGCGACCAGTTCAGGCATGTGAGCCAGGACATGTGCCGTGATGGGAATCTGCAGGACTGCCCTTTTGGAATTCTGGGAATCCTGACTTAGGGGTACGGGCAGTGACAGCCAGGGTTTCGGCTGGTGGCTGGCCTTTTGCTGGGAGACTGGGGGGTTCAAAATCTGTGATTTGTTTTTGATTGTTTGTTGATATTATTCTGATTATTTTCTGATTATTTTCTGATTTTTTTGATTATTTTTTG
>VSDK01008713.1:17500-54574 GCA_009767595.1 Symbiodinium kawagutii | reverse complement strand
CTCTCAGTCCTGCTGAATCGCAACTTTTGCGTACCACTCCACTTCGGTTAAATGGGGTTGGTAAAGAGATTGAAGGGATAGATCGCATGTCAGAGCACTCTCAGACCATAGATGGGGTAAGCCAGCAAGCTTGGGGAATTCCTTACACTCCGGAAGAGTTCGTAGCTTTGGGTCATGCTTACCTAAGGTACTTTGTGATGCGGTGGCCAAGAACTTTGGCACATCGGAGCCAGTGAACTTGGTGGAGCTGCGTGCCGAATGGTTCAAGAAATGGCTGCATGTTGCGCATCAACTGAAACCTGATGAGGATGCCTTGAAGAAAAACATGCCTCAGCACATGGCCAACATTTTAAGCCCTAAAAGGTTGCTCCTGTGGAAAGTCATGCTCCAAAGCGTGCAATATGCCGACATAGATGTTGTAAATGAGGTTATCAATGGTGTCGAGCTTACAGGAAACATCCCACCTTCAGGCATTTTCGAGTCGTTTTTCAAGGGAGCTGAGATCACCGAAGCAAAGCTTAAGGAGAGATCGCAACCTGAAAGAATTGCAGCATTCTACAGTGCTCGTTCGTCGGGTGATGAAGAGATAGATGATGCTGTCCTCGAAAAAACTGAAGCTGAAGTCTCAAGCCAGTGGGCACAGGGTCCAATCCCTTTGAATGCCTTGCCCCAAGATGCTGTGGTAAGTCGTAGGTTTGGCTTGAGGCAATCGGGAAAGATTCGTCTGATTGATGATCTGAGTGGAAGTTCCATAAATCAATCTGTGCAATCGATGGAAAGTCCAAAACCCCAAGGGACAGATGTGGTGGCCAGCCTCGCACTCGAAGTCCTTAGGCATAACCCCAGTGGTAACGTAGTCGGCCGCACCTTCGATATGAAATCAGCCTACAAACAGCTAGCTCTGTCCAAGGGTTCGTTGTGGGCATCCTTTGTTGCCATCTTCAATCCAAAGACTCGATCTCCAGAAATTTACCAGTTGCTCGCAGCCCCTTTTGGTGCAACAAGAAGTGTATACTCTTTCCTTCGGGTTGCTGCAGGGATTTGGTTTCTTGGAGCGAGTGCTCTGGCGTTGCCTTGGACTGTGTTCTTTGACGATTTCATTGTCATGACCTCTTCAAGTCTTGCTCAGAACACTTCGGCGGCGGTGTCCTTGTACTTCAAGCTTTTAGGCTGGTTGATTGCTGAAGATGGTTCGAAGGCTTGTGATTTTTCGGAAGAAATGTCGGCTTTGGGCATTTGCGTAAATTTCTCTAGAGCTTCTGAAGGGATCGTACTTTTCTCCAACACTGAAAAGCGAGTTTCGGAACTGTTGACCACCATCAGCTCCTTCCTTCAGTCGGGAACTATGACAGTGCTGGATGCCCAGAGGCTTCGAGGTCGCATGCAGTTTGCGGATGGTCAAATTTTTGGAAGGGTTGGCAGTCTCTGCATGCGAGCGGTTACGCAACATGCATTTGAACATGGAGCTGGTAAGCTGCAACCATCCACTGTCCGGGCTTTACAGCGTTTCGCCACTAGTTTGAAGCTAGCAGTTCCCCGCTTGGTTCAACGAGCAGCCGACGAGACGTGGTACATCTTCACGGACGCTTGCTTTGAGCCCAAGGACGGAGTGCCCTTCTGTAGTATTGGAGGGGTCCTAATCAGTTCTGCGGGGTCAATCCTCTCATTCTTCTCCGAACAATTGAATCGGCCTCAACTTGAGTTATTGGGCTGGGGGCCAAAGAAGACAGTCATTTTTGAAGCCGAACTTCTAGCGTTGATAGCGGCAGTATCAATCTGGAAGGACTACATCAAGGGGTCCTTAGTGGTTTGCTACATTGATAACAACTCGGCGCGCGATGTGGCAATTTCAGCATCTGCTAGGAACTCTTGTGCGAACAATCTTTTGGACAAGCTAGTTGCTGTTGAAATGGATACAAGCAGTTTTTATTGGTTTGCTCGAGTGCCTTCGCCTTCAAACGTTGCAGACAAGCCATCAAGATTGGATTGCAGCGAGATGGAAGCGTTGAAGGTAAAATCAGTCCCTGCTCTTAGTTTGGTCGATTCAATCTTGGTTGAGACTCTCGGTTAAGAGGGGGTTGACTGACTTGATTGCCTTGGAGTGGAATGGATACAATACAGATATTTTTCTGCAGTTGCTTGCACCTTGACTTCAGACGTTTGGCAAATTCTCGGCTTGGAAGATTCACCTTCTTGACGTAACCTCTTGCTTGATTGTGAAATCCTGCCCCATGTCACCGAGCGAAAAAAGAAAGCTGCTGAGTGAGTGCACAGTTGAGTTGTGTGATGAAGCAGATTGCATGTCTTTTGATAAGCATGCTGTCAACTCGTTGAAAGCACATTATCGATTGACGTGCAAAGACATGGAATGTCGTTCTGCTTCATTCATCTTTTCATCCTCCTCGACATTTCAGTTCCGGGTGGGTGGTGGGAGCTCCTTTAACTTTGAGGAGCCAAAGCCATCCCTCCCCACTACGTTCCCACCCTGCTTTGGCACGGGGGTTGACTGACTTGATTGCCTTGGAGTGGAATGGATACAATACAGATATTTTTCTGCAGTTGCTTGCACCTTGACTTCAGACGTTTGGCAAATTCTCGGCTTGGAAGATTCACCTTCTTGACGTAACCTCTTGCTTGATTGTGAAATCCTGCCCCATGTCACCGAGCGAAAAAAGAAAGCTGCTGAGTGAGTGCACAGTTGAGTTGTGTGATGAAGCAGATTGCATGTCTTTTGATAAAATCCTGTATTTATTTTTTCGATCCCACCAAAAAAATCCATATTATGTACAATGTCCTTGATGTTTCCATGTCATATTTCTATTGTTGATGCAGGAATCAAATAGCGCCCGCATTCGATCCAAATTAAAATCTATATTGTTTAATACATGTAAAAGTATTTGAAAATATCCATTTTTCAATTTCATTACAATTCAACACGAAAAAGGATTCGGGTCAACGAACCACAAAGACAGCACACCACAAAGAGGAGGGGGTGGACGGGGTGAAACTAGAACGTGGAATAGATATTGCATGAATTGTACGTATTTGATGTTTATATATTCTTGTTTTTCTCACACAAATATTTACACAGATATATCTGTATATTTACATAGATATATCTATATATTTGTATTTATTTAATGATCTTTTTGCAAATGATTTTTGGTATTTATGTGTTTATGTGTTTATGTATTTATGTATTTGTGCATTTTTGTATCTATGTATTTATTTTTCTATTTACTTCGATTTTTATGAATCTTCATGTCTTTATTTTGTAAATTTTATTCATCGAGAATTGGTTTCGATATGTTGTACAGTATTGCTTTCATTGTTTCCATGCTTGTTAAAAATAATGTTGGCATTTATTTACACATTGTTTTTGATTTTAAAAACATAAGGTATTTCTTTTATCAATTGTATATATCGCACATGCGAAACATTGCAATTTTGAGTTATTAAAATTGCAATTACAATGCCGCACAATGAGTGTATGATTCAATGAACAATTCCGAAATTTGATTCGTCATAGATTCACAAATAATGGCGACCAGAAATAATGAAATTCAATTGATAATAACGGATAAATTCCATTGGTACAATTGAATTTCCAATTGATACCGAACCATTTTTTCGAAAACTAAATGAAATTAATCAAAATGAAATTCCATGGATAATCGACCCATTTCAATTCACGATGTAGTTTTCCTTTTGTGGCGTTGGTCGCGTGCATATTTCCAGAAACAAAAAAACATCAAAATGGATCGCTTTAGGGCTCAGACTAAATGAGTTTGCGAATGTGGGTTTTGGAAAATTCTATTTCTTTTAAAACATTATTAAAAAAATGTCATTGATCATTTTGAAACTCAGACTGGTTGAATCCCCAAATTGTTGGTTTTAGAAGGTTGTTTTTTGAAAAAAAAAATCAAAAAAAACCGATCAAAATCGAGCATCTTGAGGTTCCCGCATCATTAGGTTCGATTAATCGAAATTACTTTTCAACTGAATTGAATTATTCTTATTGAATTTGTTGAACTCTTTTCACTTGTTGATGGCGGCTGGCTTTTCACTGCGTACAACTCTTAGGGGTTGCACTGTCGTGTTTTCTTTTGCTTAGTTGGTCTCCATTTGGCCTTGAAACAATCTCAACATGGACTGTTTGTTGCACCACGTCATGTGACGAGAAAACAGACACCAAAAAATTGGATCCAAATCAAGAACAATCAGGCAACGATCTGAAAAGGTCTCCTTTGACCGTGGCAGAAGACCGAGGCAGAATTGGAACAAAACTGCAAAACAATGCCGAATCAAATGTCAAAATAGGAACCCATCAAGCAAAAATGAGAGAGAAAAAACCAACTGATGAACTCAAATCGCCTTGGATTTTCGCAAAAATCTCAACTGTTTTCTCATTCACCGACTTGTCAACGTCATATGACCATTGTTGCCGCAGTTGGATTATCTCAAATTGGGGCTTGCAGCTTCAAAATAAAAGACTTCATGGGTATGGAATTGTATCTACAAGACTGGTGCTGACAGATACTGCAGGGGAAGTGCGGTAGGAGGCCACAGTTCAGAGTACCTTTCCCAATGTTTGAAACTTTTCAGCAATTTTCCCATTGGGCAATAAAAACTTCGCCTCAATTGCGAGACCGCGGTCCAAGTGGGATCAGTCAGCCTCAAAGGGGAAAACCACAATCAATGTCTTGAGCAAAATTTGGTGAGAAAACAATCAAGTATATTGATCATATATAAGTATATTTTGGTTTTAGCTTAATCTTTGTTCATATCGTTGCCTTTCGGATGATCCTTTTTTTGTTGAATTTCTAAAGGAGGCGTTTGACGAATCCTACTTTCCTTGACCCAAATCTTTGCTGACATGCACAAGAACCAGTCACGTTGGACAACCCCCACCAACAACAGAGTGATCTTATGTGATTTGCACAGCCAGGCAGAGTTCCTAACTCGTGTTGCGCCAATGTAGCTAGCTCGAGCCTCTGCCTCTGCCATCATGGAGGCCTACATCAGCGCCCCTGGTTTGTGAAGCCCTTGGATTCTTGGTCGATGTTGAAGCTCAAACGTTTGCTCAAAGGGGCTGTCTTTGTGAGAAGAACTCTTTTCCATCTCAACCTTTACTGTGCATGAGACTGAGTGGGTGTAGGTTCATACTGTTGCCAGCCATGTAGTGTTGATTTTGTGGTTCCCTACCCTCCTTGAGTTGTAATCTACTACCATGTACTTGAGCCCTCTACAAAGTCGGAAGGATGTGTTGCTGGGCTACTTGGGCCAGAAGCTAGAGGAGCGAATCGGCAACTGCAAACTTCACAAGTCCATGCCAAGACATTGATTGAAGTGAATTTGGAGGCCCAAGTTGAGCTGCAACAAATAAACATGACCGTTCTCAGTGTGAAACCATCCACCTTTGGGTTTGATAGCTGACATTTTGAAGCTGTTGCAATCCAAGAAGGAGACGCACTCAGCTTTGGATATCCGATCCAGTCGATTTGGAGGCGCCATCAGACTCAGCTCCCAAGTCGCATTCTAATTTTTCAATCTTCTGACAGCTCTGTTTCCATAGGATTTTTGTGGTGCACGCAGCGGGCCATGTCAGGCTTTTGCTTTCTCGCTCTGTGCTGTTGCCTCCAGGAGCTGTAGTCTGGAACACGCAGCCGTCTGCAGAGTCGTTAGTCCAAAGGCAAGCGGCAGCAAAAGATATGCTCTTTGAGTCTTCATGGCTTCGGATTCAAACACTGAACTCCTCAACTCCGGCATTTTTTTCTTTCGCGGCTTTTCATATGTTGCCCATGGTGCAAGTCACTTGTGAAAGCTTCTGGTGCAACGTGGTAAAGCATAGTTTTCAACGGGATGCTCTGCCGGGCCAGGAAAGACTTCTTGACCTGCGGCGTTTGTAGTGAACCTCTGGCAAGCTGCTCAGCCACACGGAGGGACTGTTGCAATCCTCGCTGAGAATCATTGGGGCAGGTGCAGCATGGTGCAGCAAGGTGCAGCAAGGTGCAGCAAGGTGCAGCAAGGTGCAGCAAGGTGCAGCAAGGTGCAGCATTCTTCTCATTCTTTTCTGTAACATCTCTGTCTTCTGGAAGATCTCCCAGGTGCTCTTTGTGCAGATATCTGCTGGCTACGGCGACTATCCAAAGCGCCTGCTTTATGTCTTCGGATGCCGCAGAAGCCCCTGTGGTTGGCGACTGAGGAAATTAGTGATCATCTTGCCCTTGGCTTTGGCAGAGCAAATCGTCCGTTTCGAGACCATGATCAAGACTTCATCATCTCTGTTCAGAATCTCTATAAGTGCCTAGGCGCTTGAGTCTTGTTGGCCCTGTTGCATAGGGTGATGGCCCTTATTTCTTTTAGAATTCTTTGTGTTGTTCTTTCTTTATTGTTTTGTTTTCTAAATCATCTAAAATCATTTTAGTCTGATTTATAAATCTGATATCTATTGTTTGTTTTATCCCTTTATTTCAATGAGTAACTGAAACAACAGATGTCTCAAAGGCTGCACCCAGGTGTTGATGTGAAGGCCTGGAGAGTACTGCGCAGTGCCCCCCCGAAGAAAGGAGAAGTGCGAATAAATTTGTAGAGAAATTAGAAAGAAGTTACAAGAACACCTCAGTAGAAGAGAAATTAGAAGAAAGACGAGAAGTTAGTGGAAGGAAAAGAGGTAGAACTGTGAGAACACCTGAAGTTGGTGGAACAGCTCAGTGGAGGGATATTAGAAGTTCTTTGCTTCTCTCAGAAGTTCCAGGATGTGGAGTGAAGAAACTCTTGATTGAAACCACAAAATCGGTGAAGTGCATATGGCAGAGTGCGATGATTGAAGTATCATGGAATTTCCGTTTTTTTTAGCTCAGCCAATGGTGAAACCGCAGGTACTGGGCCGATGATTTCCCAGGTGCCAGGGAGCCCTTGAGGTCTTCAGCACGTCATCTAAGTAACTTCCGCCATCCGAAATCGATGGTTTTAATAAGGAGATCACCCATGTTGAAAAAACATCAATTCAGGGATGTACCATGTATGTACACATTGGACATTCATCCCTCTCTCAGAAATCGTTTGTTTGGAAGTAAGAATCTTGAATATGGCACAGAATCCAATTCCTAGTGCATCTCTCTTGGACATATTGTGGCGATGAAACCTGGTCATGGTTTCTAAACATTTCGCAATAAACATTGTCAAACTTATTCGCTTCCGGGAGAGTCCTGATTTCGGGCCCGAGAATCGATCGCCCGACTCTGAGCAGTTGATCCAGTGGGCTTTGCATGAAGATGCTTAGCCCATCATTCTTGGGATGCCTGGGGCACCATTTGGGATGCCTGGGGCACCATTTTTAGACAGACCGACAATTAGCAAAACACATTGATGGTATAACCAGCCAACAGTGACAAAAAGTAACCAAGTGAGGCACCCGCAGTATCGAGTTGCTTGATGTCATCATCATACCAGAGTTCTTGACAGTTCCAGTCAGTGGTACATATTTACCCACAGGCCCACTGGTTTTCCAGAGGTTCCAACAGAGATTTCTTCGATGATAACAACTTAATGGTTCTCCGTTGGTCAGTAGGTTTTGAGCATTGTAGCTGCCCCAGAAATGAATCTGGCAGTACATGTCAGTAGATTAGCTGCATTTCAACATCAAGGCAGTGTGGTAAATCTCACGTTGTTTGGATAGCCACAGGCTCTGAGTGCCATGTCAGGCCAACCAAAGGGAAGCCACGCCAAAGCCTGCGGAAGCAGAAGGCTCCCTTCAACGAACAAAGAAAAAACCATCATGATCGGTTCCGGGAATTCCTAGGAATCAGCAACGGCTTTCGAAGTTTCGCGAAACTCTTATTGCATTTACAGTTGATCTGATTTGGTTGGCTTTGATCTCAAAAAGACGCATTGAAGCAACACATGTTTCCGAAGAGCAAGAGTAAACTGGAGCCAAGATTGAAATAACACGACTCAAGCACTTGTCTCCTTTGATGATTTACACCAAAAGTAAGAGCAGGAGAAGGCGGGACATACCTGTAGCATGTGACAAAGTACGTGACTTTAGAGCCGCGTTGGTGCGGCATTCGCCAACGCAGCATTATTTGTGCATTGGCTTCAAGTTACGTAGGGCCTCATGCCCATCTTCCTTGGACCATGATCAGCTAGTCCAGTTGCTGATCCGAATGCCATGCATTTTGGGATTCCAACAGGTCTTGGACCAGTCAAAGGTGCTCTATGGTGCTGCTGTTTTCGACGTAGATTGATGTCCCAATATGGCTGGCCATGTCTTCAATACATCTCACTACTTTGCCACCAGTTCCCGCTCTGATCCCACCACCTTTACTCAACTCAACTTGCCACTATCTTTCAAGTTCCCAGGTGGCTACACCATTGATTTGGAAGATTGGGGTGCTGATGGTGGCACTGATGATTGGAGCGTTCCTGGAGGTGAGATGCAACAAACTTTCATACATGCAGAATTCTCCAGGACATCCGAGGTGAGTTGCCCTATCTACCTTGAATCGAGCACTACGGATGCTTCGTAACAGTAATGCTTAAGTCATTCGGTCTGAGACAGTGCGAAAAGACGAACCATTCATACTCGTCAAGACCATGCAGTTGTGCATGTTGGCTCCAACTTTTTGAAAAGACACAGGATGTCATCCGAATGTCCTGGACTGAGGTGCTTCGTTGGATGCAGATGCAGAGATCGAGGAGCGCTTGGTCGAGGAATGTGACAATCTGATGCCACTGAGCTGAGGCGTTGCTGGCAGCTCGCGGCTCCAAGGCTTTGGATGACTGTTCATAGCAATGCTGGCCCCCATCGATGCCAATGGCATGGCCATGCATGGTCCAATCTCAGGATACCCAGCACGTTTCTGAAGGTGTGAGTCGGAGCGAGTGGTGAGTTCCCTGTTGCTCGTTTGGTGAGTGATAGGAGTTATGAAAGTACCAGGTAGTTGGATCATGACTCGGCGTACCTACGAGAGAGAACACGGCGGTTTCCACTGCCTGTGCAGGCAAACCAACAGCCATCGAGAGAGGAAAAGCTGAAGGAAAGGTCGAAGGAAAAGCTGGTGGAGGCCCGCGAGACAAAATGATTTGTCGGCGACGTGACATGACATTGATCCGACCAACACCATGAAATCATGAAACATGGGGAAGATACACCTTTGATATTGGACAGTGGACATAGTAGAGAGTCCATCTTACTGGTACTGTACCTTGTTGACATGCTTGTTCGACTCTTGATTTTAATCTCAAATGCATGCTTTTTGACAGTTCGGAGATACTTGGGCTGTTTTCGACAGGAGAATCCAAGCATGTGGCACGGAGTAAGAGAAGCACCGTCCAGGTGAGGGTAGCATAGCTGTGTTGACCAATGTTTGGCTGGTATTCGAGTTGGTCCCGCAGTTGCTCTTCCATTTCACCCATCCTTCACGAAGAACATCGAGCATTTGTGTACTTGCAGTAGTTCCCACGATTTGCAAGCAGTCCCCACTTGGTTTTTCGCACCTCTCCCGCAGCTTTGTGAGGACCATGACCCAACGATCTTACTGTGCCGTTTAGTCATCTGGGAAGTCCGAAATATTGGGAGGTCTTCCAGCTGGCCTTGTCTCTCCCTGACCGTGGACTACGAGCCTTGGGAGGCTGCAAAAAGTGGAGATCATGAACATGAGCTCTGGCAGATTCTTGGCCTCAGGGTATCTCAACCCACAATTCGTCCCTGTTTGTTCTCCAGACTTCGCCCAAATGAGATTAAGCGAACAAACCGGGTACCTGCAGAACAAATTTGGGGAAAGCAATACTTGCATCCTGAACAATCCCTTCTCAGGAAATACTTGCAGAGCGAACTTGCTGGGAATGAGGACCAGGGCCGAGGATGGCTAAGGGCAATGCAATCTCTTTGTCTCCATAACTTCTGCCTAGGCTGTACACATCTTTACGCATCTTCACAGAATACATCTCTTTGTCCTCCGGGAGAAGTGTAGTTTCAAGAGCCAGACTTTGTTTGGCGATGCTTCACGGTGGGGAATGGATTGGCTTTTGGGTTAGGACCTCAGCATGTCTGGACCCATGCCTAAAGAGTTGGAAGCAGAGGCAGGGAGCTGACTTGGCTTATCAGATGATGTAAACAGGAGGGGTTCATGATGGTTTATGTTGGATCCAACTCAGGGTCTAAACTGCTCAGTAGTTTCAACAATTGTGCCTGCAACTGTAAGTGGATGCAAGTGGTTATACTACCCAAGTCAGTATGGGAATTCCTGCTTACAGATAGTGGATTACACCTACTGCAAAATGTTTTGTTTTACAGAATCCGGCAATTGACCATAGCTCATTCTCCTGGAGTTGGCCATGAGAGTGTGCGCAGTGGTTCTACTGGGTTTGTAGTTGATAGGGTTCACCAGGGTGTTATTTGAGATTACTACAACTGTTCTTGGAGTACTTATGCACTAGCCAGTATCATCAGTGTCACGGGATGTCAGACTCTTCAGTTCTTGGCGCTGTGATTCTCTGTCACCCTCTGCTTGGTCAGCTCAAACCTTTTCGACCGTAGACGTGTAAGCCTTGACTTGCAACGTGCGGAGAAGCGATGGCATACATCGTAGCCCAGAAAAACACCTTCTTGGAGTTTTACGTTGAGGCTGCGTTGTTGTGAGGCTCTGTTGGAAGGTAGTAATGATGAAGTTCTAAATCTGCTGGCTTAAACCAGCTTAAAGCTGTTAAGTCTGAGACATCTTGAAGCAGTCAGAGACACATGTCACCTACTTGTGTATGATGTGGATGTGCTGCCTGCTTTTGTGTCCCTAGGGTGTACAGTTACAAGGCAATGACAAGTTTCTCATTTGATATTGTTTCTTCACCAGAGTTCTTCCATGAAAACTTGTCTTTGTTCCACCTGCAAATCCCTGACACCGAACGAGTTCATGCAGCAGGTTGCCTTCTCTCAACCAACGGTTCGAACATCGATTGCAACAATGACCTGACAATTTCAAGATAGTGACAGGTTTCAATTCGTATTTGTCTAATGACAGAGTCTGTTCACAGGATGCTGCTCACTCAGCTCTCTCAACTCGAAGAAGATCGTGGAGCTGTGGGGACATCCGGCCAGCTTCGCTCAAGCTGCCAGATCACATCAAAGATGAGCGGCCCATGCAGCAAGAAGACAAACAAGAAGACAAGCAAGCGGCAAAGGCCAAACAACATGCTAACGGCACTTGCAAACCTTGCGTGTTCTTTGCAAGCAACGCTGGATGCACCCGTTCCACATGCAATTACTGCCACTTGACCCATACCCCACCTTCTGGCAAGCGCCCCCCAAAGCAGCTGCGTCAGAGTTACAAAGAGAGAGTGCAGAAAGTCCGTGAGCAAGTGCAGGTGGGGGATGAATTTGTCGTGAAAGCAGTTGAATTTCATCGTTGTGAAGTTGCTTCTTAGGTTCATTGTAAATTGATTGTTTCTTCAACATTCTTCAACTATTGAGTTTGAAATTCTTCAACTATTGAATTTCATTTTTTTCAAATTTCTTTCTGCCAAGTCGATTTGTATGTTGCGTCCTGTTGATCGTTGCGAAGCCAGGAACCTGAAGCTCTCCACGCTGCTCTGCAAGACTTGGCCAGCCAAGATCGCTACCTTCGTTGGCTGATCATCGGCGAGATCGAAGCCGGGAATGCGGGGAGCCAAGCACGGTAGCACAGCCACCGGGGGAACCGGTGACTCAAGGGATCATGACTGTCCTCGTGAGACCAAGTCATGGGGCGAAACTGGGGACACCTTTGATTCTGAGGTTTCTGGGCTTCAGTGAGCTTCGAAGCCATGCAGCATATTCCTTCCTATTTCGGAGTTTAGCTCCAAAGAATTCCTGGAAACCAAAAAGACTCAAATTGGCTGGTTGCAATTCTTGCGAAAGCACACCAGTACCGTTGTTTGATATGCATGCGATCTTCGATGGTCATAAGTCATAAGGCTTTAAGGAGTCATTTTGGGGAGGTCTTTTGTAATTGAAGCCTTGCTTTATGCTGGCTTCTTGATCGTGGCAGCGGAACTCGGGGTTTCGATTTTTGAGCCCCAGCCAGAATTTTCTCCAAAAGTCCTTGCTCCATGTTCTTCAAAGCATATGTGAAGATATGTGAAGAATCAAGCAGAAAATGCCGACCCCTTCAGGCAGTAAGTTTTTTGTTTGGAAGAACGTGCTTGCAAGCTGACCGGCCCTGAGGGCCTTCGGGGTCCAAAGGTCCATTTTATCGAGAGTTGGCTGCCTCATGATCTCTGCATTGAGTTCGGGCCCGTGCATCTTGCCCATGCCGCATCATGGACCTATGGGGCCATGAATCAAGTGCGGCAGTTTAGCGGTGACATCGGAGCCTATCTTTCCTTCAATTCGTTTCTTGCCAGTTTTGGAATGTTCTTCACCAATCTACCGTTCCATACAGACGTCTGAATCAATTATTCTTCATTCTCTGAACATTGAATATTGGAATCAGCAGCCGGGCGAATTTCCGTCGGCAAAAAGGAGGGAGGAGTCGGGCCATGCTTTCACATTTCTTTGGTGAAATCCTGTAACAAGCACCTTGGTGAGCAGCATTATTTTCTCTCGAACAGTTCATTTTAGGAGGCTCTTGTAGCAATCCTTCACGAGTCTTGTCTTCCTGGTGGCCAGCAGTGCTTGTTGTTGTTCCCCAGTATGATGGCTGTTTCAGAAAGGACATGATTCGTCTGCTTTGCCAGTCATATTGAGTCAGCTTGGATTGCGTTCTACAAATACGGATAGGTGAAGACCCATCTCGGGGAAGAATTCGGCAACATCGCCAGAAATGGCTAGTGGCTTCAGCATTGACTAATTGTAATAGTTCACTCTGAGTATGCTCGGCGTTGACCCAGCCGCAGAATCTGAGCATGTTTGAACCGGTTTGGGAAGACACACTGTGCAGGCAGCGAACCTACGGCAAGAATTCGGAGATTCTCAAGCTGGTCACGAGGCTGAAAAAT
The DNA here is from genome assembly GCA_009767595.1 of Symbiodinium kawagutii. Classification (NCBI taxonomy): domain Eukaryota; class Dinophyceae; order Suessiales; family Symbiodiniaceae; genus Symbiodinium; species Symbiodinium kawagutii. The sequence continues at coordinate 41,599 of VSDK01008713.1, read as the reverse complement.
CCGCCATCGGAAGCTTACTGGCAGGAAATCTGTGCCATTACATTTCTGCAACCTGCACAAGCATTTTTCAGTGCTTGCACCTGTTGTTCTTGACTGCCTAAGAACTTGTCTCATTACAGCAAGCAAAGCTTAAAAAGTTGGTGCATTGGACAAACTCCAGAGCAATGCGATTGCAAAGAGATCTTGTTTCAAAATGTTCTGAAGTCAGGTTGATTGGTGGCACGATGGGTCCTGAAGTCGAATTTGCATTGGTCAAGACTCAGGACAAATGGCGGTGTAAACCCAAACCGCAACCTCAATTAGGACAGCTCCCAGAAATGGTTATGCCTCAAACTGTTGCTTTCTCTATTTAGTATGCATGACTGTTTGGGATTGGCTGAGGAGAAAGTCTATTAACTGCTGTTGATCGAAGGAAGTTTGGAAGTCAAATGTCCGTGTGGAAAGTGGTAGCAGGTAGTTCCTTGGAAGGGATGTTCCCTCAGAAGAGATTACAAAAAAGAAGAGATTTGAAGAGAAAACATGGCTACGTGACGGAGAGTAAGCAAGCAAAAATGCTAGGTTTTTCAACAATTTTATACCGGGCGAGGTCGGTGGCGAAACTCGGAGCAAAAGTTGCACCGCGCTGTGGCGGGTACGCGATGTCTTATGATGAGATGTGCAAGAATTGCCCGCCGCAATGGCGCCAAATACATTTACAAGTCAAATGTGAACTGTGGAGTTGGGCCTTTTTTGTTCCAATGAAGACAGGCAGGGATCAATAGGGGAAGATAAAGATGGATCCAAATGGAGAAACAGAGACCAGCGGACAGAGAAACAGGTACACAGACAGAGAGAGAGGGAGACGAGAGAGAGGGAGACGAGAGAGAGACAGCCAGAAAGAGAGATAAAAAGGATTAAAAAGGTAGAAAGACAGGAAGCCAGACAGTTAGATTGTCAGATAGGCAAATAGATTAGAGAGATGGACAGAGATGGAGATAGATAGAAAGATCAGATAGAGAGACAAACAGACAGGCAGATATAAACAGAGAGATTCCAGTTGCATATTGCTCTTTTAGCGGATCGCTCTGTCATCTATGCATGGCAGACAGCCTCCCCCGGTTTCAAATTTTGTAAGCTTCCGCTACCGCCTTGTGCGGTACTACTACCCGCTGTAACAACTGTAGTATCTGTTTGGAGCAAATTGACGGAGTTTGAAGCGCTGCGAAAATTTTTGGAAGGCAGGCTTCGGTGACGAGGAGCGCGGATGAGCGTGGGTTGTGTGAGAGATGCAGCTGACCTTGCAGAACTTACGCCCTTTTAATGTGTCTCACTTGGATGGCAGTGGGGTAAGCAATCGAAATTTCTCTAGCAGGCTTGATTTGTCTTGGACAATCCTTGGAAATTTCATGATGTGAATCAGGAGACTTGTTGTCATTACTTCGTATTACTCCACTATTGTAGCAAGAGTTCCTACGCAATTGGGCTCTGAGTGATTCGTTCTGTCGCTTGCCATCCACAAAAGTTGTGAGTCACAGACATGATCCTTAGAAGTACATGCGAATCCAGGATGAGGATGACGATGATGCAGAAGAGGCCTCCAGACACTGTTGCAAACTTCTTCATGCCCTTTTCTGGTTCAGGTTTTGTGCTGCCAGGCGATGCTATTTTGATTCCGGAGCCCCTACACGACTCAGGCGATTCGTGCAGGGGACAAGACTGCCAAAGTCGATTGGTTGATGAGGTCGGTGGCCTTTGTCCACAACCCTTGGATCCAGTAGTTGGTCACAGAGCCCCTGCGAGTTTTGTCCATCCAGTCGTGTTCCAGCGATTGAACGTTGAGAATAAACGGAGTAAACAGAGTAAACGGAGTAAACTATAACTGAACACATGCCGGTTGCTTTTTTTCGAAGTGTCCTTGTGCATGTTTGCGTTCGCACCAATTTTGGTTACTGACACGAAAGCTGCTGAAGCTATTTTGGCTCTGGACACTTCTTTGCAGCCTTTCTGCGGACACACATTCCTGAGGAAAGATGTTGCTTGGCAGCGGCTGCTTATCTGTTTACCTCCATGGGTTCCCCCAGCCTGAGGTTTTCGTGCTGCCACGCTGGATCATCTCTTGGCAATGAGGACCTTTCGAGCAAGCTACACTCAAGCTTTATGACAGAAAACGTGCTGAGTTTAATGTTTTTTCGAGGATTTTCAGGTTCATGATGCGCTTTTCGCCTCATGCAGATGACTCACAAGACAAGCCATGTTCATATCGTCAAGATCCCTTTGCCAACACTTTCTGAGCTTTTCAGCTTCAGCAGCTTCCTAACCCCATGCTCTGTGCATTTCAAGCCGATGGCATATCTAGTGCTCCAGTGCTGTGCTTATTAACTGCAATGAAACAGGAGATGAAAATGGCGGGCTCCGGCCCAGCTGACATGGTGAGCTCTGTGACTTCAGAGAGGCACAACTATCCAAAAGGAGAAATCCCCACATCAGCTGTGGGTTCCTTGGCTTGCACGCAACCAGGTCATGATTTGCTGTCAGAATATGATATGCTTATATATTCTGCTTAGCCATCAGATAGAATCACCATGTGTTGAAGATTCACAGCTGCCCCTGAGATGTGGAGTTTGATATGTATGCACCATTGATATGTGATTTTTGTGCAGATGACATACATGCATATTACGATAATGTCAAAATGTATCATATGATTGTGTCTACCATTGCTTTAGCTTTTTCCATAGTTGAAAACTAATCACATCGCAGAGATAGATTCGCTTATCAATTCAGAAAACTGAATCATCCTCGAGTTGAACGGCAACTTCGAGCCTCAGGGGCCACTTACTTCAATCTGACTGCATAATTTACAATTCACATGGCTGTAAAAGGCAGCAAAAGGCACCTGTCATTGCTGAAGCATGGTTGAAGAGCTCTCTGTTGATAGGCTACAACAAACGATCCGCCACGGAAAATCAGACTTTCAGAAAGCATGAGGCCATTGTGATAAGGCTTGTCATGAGACCAAACGTGGATCTTGGAGCCTCTTGGAGCCTCTTGGAGCCTCTTGGAGCCTCTTGGAGCCTCTTGGAGCTTCGAGCAGACTCTAAGGCTGGACTGACAACTTGATTTTGGCAACCGACAGCTACAAGTATAGCTCCTCAGCTGCGTAAAGGTTCTTACTTCGGGATCCTTCGGGTTGCGCCAGCAACACTTAGAAGGCCTCAGAACACAGCCATTTAGCCTGACATATCCTTGTAGCGTCGATCTATACTATGTACCAGTACCAAGCCAATACCTAGTGCACCCAGGATATTGAGGTGTAACTCTTACGTGGAGATTCCTATCAAAGAAAGAGATAATTTTCTATTATCGGTCAGTGATGAGTGATCTCCATCTTCATCTAAATAACATTCAAGAAACTACCCATTGCGATTCATTTGAGCAGTGAACCCCCACCTTGGATTGAGCTCCTGCGGCATCTGTGAAACTTTGAACCGACCAGTAGAATTGATCGGAAGCAGGTAACTTGGTTTTGCCGTTGAGATGCTTTGACGGAATCATCGGTCCTGAGGTCATTGGAAGCAGTATCCAAAGGGAACTGAATATGCTTCATGGCAGAATCTCAGAACTTGCTGAGAGTGAAGTCATTTTCACAGTCTAAAATTTGCTGGTTACTGAAGAATCATAAATTTGGCAGAGATTTCATATTAAATGTAGATAGTCAGATGGACTGGAGTTTCTTTGTTTGCCACAGCATCAGCTTTTTCAAAGACAAAGGGACATGCATGAACAAAACTCATATCTCATGGTAGACACTGCTACTAACTTGCACTGTGTTGAGCCCTTGTTGGCACGGAGGTCTATAGCTATTTTGAGAGCCGTGGTTGCGACCGTGAAGGTTGGAATGAGGCACGATGCCGATCTTTGGGAATGATTTTGTGCCGTGACAGCTCAACACTTCTCTGTGCATCAGTAGTGCCTGCCTGGATCGCAGTGTCAGCGTTGCGGTTTTTTGTTGTCACGTTTTGGCTTTTCATCTTACGTATCACTGCTTAAAGTATCAGTCTCGGTAGTGCCCTACAACAAATATTTTTTGAGGACGGTCTGCACAGCTGGAACGCAGCTCTAAGAGCAAATGACAGCTGTATCATGCTTAGCAGTGGACCCCATGTGCTACAACAGGTTCTCGATTGTGTACCAACGTGTGATGATTCATCCCTATTGCTAGTGGCTTATGATCCCCACTTACAGCTTACAGCCTTGCCATTTTGCAGCTAAAAGTAGACAAAATATCGACGAACCCTTTTTGACAGGCCGCTATGGGTATACATTACAGCTAAGAAACCAAGCCCACAATGCACCAACTCAGACAAGACCTGGACCCCCACCACCAATGATCAGAGAGTCACAGGGTGTACCTTATTCTTTTCCCAAAAATTATGTCCACGCCAAAGAGCTCCTTTGTGGTCAAGGCCAAGGTTGGTTGAGGGTTTGCTTTGTCACTTCCAACTTGCGTAGAGCAGCGGGCTGGCACAAAAGATGTTGATCTCAATTTTGACTGCACAGGCTCGCATGAATTGTGGGCAGTGGGATTTCGGTGTTGCAAGATGTGCGTCTACCAGCGTGTCGTGTCAGCCTTTGCGGTCTGTTCCGAAACGTGCGAGGATTTGCGAGCACTGCCAGCAGGCAGAGTTGGCATGAAGTGAGAAGCACACGTTGCAAAAAAGCTGGCCGTTTTGGTTCCCGCTTTGGCATCGTCACATCATGTCGCATGGTAGCAGTACTTCGGATGCACGTCCCATTGTTGGTGTGAAATGCACAGGTTCGAAGCCCCACCCAGGTACACAATCTCACAGGATATGCGCTTTTCACCTCGCAAGACCTTCTTGATTCCTTTTTGTGTTTTCTTCTTTTGCAGCGCAAATATGTTTTGTCACTTTGCCACTTTCCTGTGGCCCTGTGCAAATTTGATCGCTGAAAATGTTTGTGGTCTGCATAGTATATCGTATGGTCTTCTGCGGACTATTCGCTTCTTCGCTTGTGTTTGTGTCTGGTTCTCTACGGTGGGTTCAACATGGCAGGTGAGTGGTAAGGGTGTGTGGTCTGGATTTTGCTGTGTTTCCTGCGACACAGCGACACAAAATCTTGTAGATTCTGCCATGTCAGTTCTTACTGGTTGCATGGACAAGTTTGGCTTAGAGACCAGTTTGACTATAAGAAACTTACTACAAGTAGTTTTGACTTAGAAACTCTCTTCAGGTAGTTTTCTTCGGCCTGCAATACTTCATCAAGCGCTACTTGATGGGCAAGGCCAGGGCCTCAGCCATCTGCCGCAGATCATGGTGCATCTTGTATTTGGTGCCAACATGTTGTGACCAGTTTAACCCTATTTTGATATTGTCTCTTTTCTGTTTACATATCTTACTTGTTTTACGTCTTACTTCTTTGGGGCATCTTAGATGGTACCGAGCACCCACTCGAGTGATGGTTCCAATACCAATGACCGGGTCCACTTGTTCCGTGTGACGTTGGGGCAGAACGTGAGGTCATTACCCGTGAGAAGATCGACGAAGCTGCGGAGCCACTTGCAACTTTGAATTTCAGTGGTTTAGAAGGAGTGTATAAGGAGGGTATATATATATATGCAATATATATAGCTGTGAATTTCAGTGGACTGAATTTCAGGGAAAACAGGAGTGTATAAGGCCATGTAAAGAAATGTGTCCATAGCTTGAGTATACCACTGAGTATATATCACCCAGATGGCCTCCTTTTTTCTCCCCTTTTACAGTGGTCCGTCGACGGAAAGAGTCCTGCTCATGTCACAACGGACAGCCCCCGAGGCTTTGCGCTGAGCACTTTCAAGGTCAGAGAGTTGGGTTCGTCTTGATTCTTGATGCTGATGGTAACAGATTGCAAAGATTCCTCAAATGCGTAGCCGTACAGAACCAAGTTACTACCATCTGCTGAGATCCTTTTTGAATTCATGGGTAGCCTCAACTGGCGTGCTGTAGATGAACATGGACTTTTCTATTTGTTTCTGATTTATTGATATTTATTGAACAACGATCTAGTCATCTACTGTACTCTAGAGCAAAGTCATCTAACCTTTTTAACGGTATAGTAATCGCCAAGTCAGGATGCACGTCCTGCAGGCGATGGCCTTTTCTACAAGGAAGGCAACTTGGTTGCGCTGTTGTTGAGCTCCAAACTGCAACGAAAAAATGATGACATCTATGGGAAGTACTCGGGAGGTACTTATGAGTACTCAAGGGGTTGCCAATGGTTACCTCTTTTCTGATTGGTTCAGTTTGCTGTCAAGAGTAGTTTAGGTTTGAATTGTGCTTCTGAATGAGGTTTCGAGTACATTCTGGAGAAACACGAAGGCCAAGGGCAGCAATCTTTGCATGTTCAACTGAAAGGTTGTGTATATCGATCTGCTTCTTGGAGGAATGAGATGTGATGTAGTTCTTGACTTTCCATATTCCAAGCTGTCAATAAGTTTGGGTGGGTTTGCTTAGGACAGGGTGTATGGTTTGCTCAGTACATGCTTCATGGTTCGCTTAGGTTCTTCCATCCCCGAATGCACTTCCTCAAAGCCAGGGTTTTGGGTGTGGACATGCAGACCTGTGCTGGTCACTTCTGTGCCCAAACTCCTTCTCTGTCCCCAAACACATGACCGATTCCCGCCTGCTACGTTTGCATGTTTCACGATGTTTCACGTTTACATTTTGCTTGTGTAGTTGGAGTCGTTTGATATCTTCCACCCCACTGTCACCCCATTCCTCCATTTCTTTCTCGTTATATCAGCAGCCTATGACTCGTATCGCGGCATTATCAAATGTGACTCTGCACACTTCCTCACCCATCCCCAAGGCATCTGGACCCCACCCGGTCTCTGTGAGTGCATTGTGATAACTTGCATCATTCATGTGTACATATGTTGATACTTTGCAAGCTCTCTTCATCTTTTCTCTTCGGTTTCCTAAGTGAAGCTCAATTTGCCTAAGCGAAGCTTTGACCAATTTCTAGTGATCCGGAAGTCTCAGCCCCACAGGCAGGCTGCCGATCTGCATCAAGTCATTGCCAGAAGGTGGGCTGTTGGATGGTTGCTGTCGCCTGGCGCTTGCCTTTTTTCATCATTTGTGGAACTAAAGAAACCAATTCTCCCTCTCTCTCTATATATGCACTGTAAAAGAAAATACACATATCTATGTACAAATATTATCTCATTTTCTTTGAAGTACTTTGGGAAACAATCTACAGCCACAGAACAAGCCTGTGAGCTCTGTCTGGAAATTCTCAACTTACACAGAGTGTGGAAATGGTCAGGTATTCACATCTGCACAGCAGGACTGTAGCGGCCATATTTATGAATAAGCCATTATGATGCATCTGTGATGGAAAGTACAAGAAATACTTCGTCGGTCGATATGCCCATGTTTGCTTAATACTGACTCGTTAAACCGCCTTACAAACTACACATGAATAAGGGCTACAAAAGACCTGCTGGGTGTGTGTGATTATGTTATTTGCTTGTTTTTATCTTTACATCCACTGGTAAGGCAGGGCCACTCCAAGGCATTGCAACATACTGACAGCTGTTGACAGGCATGGTGGTGCCAACCAAGACTGCGCTCTTCACCATGGTGAACACAGATCCCAAATGCTTCTGGCTCACTAACTTTCTGGAGACGCTCCTCGTTCAGGTGCAGCAGCGACCATGAATCATCTCTGCAGATATCTCGTTCGGTTGGAGAAAGCTCAGCTCGAGCTTTTGGCTTTTCCTCACTTGTGCAGTTCTTCTGTGAGTTGTCTTTATCCACTTCAGTACATGCTAATTATCTTGGACGTACTCCAGCAGGTCAAGCAGGGCCGCTTCTAGTGATGTCCTCCAACATACGTTGTGAGTCCTCTCACATATGCTTGCAGAAAATCCATCAAGCAGACCGGCGCAGGTCTGGTACCCAATGACCGTTTGCACCAACAGCCGATATCAGAAAGTGGCTATCCACAAGGCGGGATCAAACTGAAGCGAGGACAGGCATCCTCCCAGTGACTTCCCAGCCGCAATCGTCTGTGCAATCGGCCTTATACGTGCAAATAGCTGCGCACAGCTCCTGATGTGCATCCAAATACCATGTACTCAAGAAAAGGGTCGTGGCAATCCTGATCCGACTATTCATGGTTTGGTGGGTGGAAGATGTGGAGGAGTACAGTGGGTGGTGCCGTATGTTGCTTCTGTTGCCTTTCAGGCGTTGAAGGAGACTGGCAACGCTGATTGGTCAATCCCAGGAGGCACAGTAACTGGTGCTTGGGAAGCGGTGGCTGATGGTGCAATGTCACCCACTGGGGGAAACCTTGCGCCTGGAACTGATAAGCGCACATGAGATGGGTATAGATCGAGGTAGATCTCATGTTTTCCATACTTCCTTCTCTCTGATTCCCTCAAGGAAGTGTCTTCAAACTGCACGACTTTGGCTTCCGCGGTGTCTCTTCCGTCGAATCAGCAGCGATTGGAGGGGTCCCTTGATTGGAATAGCTGCAGATGCTTTTGAAAAGCTCGTTCAAATGGCCTGAGACTTATTGTGGTTTTCCTTTTTCTGAAGCGGTTTATGGCTCCTTGCGACGTGGAACTGCAGCATCTAGGCTGCCCACCTGGTGAACTTCCTGGGCACAGATACGATTGCGGCACTGCTTTGCACGAAAAAGTACTACCATGCGACGACACTTTGCTGCGAATTGTGAGAGTGTGGACGCCACTGAAGTCCGTGGTGGACCTCTTGTTGGCAGGTGCCCAGAAACCATTCACAAACTCAACAAACAGGTGTACTCAATTAGAACTCAATTAGAACAATCGGCACAGCTCCCTGTAGCACCGAGCTGTGACCCTTCGCATCCTTTCGCTATGCATTTCATCAGGAAAGCAGCCGGCCATTCCATCCCTGCGTCAGAGCACTCCACCATCACTTCTTGGGGAGTTGATGGCGAGGTGCAAGCGAAGCGTAGTGACAGTTGCCAAGACAGTTGCTATGACAGTATCAGATTCGAACATGTTTGGCTTTGGGTGCAGAACTGGTTGTATAGTATACAGTAAGCCACACAAGGACTGAAGATGCGGGAAACGGATGGAAAGTGTACGTCCATCCGGTAATTCAAAACGAAAAGATGTGTTGAATTCAAAGTGCTGCAATTCCGTAACCATGTATATATATATATATATATAATATAGAGTTTCAGATAGTCGCAGAGAGTCTGCCAGCAGAGAGTCTGCCAGGTGGATGCCATGAGGAACATGCTGACCCAGTACCCGACCGGACTAGTGGCCTGTGTGCCTTGGCTGAGAGCATCTGAGAGCATGCGCAGCTTGGACCTCTGACGCCCGATCCAAGGTCAGCGACTCATTCGATGTCTTCAAAGCTTGCAGGGACAGGGTGCCACGTTAACAGATGTTAACATCATCACCCAGTGGAACGATTGGTAGCATGTAGTAGCATACAAGAGCCCATCAATAACAACTCATTTGCCAATTATAAGATCCTTTTTGCATTGTTAATGAGGATTGATGTTGGCGAGTGCTTGCTGGTACCGCCTCAAGATGGACAACAATGGATCTGCTAGTCGTAGCGAATAAGTGACAGCATCCTCAGCTGCTGGCAACAATCAGATCCTATAGTTCTCTACTATCCTGGACTGCCCACTTGGGAGGACTACTGGGGAGACCAGTTGAAGGACATGATCAAGGGTTGGCGACTCATGCGCCGAAGAGCAAGAAGAGCAATCCCCACGAGACGAGTTTGTCACACGTTGAAGGGCAACACTTGATTCCAGGACAGTTGATAGACAGTTGATCGCAAAATGGCAGATTCGTATATTTTATTAGCCACGACACACACACACACACACTCACAGGAGCTCTCAGCAGATAGGCAATTGAAGGATATGGTTGGAGGGTTGTTTTTGTCTGAGGCCGAATCAGCGGTGACAGTTTTGGTCGCCTCGTAGTACGACCTGACAGTGGAGACCCAGCGGAAACCTGCAAGGACCACATTTGTCCCACATGCACTTGTGCCCCTTGTTGCTCGTGAAGTACTTGTTATCAGATGGTGGCGCTGACGATGCAACATTTGACTATGATTCAGGGACCTCGGGTCCTCAAAACAACTGGAAAAAGGGAAGTGGATGGAAGTGGCCAAATTGCGTGCAAGGGGAAAAGGGAAGGCCAAACAACTTGACTTCATGAATTCGAAATGCATCAAATCTGGGAGGATATGAGGCCCTTGACACTGCAAAAAAGAGATTTTCATTTTCACAAACTTTCGAGAAAATCTGAATTTCATTAATGATTTCATTCTCATTGATTTTTGTCCCCATGAGTTCCAGCTTGTTCGAGCAGGAAATCCTTTCCATTTTGTCCTGGCCCCAGATGTCCTGCCAAGGAGGCTGTTCTCAGCCGTGCCGCGCTGAGGTGCGCTCAGTTTAAGGAAGATGTGCCTTGGATGCGGCCCTTGGCATCGGCCAGTGAAACCCAAGACTTCGCTGAGTCTTTGCATGTCGTTGTTGTTGTTGTTGTTGCTGAGTTTTTTCTGTTTTCTTTTGGATTCTCATAAGTTCGATCTGGATGTCTATCCTCAGGTCATCACAACCTCCACCGGACACAAACTTTTGCCAGCGTACATCCGCGTTATCCAGGGAGATGGTCGTCGTCTCAGAGATCCGACAACATTGATCGTTTCAATGATGTTGCCGAGATGTGGTCAATGGCAATGGATACTTTCTGAGTGTAGTGATAGATGATATGGAATTCACGATTGACAACAGGGGACGCATGACCATGATTCCAGGGGTAGGATTGTGGACCATATCGGACTGGCATTCCGCAGTTTGCTTCTTGGAATCCTTTGTTTTTGTTATTTTCTGCTGTCTATGTCCCGAGACCGTATCTGGAACATGATGCAGGATACAGCTTCCACAGGAGTAATATCAATCTGAATTTCCCAAAGTTGGAAATCTTAAGCGCAGCCCAGTTTTTTTGCATTCTATGACAAGCAAAGTAGTCTGAGAGACACTGCTACACTGCCACTGGTCACATCCTTTCACAACTGGGGGTAAAGTCACACAGCACACTTCATTGGGTCAGGTGTGGACTACGAATCTGTACCAAAGATCTTGACCTGGGCTTAGTTGCTGTCAAAAAGGCATTCACCAAACAGTAAAATTCAAAAAAGAGGACGCACCAATCTGAGGAAGTCGCTCAAGGATGCCGGCTTTGCGACTCTGCAGAAGGTCATATTTGTTGGCACATGCCTGTCAACATGATACAGTGCTGTGACGGTGCTATGCAGTATATAGTGCCTACAAGATCCTATGACTGTATGATTCATGCAGCATGTGTAGTAGATTCGTAGATCAATATATCTGCATCACATATATAACTATAATGATGATACATGTGTAGAGAAGCTAGACGTGGAGAACACATAATTTAAGAAATAGATCATAGACTCCCACATGTAGATATATCATATATATATATTTATATTGTACACATTCACACACATACTGATGACAATTGTGTACACAGTCCCAAGCTGGCTTCGCAACCTTTGTCTTTTGAGGAAGCCAAATCCAAATTCCCACATCAGTTGCGCAGTTTTCAGTGTAAGTGGACATTTGGGACACGGAATCCAATCAATGGGATCCACCAACTTGCTTTTTGGACTTCTTTGAGCAGATATGACGTCAGGAAATTTGTCATTTAGAATCTCAGAATCTCAGCCTTCTTTATCTTCTCTTGAACGCAGAGCTTGCCCGCCCGCCACCAAGGCTGCTGACAACATGGTTTTCGGCAGTGGTGGCGCTTTGCTTCAGAAGCTGAACCGTGACACTTTCAAATGCCCACAGCTCAGTCCACTGCGGAGCTTCGCGAGAAGATTTGTACAACACGAAGTTTGAAGGGAGCCCTAAGGGAGCCGTGTTTATTGTGACCCGCGAGAAGGCAATCACATTTTCAGTCAGTTGAAAAGAGTGCAACTTCCTCAACCCACTAGTGACAGTTTTGGCCATGGCTCATACGAGTGACTGACAATATGATAATAGGTTTAAACACAAAATCCATGGGCTACAGTTGTCATTGGCCATCATCAACCACGATTTCAGTAAGCCTGGGTTTTGCATAACGGTTCTCACCAATTCTTGCCCTTTGCTTGACTTCTGTCAAACATGTTCAGTAAAAATGCTGATTAGCCACTCTATTAGTCACCCGGTTATTAGCCACTCTTATTCATCATAAACCAGAAGTAAGTGATCACATGTGACCTAGAATGAACCTCAACCATGGTTTAGTCAAAACCAGTCTGCACCAATATTGACCATTTTCAACCGTTGTTTGCTAAGTAAGATGAACCCTACAATAGTTGTGGTACTCGCTTCCCACAGGAGACATCCAGGTGCATGATTGTCCTCCGAAGTTGCCACAGCATGCCACAGCTTGCCATTGTCAGAAGTAGTTGGCTCGGGGCAACTGCAAAATCGGGGAGAAGACACCGTTTCCAGAAAACGATAGATTGATTCTACTTTAATGTTGCCGCAACCCTATTTTGCTTCTTACCTCACATGTTACTAATGGGCTTCCCAAGATGCACGAAGTGATGCACCATGATCTTATGTACTTTTACTGTATCTTATCATTGGAATGATTTTCGGACTTCAGATTGAAGGGGGGCCTGGTCTGACCTGAGGTGCTTTCAAGTGCTCACAGATCACCATCGACGGCAAGCACACGGAGGTCTTTAAGGCACCAGGGGATGACCAAGGTCCAAACCCCAACGGTGGTTAGTTTACTGAGCTGAAACACAGCCACTATACATGCCACTGTCTGCCACTATCAGTCACCAATCACTTGGTATCCTTGGGAGGTACACCTTGTAGGAGGTACACCATGTTGTTAGCTTCCAGCTATTGCTTGGGGAGCGGCCACAGCTTTCTGTTCAAGAAGATGTCGATTCAGGACCCAATCACTGACAAAGGGAAGGCCTCCAAGAAGGGTCTTCTGACTGTTCAGAGTCTAAGCTGCAGAACAGCCTTCCGCATGAGAACCGCATCTTGTTCTATTTCAGGCGAGTCTTGTTCTACAGTGTAGATTCTACAGTGACGGGCTTTAGCCACTTGGACCTGAGGAGGGCATCTGATACCACTGGCTTCAAAGCGGAAGACAAATACAAGCCTCGCAGCTTGGCGGACTCCTCTATTCGTAAAGGAAATGCAGCTGTTGCTTTGAATATCTTTGAACTAAGATGTTTGTAGTCTGTCGAAAATATGTTTCAATGCATGTTCAAAATGGTCATTTTCAAAGTAAAATGGCCATTTCTTGAGGATGGTGCCATGGAGTGCCATTGACATACGCATGACATCTGACATCATGCCATGCTCTGATCAAGTTACACCGTCTGTCAGACTTGGACCGTGAACACAACCTTCCCCTTGTGCATATTTATTGACGTAGCAGACCCTCTATATGTGGTAAATATCGTGAGCAGTGGTTGGCTAATGGTTGGTTGATACTATTCAAAGGTAATATCTCCATCAACTTCACTGCTCTCCATAACTCATTTTTGTTACAGTTTGCACATAGTTCATACGTGTTTCCTAAAGGTCAGGGCGACAAGGGTGTCGCCGGTGGCACCGGTTTCCTCCACTACAGCGCAGACAACCAGTTCGTTCGGGCACCAAGACGCTTAGTTTTGTGGCCCAATGCTCACCTAACATTGACAAACTAGGAAAGCAAGAAAGAAACCACGACTCCGAAACTACACGAGACTGAGCTTGAGTCAGAAACTGCGCGAGACTGGGAAGGACACAAGTGAGTCAGAAACTACATAAGACGATCGATCAAGAAACTGGAAAGGCGGAATCAGCAACCAGGATGAATCCAGTGGCAAACCAATGGTGTGAACGGGAAACCCAGGATTAGGCGTTTTTAGGGTCCGTGTTCTAGAGAGTGAGTGTTAGCGGGAATGCGTTTTTTTCAATAAACAGTTGCAAAGCAGTTTTCAATGTTCTATGCAACCCATCAGGCTGGGAACACCTGGGAATCGTAAAACTGCTTCTGCTTGGTGTTGTACCTTTGTTCTATGCAAGTGTTTCGTTTTATTGGGGGTTGCATCGCGGGGGAATGCGGCGAGCAACAGTCTGAAGAAGCATCTTCCCAGTTTCCAGATCAAACTGGCCTAGTGTCGCGCTCAGACTGTGACCCTCTTACATCCCTCAGGTAAGGGAACTTGAGGATACATCTTTCGTGCAGAAGGGAGTTTCAGTATATCAGCACGCGCCAGCCATGTAATTAGAGATTGAGTACAAGCATTTCTCGCGGCGAAACGCTGAAGAATTCTTTGCGTAAGGTCGTGTACTCTTAACCCTGCCTAGTTGCTTCATACACTTGCGTGCGAGGTTTGCATAAGGTTGGACGGAAGCAAAATGCTACTGCATGAAGAGTGGCTCCAGGTCTTTTGAAAAACGTAAATCCACGCAGGCGTTGATTCTGGGGCGGTTTAAATCATGCCAAGTCTCAAAAGGGTTCATTCACAGGGTGCCACTCAGTGTCAGTCAGTTCCAGTCATTGCCATTGGTCTCCTCCCTTGGCTCAGGTCACAGTTGCAAGCGGAAAGGGTGATGCATCGAAGGACTTGTTGGTGGAGGCGTAGCCTTGGTGGCAGCTGGGTCTACAGCCCCATGGCGAAGTCAGAAACCAGAATCTCTGGATGCTTGGGAGTACCATCATGGCCAACTGGCTATAACTGGCTTGAGGCTCCAAATAGGATTGTTTTCACATCTCACTTCATCTCAGTGATTACTGATCGTCGACAAGATACTACGTTGCCTAAGCTTCGCTTGAGCTTAAAAGCCACGTGAGTTGACGGAACCTCTGATATACAGTAGACCATTTGACATCTATTTGCCAAGTCATAACAGTTGTCACAGGGAAGGACTTTCTGCTTGCTTTCTGAATCGGGTGATTGTAACCCACATGTGCAAGAAGAAATGTCAACCGAAAGAAGTAGCGCCACCAGAAGTAGCGCCACCGAACCTTGCCCCCCACCCCCTTTTCCGTTGGCGTGTGGATTGGGGAGCTGCTCAGTGGGAACCTAATCTTGCACCCTCCCAATTGAGCTGATCTACATGGTGTTCTGAAGTCTTCGGGATGGTCCAAAGGCTGATGTTCTGAAGTGACCCCACTTTGGGTGTTCGGAAGTGGCTTGTGAATCAAGAAGTAACCCCAGAGCGGGTTCACAAGTGATACTGTGAATGCCTGGAAGGCGCTTAAAGCTGTGGGCACATGTCTACATGAGAGTCATTCAATGTCCATAATTTCATGTGATATCACTCATTCATGGAAGTAAAGAAATCATTGTGTTGCACAAGGAGTTGCCCCACTCAGCAAGCAACATGATGTCCTCAATGAGGTACAGAAAGTATAACAAATCACGACCTGAAGTTACCACCATGAAAAGCCTCCCGGTGCCTCACACTCCGGTGCTCAGAAGGCACCTGCTTCGGGTTGATGTGATGCTGCCACTGCAGGTCTTCAGAGACGGACAGCTCTTGAAGGCTTTCGCGTGGGAGACGTGAGTGCTACTGAGATCTATCCTGAAACACTGAGTACTAAGAAGTACTAAGAAGTAGTGAGAAGTACTAAGAAGTACTAAGAAGTACTAAGAACTATCATGCAAACTCTACTAAGATCTACCAAGTGCTACCATGCAATACCTTGTGGTAGAGTACGGCTGGCAACCAAAACCGGTGCCTGAAATCGTCAGCTGGTAAAGGATGACCCGCTTTGCTTCAGGACTACACTCTGGAAGAAATCAGACTACGTGGCCTGCAATGCAGAGTGGTGCGGCCGTACTAGCGATGGCACTTTACGGGTATACGCGCCCATCACCTGGATAGCCGTGACCCAACTGGCTCAATTGGTCAATGCCCTGCTAAATTGTTGCAACAGCATGCAACAGCTCGGGATACCCTGGCTGCTTGCTCAGGGAGACGAGGGTTCTTGGTTTGAATCATGGATGATCACATCCATGAAAACAGGACGATGCGCATGTTTATGACATCTGACATCAGCCGAGTATGAGAAAGAACCACTGGAGCCCCAAAACCCAGCAGGTGCAGGAGAAAAGTTTATCAAAACTGCTGGGTTTCTTATTCCATAGAAGCAATTGCATGGCTCAGACGCATGATCGGATTTTGCATGTACCTCCTCCGGCTTGCATTCTCCCGAAACAAGGGTGAATACACAACAAGGAATTAATGTACTTTCGCAATACAAAACACCAATGCCGTAACAGTACCGCAAAGATGCAGGGGCGAAGAGTAGACACCAAGAGCCGCAAGACATTTCTGGCACAGCTTACAAGGCTGTTAAGAATTGAGCACTACATTTTCTGTCGAGGTCCTCAATGCAAAACAGAAAGATCACCACTTATGATGCTATCGTTGCGGGATTCCCCGATTGCAAAGGAGGAACCGGTTAGTGGGATTGTACACCAATGTTCGAAGTGCGACCTTTGACAAGCTTGTTAGCTTTTGTTTCTTAATTTTGGCCCGGATTTCACCTTTCTCTTGTGGAAGCAGTGGGTGCCTTGGGACACTTTCTTGGTACTTTGCTCCGTGTGATCGTCCCTAGGCTCTTGGGCTTGCCGTAGGACGCATGCTTTGCCTGTTGTCTCTTGGCCGTCTCGCATTTGTCAAAATTTGTCTCCTCATGCCTTGCCCATCATTGCTCCATTGTGTCCGAGTTGTTCTGATTTGTCTCCCAGTCAGCTGAGCTTTCGGAGCCTTGGGCGCAGTATTTTTCTTTCTTTAATGAAGGAACCAGAGAGTGAGGGAATGAAGGAAAGGAAGGAAGGAACAAAGGAACGAGCAAAGAATGAAGGAAGGAATACCATTCATTGGAACACTACCATTCATCACCATGAACAGATTACTGATGGAGCTAGAAACACAACGCCATCTTCCCTCCGGCTTGCTTTCTACCATAGCAGCACCCGATGTGCACACATTGAGAACCTGCGTCAGCCACACCCTAAATTTGTTTGGTGCGATGCTTACCTACACTAATCAATACTAATCAATACTAATCATGTTTATTTTTCACTCATTTGAAAGAACTTGTGCTCTCAAGTTCTGTTTGGCCAAGCTGTTCCTGAGGTGCTGACATTCCCGGCGGACCTTTCAGAATGCAGGGCCAGAAGGCGGCAGATTCCAGTGAGCAGGGACCACCTCGTCGTGGTCCTAGGGTGCCAAAACATCCAAGGAATCCAATGTGGCATCAGGACGTATGGTCACCCTATGGTCCATAGGTCATCGTAGAAATTGAGGATGCCCAATATGCTCTCTGACTGGGAGAATCATTTAGGATCAGTCTCGATGGCGTTGGGGCATCCCAGTCAATGAGATTAGGTTCTTCAAGGTTCACTGAGTCGTTCTTCTACTCTTGGCCATGACAGCCTATTTTTGCACATACCCATGTAGGTTTGTTGGTTCGTAAAGAAGTCACAAGATCTGCCAACGTGTTCCGACCCTGCAGTGGAACATTACCGTCGCGAAAAACAAGAAGAAACTGGGCCTTACGCTCGTGCACGAGGGCAAGGACACGGACAGCATGAACCCACCCTTTCCCAGCTCGATTTCGTCAGAGGAATTGAGAAACTTTGAGAGGAATAAAGAGAATCATTTGCGAGTATGTTACGGTAGAGTGTTTCTAGATTTACATAACATAATATGTATATAGATAAATTAACCAAAAAAAACACATACCAGTATATATACATATATATATATATGTGTATGTAGAGCTCCATCATTTGCAAAAGGTGGCACCCGGCTTTGTTTCGCCATCAAATAGCAAGTTTGGGATGCTTGGGGGTTGACAACATTTGTCAGCAGATGTTTCCCAGCGTGATTGGAAACTGAAGGTGTTATCAATGTTGGACTCTGCAGGACTCCCCCACCACAAGTAGACTCTAATATCATCAGCATCTTTGTGAACAGTGATGCTGTGATCCCTCTTGATATGGCTGATGGCCTTTGTCGCTCTTTTGGTACTCCATTCGCTTCCCCCTCATCAAGGGTTCACCAACGTTGATCAGCCACCAAATGCATGCGGCAAGGTCACTCAGTGCCACAAAAGGATCCGAATTCCTGGTTTTCTAAGTTGGAAGATGAGATTGCATGATGGGATCATGTTGGTTGGTTTCACTTAGTGACCCTGATGGCTAGCATTGCTGGTCTGCGCTTTCGCACACCTGCCTTTGAACAAAAATGCACCTTCCACCCTGAGCAGGAGACGTTGAAGGTCACTGCCATTGCGAAAGGGGTAGTCATGGACTTCAACGCTGCCAACCCGGAGCAGGCATTCGATGGGTGGGGCCAAATTGGCCTATGGCCTTGTGTCCTGTGTCGTGCTGCCAAATCAAATGTCATTTTTGCGAAACCAATCTGCAAGCACTGGGAACTCAAGATTTCCAAAATAATTCCAAGGCCAGGACAGTTCCCAGAGAGCCTAGGAATCTGCCTGCCAATCAGCTGCGCCTCTGGAAACGTTGGAGAATGTTTGTCAAGGAATCCCCAGGAAGGTTGCAGATTTCAAACAATCTGTAGGTACTGTCTGAAAGACTTCAGTGACAACATCCTGCAAACGCAAATGAAAGATGCTGGCCTCAACTCTTTGCAAATGCGCTGCAAACGAGAGACATCGGCTTCCAATGCGCCATCATCCACTGTTGCTGGTCCCAATGGTCAATAAAGACAGCGTTTGATCAGATGCACCGGGAGGCCATCCAACTCGGGGACCTTGTGCAAAAAGTCAACGACAAGACAGGCGGGGCAGCAGATCATTGAGATCCCCAGAGTTTAGATCCAAATCTTCATTCCGCAAGGGCATAGCTGGACAGAACCAAGGTGAGGTCGCCGTAGTTCACGTGCTAATCCAACTAATTGAGTAAATCCTGTCAATCATCGTGTCGATCGTTGGTTCTTCTTTTCTGTCAATGCAAACTGATGATATCACTGCTGTGCCATGCTGTGCCAAATATTGGACAGTCACCCCTTCTTACTTCCGCATCCGTAATTTGCAAAGCCCAATGCAGAGCTGTCCATGCAGGATCAAGGAAGTTTAGATATGTGCATTTTGGCAATGTTTTGTTTGACTTGTAATTAGTGTCCTTGAGCACAGGTGCAGCAGACACTATGATGAAGGTTCAGATCTCAGAAGATTTCAGAACAAATCAAAAGCTGCACAGGCTTGTTGTCCAAAGAAGAGAGAGAGAGCATTACTTCAAATCTTTAAAAGAGAAAGAATGCATTACTCAAATACTCTTGTCTAAAAAATATTATGGAAAAAGAGAAAGAGAGGGGATTGTGCGTGACCTTTTCAGGTCATGAGTCATTCGTTATCCAGCGACAGTGGCATCGCTGCAGGAGTTGGCATCAGCGGACAAGTGCGAGCTGAGTTTGCTGAGAATCGGCTGAGAAGGTTTCGACTTTCACGGCTGAGAATTGGCGCTTCCGGGCTTGGCAAAGTCTTGGCAAAGTCTTGGCAAAGTCTTGGCAAAGTGGTTTTTTCACATTGGCCTTGCTCCTTTTTTTGCCGTGCGAAGAACGTGGGGTTTTGCTGGATCTTTTGCGCTCACGCTCTCTTTCTCTCTCTCTCTCTCTCTTGCAGGCCGTGACAAGCCACTCCGTTCCTCCGGTTTGCAAATTTTTTGACGATGTTTTGCTGAAGCTGAGTCTTGGACTTCATGAGTGATGGGTGTGATCCACAAATGGCATACCCACATTTCATGGTTTCCTGAGTCAAATTGGGATTCTTGGGTCATGGCTCAGTGACTGATGACACAACATATTTTCTTCTTTGGACTTGCCTTTGTTAGAGAGCTATTCTCGTCGCCTGCAGATCCTTCAGCTCCAGTTGGCCCACTGTTTGAACAGAGAAGCAGTTTTTGTCTCTTGCTGTAATGAGTGTCATTGAAAAGGACCAGCGCAACTGGGACAAAGCGCCATTGGCATCACAATCTAAGGACTGGTACTTTGCCGCAAAGTATGCACCTTGACGTGAACAGCTTGTGATAACCATCCACATTCCTTGTTGTCCTTGTTGTGAACATGAGAAAACTCAAAGCAGAAAGCATTGAAAGCATGAATGTGAAAGTCTGGCAGGGCATTACACCCCATCCATCCCCATCCCAATTCGCTAGAGCCTCCCGTGACGTCTTTGACGAAGGCTTCTCCAGGACAAAGCTCTGAGAGGATGCAGAAAAGCCGTCGGCAACCAGCTGACAGAAGGCAATGCCTTCACCTGAATGTCAAAGGGAAGTTATGACAAGGCTTGACGCTTTACAGTTATCAGTAGTTCATCAGTCATTGCTGTAGTCATTGCTCTAGTTGTTACACTAGTCATTGTAGTAGTCATCAAAGTAGGTACCACTTTATTAGTAGTCATTAGTAGTCATTAGTAGTCATTCGTCACATCTCACTACAGCAAGCCCCGCTCGAAGCAGTGAAGACTTCGGGTTTGCTCGATGCACAACTGACTTTCATGCCGTGGCTGTCAGTTTTGAGATCAGCGACTTTTCCAGCTTCAAATATTGAAATTAATCCGCTTTGACACGTTTGCACAGTTTGCCGTTCAAGTCTTGAGTCGTTTGCACTTTAGTTCAAGTCGCAGAACTGCAGCATGGAGTCGTCCTTGATAGATTTGTCACTCTCACGGGGGGCTCTGCAGTACAGGCTATGACGCTTTGACTCATAGCCTGTAGATCAATATTATCAGAACATGAGAATGGTGGTGAGTCGCACCTGTGACGCATTATTGATGTTTTCTGCTGCGGTGTCTATGTTTGGCCAGGTCCTGGGAGTGTGTTGATGACACCCGGCAAATCTGGCAATAGAAAGTCACCACAAATGCTGTATTCATTCATCGCTGGGTTTCCATTGCCAGGTTAAACTATGAGAGGGTATCATGATTCAACATGATTCAACACGATTCATCATGATTCGTTACATAACTCAACCGTTTTTCATGGCAGGTTCACCAGAAACAACTGATTTGCTTGTGCTGCGGAGTAGCTCCCTGGGGGTTGGCACCTGTCCGTGGTTCCTTCCAAGACCTGTCTGTGGGAGTTCCCCCCGACGTGGAAGATCCTGGTGCGGAAGATCCTGGAAGCTGTTGACATGTGTTGACATAATGTGTTGACATAATGTGTTGACCATTTTTCAACTCTAAAATGGAGATGTCTCAATCTATGGACAGTCCATGAATTTTGATGGCTTCGAGAAGACTGGGCTTGGAAGGCTTTGAGCTTGTTGGCGCGAGAGAAACAAGATTGACAACTGCAGCATTGCTTTCGGTGCATATCTTTTGAAGAGACGACTCTACGCTCGTACTTGTCGATGTGGTAGGGCCACTGAACCCATTTTTTCCAAAGAATGAATGGTGATCTGGGCATACATCGTAGACCTCCGAGTGGGTCCCCTGGTTGAGCTTCAAAAGCATTGGGAAAATGTCACATACACAATCTACAACGAGGACAGGCATATGATGATAAATATGGTGATTGTCAGTCACCTGCCATTGCTGATGAAGGTTTCCCAACGAGTACAGTACTCCTAGACCTGGCACTTGCGGCATAGGGAATCGATTTGGGACAACAAGTCACCAGGACGAGCTGTGCTCAGGTTTCATCGACGTATCTCCAGAAGTCCTCAGCAGGCCAGGTAGAAGCGTGGTCCCGGAGAGCGACAAAATTATGATGTTGCAAATTGTGAGCACAATCATTGTGAACCAATCTTGAACCCAAATGGGCGCATGTTTTCATTCGTGTACTTCAAGTTACTTCTCTCAGTGATCGTTTGATGATCAGAACTTGGGCTCTGGTGCATGCGTTAACCACGACTATGAATGATTAACCAAGAAATTATATCATATGAGGATATTCAGATTTTTTGGCCCATCCCCTACGGGTCGGTGCAATTTTGCAGATCGGCCCATGACAGGTTGCTTGTACAGAATATGATACATAAATTTGCGCGTCCGGTAGTTCCGGTGTTCGTTCTGCTGCTACATTCTGCTGAACTTTGAGCAAGCGTCAGACAAGTTCTGTGGATTACAGAGATGTGACATTCGCGTGTGACCACTGCAATCTTGACATTGGATGACAGCTTGTTCCAGCTGGATCCGGTCTTACAATGCATTCTGGGATCGTCACCAGAATCGATCACCCACGAGTGTAACGGAACCTGTTTCCCTTGAAGGAACCAGTGCTGATTCACTCACGAGTCTGCAACGCTGCAAGGTTCTTCGCTACTGCTGGGGTGGAGAACCGCTTTGGCTTCAGGAGCCTGTTGCGGGCTGGTAGAACCTCTGATGCTTTTGCAAGTTCCTTGCTTTGTCATTAAGCGGATGCTTCCAATGTCAGCTCAAAGCCACTTGCTATTGAAACAGCATACAGTAGCTTCAATTCAAGGGGCTATCGGGCTCTATTCCTGTTTCAAACAATCCAAACCCCCATGCTCTCTCTCAGGGACCACTTATGATTGCCTACTTTAACTGACACCTTGTCGACCGCCTGTTCCGGAGGGGCCAAAAAGAGAGAACCAAACAGACAGGAAGGAGGTGCTTTCTCCTAAAGTAAGAGAAAGCTCAAGAAACAGGAAGGAAGAATGGAAGAAAGAACCGAAATTTAGGAATGGCTCCCACCAAGGATTTGTTGAAAAGGACGTAGTGTCAGTGTAGCCGGTTGAAGATAACTATTGTGACCTCCAGTGCCTCTCCGAGCTGCTGTTGCAGCTTTGCCAGTGGCTTGACGGGACTGCCACCAAGTTTCGCAAGAATTCAATATGGATGAACATCCGAATGAACACCTAAATGCACACCCAATGAACACCCAAAAAGCCCTTGAACCTTAACCTGAAAGACTCACTTTTTCACATACACACACACACACACTGCAAGACAATACACAAAAGTCCAATGAATTTAGCACAATGCAGCACAATACCCCACACCCTCCAGGATGCAGCATACATCAAAATGCAGCGGACCACACGCAGTCGTACAAACTTCGTAAAACCCAGCTGGCACACCACGACACGCTACAACCCATAGATGTGGCTCCATTTCGCAAAGAGATCCATCCTTGCGTTAATGTTCCATGCTTCACTGTTTTGTGACGGACAAAACTCAGGAAACTCAGGAAAATCCAGGAAATTCAGAAACACATGGAAACCTGGTTGGAAGCTGATCTTTGATTACCTGGTGTGCTCTTCTGCCGCCCTAGCCGGTAGATACCTGAAAGAACAAGTTGAGGGACCAAAAAAGCAAAGAGATCCACCTTTTGTATCCTCCCAAAACATGTAAAAACAATGGAGTACCAGCATTCTTCGACCATGTTAATGTCCTACGCCGGCATAGCTTGGGGAGTCAAGTTCGGAGCTATCAACAGGCGAAGTCACAACAAGCCCTCAGAGACTTTCAAACTTGGCCAGCGATGATGGGGTCCCCCCCTTGAAGTTGGAGATTTTACCAAACTGCGTCAGTGTTCTCAAGAGCACCTGGGCTTTACTCCGGTGACCGCAGGCGCCCCCTACGACTTCACCACCGGGATGCAGTTCTTGCGGTGAGCTGATGACTGGGACAGCTATAGCTTGGGCTCGTTATGTGCAGATTACTATTCAGTACTTGTTCCAAAATTCAGGATGGCGGGCACAGACAGGCCATTCTGCTTCATGGATACCTCAATGTATCATCAAGGCAGAATAGCCATCAAGATTGGTCAAGATGTCGAACAATGTCAAACATAAACAAATGCAAAAGCAAGCATTTCCTTCATACTCCATCTCGATTCCTCGTTGAAATCCACGAAAAACGGAGGAGAGTTTCATGGATTTATGCGCATTCAAATTCTGAAACAATGATGCTCATTGCCCTGTGTTCTTTTTCTTGGCCTGCAATTGCTTTTGCAACCTTCTGTATGAGATCATCAGGTGCTAAACGTTGCTTTGAAATGCAGCTTCTGCCTGCGTCCAAGTTCTAATTTGGTTGGTTTTTTGCTGAGCAGAGCCAATTTG
>VSDK01008713.1:0-12500 GCA_009767595.1 Symbiodinium kawagutii | reverse complement strand
TGCAGCCTCCAAGTCCAGACAAAGGTTAAAAGAGAGCGCAAGGCAACGAAAGGGCAGCTGTAACACTACATGTCTGTAGGCGTTCAGCTCCAGATGCCAGCTACTACACATCTTGGAAGGGGCCAAGTACCACCAGCATTCCTAGAACACGTTAGCTTGACTTGGCTCAGGCTGCAAAATCACACAAACATATCCAGCAATCCAAGAACATTCTCATGTACAATGGCACTTCGAGCTGGTGGTGAGCATTTTTTCTCATCTCATTTTCTACTTCGGTTCAGACGGTGCGGATCAGCCAACACTCTTTTCTAGTCATACCATATATAAATATTGCATTTTCTGTTAGCATTAGTTAGCGTGATGTCGCATCATATTTCGCATCATATTTCGCATCATATTTCGCATCATATTTCGCATCATGTCGCCCCTTTTGAGACCAATGGCTCCTGTGACAGAGGCATGTTTTGTCTTGGTAAGTGGTTTCTGGCTTTGCATCACTGTAGAACTACTCTCCTTGAGGTGAGGGCACTACACAGGACCTTCCTAGTCTTGTCCCCAGATACATTCGAGCACTTGCAACAGCAAGCATCAATCAAAATGTTAGTATTTACAAGTCAGTTCTGAGCCGGGTCATATTGGTGGCAGTCTAATCTGCTTGTGCCAAGAAGACCCATCGCTGCTGTTTGGCTCCGGGATGATACTTTCCGCAAGCTCGCACTGCATTAGTGTGGCGCTGCTTTTTTGTGACAAGATGTCCTGCTGTTCCAAAACTCCCGTGGAAGCTCGCGACAAGCAGTTTCGACGCAACATGTCGACTCTGAGCTTTCCCATGTACATTGTTCCACTGGAGACAGTCTTGGAGATGAAGAAGGTGAAACCGCATCAGGATTTCTGTGTGAAAATCGGGGCTTGCACCAACCTTGTTTGTTTTCAAGTTGTCTTGTCCCCAACTTGCAAAGTTTTCCACCGCTCAGTATCCTGATGCAACTTGATTTAACAGTTGCATGACCGTGCGATGGCGCTTTTGGGGGTTGAACTTTGGGTATTCCACATTTATATATTCCTGGAGTCACAGCTTTGAACCCAAAATGAATCCAAGCTGGATGTGTACTGAACGATGCACAGATACATGTATAGGTAGGCCATCATGCAAGAACATGTGATGCAATGCATGGATGTTCGTATCGATAGATGGTATGTAATCTGTAATGCAATTCAATGTAGCGTCATGCAATGGAGTGGAATGTAGTGGAATAAAATGTCATGGATGTAAGTATGTAGATATATGATATATGTACAAATCATATATACGAGTGACATATGGATCTACTGTTTAGTTGGATACTTCTTTCTAGCGCACGCACACACACACACACACGATGAATCTTTTGAATATCAGCGCCAGTGGCTTGAATCTATTTGGGCACAGCTGGGCATTGAAAGATCTGAACATCTTCGGCACAGTTTCGGGCTCACTCCCAAGGTTTTGAGCCTACTCGCATCTTGATACTAATCTGCTAGTCCGATTAAATACCACAGTCGGAACCTGTCTGCATGTATGTTTTTTATAGACGAGACATATATTGATAATGTGATTGTCAGTACGTATAGTTTGAATACGGACATAAATCATGGGTTGGATTGTCATAGCATGCAGGGTGTGTACTGACGTGGTGGTATATTTGTGTATGCATGGGCAAATCTTAGCATGTCATGCCAGTATCCGTGTCAGTAGTGAGGCCAGGACATGTAGTAAGCCAACACTGACCAAAAATTGCGCTTAAGTCTGACAAATACTGAGAAACTTATAGAAAGTATGACTAAGACGGGAGGTTGTGCATAGGAGGAAAGATTTTGGATACTGTTAAGTTATGTATGATATATGTATT
The DNA here is from genome assembly GCA_009767595.1 of Symbiodinium kawagutii. Classification (NCBI taxonomy): domain Eukaryota; class Dinophyceae; order Suessiales; family Symbiodiniaceae; genus Symbiodinium; species Symbiodinium kawagutii. The sequence goes on along the minus strand of VSDK01008713.1, from coordinate 10,611 downwards.
ATATGTTTTAAAAATGCTAGTGACCCATTTTGAGCAATCTCATTCGGGTAAAATATAGATAATAGACAACATGCAAGCAAATCTGTCAAGATACATGTCCAGGGAATACGTGAGTGCATATGTCCGTGCAAGTCTCAGTACATTTGTCATGGCACAATCATTCTAGGAGATGTTCCAGAAGATGCCCCTTGAAATGTTTTCATGACCGAATGTCACTGTAGAGATTTCGCATGTGTACAGATCATGCATGAGTCGTGAGATGTCATGAGGATTATCCCAAAGCAAACAATACAAAGTCCACGTTACACGCATTTATCTGATTGTAATGTGTGCAATCAAATCCAGCAAGTTGGTTTGCCAGGAGCTTTTGAAGGAGGGTGTGCTGAAGATCTTTGATTCTGCTCATGGCAAGGCCATGTTTGTTTCTCATCAATGGACCTCTGAAACGCACCCGGATCCGGAAGCTCGACAACTGAAGGTGTGGGTGGAAGCCTGGAAGGCCAAACTGTTGGCTTGTTGATAGCTGTGGCTACGAATAAAGATTGTCAGCGTTTGCTGTACCGATTGCTAATCAGCATTGTCGAAGAACAAGCAGAACTAGTTATGTGCACTGCTTAGGTTAAAGAAATCAATGAACCCTAGTTGAACAACCAGCGACGGGGATCGTTGGGGCAACCCCGCAAGGTGTTCCAACAAGCGATGTCCAATGTTCTCTCGGGGCGCACAGTCCCCCGACCCAACTTTTGGACAGAGATGGTGTACCAGCTCGCGGGAGGATCACGGCAGAGTTTCAAACTCTCTGAGTGGACTGCAACTCCGATCCTGATTTGGTACGACTACTTTTGCATACCTCAATACCCTGTGACTGGTGACAAATCCAGATCACTCAGTGAGAACAACATGGATGATCAACGCAGCGCGATTGCGAGCATTCCTGCGTACATTGACAAGTGTGACTTTTTTGTTGCTCTTTGTCCGCTCATGAAACATGAAACAACTCTATCCGCATTAGACGCTGGATCCTGGGACTCAAGGGGGTGGTGCAGGGCCGAAGCAGTTGCACGAGATCTTTCTGTCAAGCGCGGGCTGAATCTGATTGTGGAGAGTCCGCAACACGTGTCTCTGGCTGCGACACATTCCATGTTGAAAGCCCCAGGGGAAGGGAAATTCACCATACCCGGGGACCGCAAAGTGGTTGGAGAGCTCATCAAAGAGGTGCTTCTTCAGCAGTTGTATACTGCCTTCAGAACTGGAGACTTGCCTCGCTACCGTTTTCTGCTGAATCACCAGTCTGCACTCTTGAGGAACTCTGACACCATGCCAGTTCCAGGGCTGAGTCCTTGTCCGACAGATTCTGAAGAGATCGTTGAGAAGTCAAGAGCTTTCCTTTCGCAGAATTGCTTTGAGAAGATTTCGGATCGCGACAAGTTGGGATGGTCTCCGCTGCTATATGCGGCCTTGGGAGGCAGACCAGATGTGATTGAAGCATTGCTGATGCAGCATGCAGATCCCAATGACTTCATTCGCAAAGTCCAGAATCTTGTCATGTTTGTGAAAGGCACCCCTGCACTATCCATTTGTGCGGTGCAAAAACATAACCAGGCCATGAAGGTCTTGCTGCGCTTTCAAGCAGATCCCAACAAGCAGGACCCTGGAGGAAGCAGCCCTTTGTTTTACGTGTCCAACTCTGACAATGTCGAAGGGGCAAGAATTCTTCTGGAGGCTGGAGCAGACTTGTCTCTCACCAGCATCTTCAACACAAATGCCTTCGACCAGGCATGCGCTATGGGAGCCAGTCAAGTTCTGGAAGGAGCACTCAACAGTCCTCCTCACGCTACTTCTAGACGCGAAGCCCTTGCATTTGCCATGAGCACGGGCCATGGAAATCCAGAAACTGTGGCCATATTGCTCCGAATGGGCTGTGACAAGGATTCAGGGGTGACTCCAAGAAGCACCCTTGCCAAGGTTTTTGAAGGTGTAATGGAGCTTAGGCACAGAGTAGCCCCGACTGCCATGACTACCTTCTTCTACCATGGATCGGGGGCAACACCACTGATGCGAAGCATTTTGTGCGGTACTTTCTCATGTTCCCTTCTGCTTCTTGACAGCAAAGCTCGGGTGGATTTGCGGAACAGCAAGCAGGAGACAGCCTTTGATCTGGCAGTAAAGAAGCATGCCCCAGAGTCATTACTTTGGGAGTTGTGGAAGCGTGGTGCTGGGGATTCCGCTTCCAAAGCATCCATTTCCTGGTGGAGCGCCAATACTCCGGAGAGGTTTCCTGAGGTCTTCGAGGAGTTGAATGTTTCGAAGGCCTTTTCGCTGGGATCCATGGCTTTATCGACTGATCACGATGATTCGGAGATGTTGGAGCAGGATCCAATGATTTCGATTTATTTCTGACATTTTGTGAAATATTCTTGACAATTTGCCCAGAGAGGCAATTCATATCCCCACAAGGCCGGCGTGCGCAACATGAAAGAGCTATTAGCCAAGCCTCTCAACGCTGTAGCCAATTCAGGTAGAAGAAATTCATAATGCGCATGCTGCCGTGTGCTGGGGTTCGGTCCCACATTGTTTTTCCATTTGAAAGAAATCCATATGAGGTGGTTGTGAAGGACAGAATATGGCCCTGATATGGTCATTACTCTGCAGATGCACAATTTTCGCTAGCTCCAAGGGGAGCGCGCCTTTGATATTTCAGGGTGAATTCGGATCTCCCAATGGGAGTTGTGAGTTGGTCACGTTTTCAAGGGCGCACACTGCGGCCTTGCCCTCAAAAAACGAACCAAACTTGTTGAGGTAAGCGTCACCCCGTGTGATTCAGTAGTTGTGCAACTTTGTCAAACGAGGTAACTCAAACCCAGGTCAAAGCACACTGCAGCTTTCTGGTGGAAGTGCCTTGAACATCCTTGAACCACTTGTTGAACTTGTTGAACTCGTCCAAGCTTCCGTCCTCATGGTCCCGCATGGTCCCCTGGAGTCAGGTGCCGTTTGCAGCAATTCCTTGCTGGCCTCAGGCACTGCTTCCACGAAATGAATGCCCTAAGTAGCACATGGCGACCGTATGACAGGGTTCCACCTTGCAGTGTGAACATGTCCATCATGAAGCAGCCAGTAGCCAGTCGTGCGGCTCCCAAAGTGTGCACCTGAAAAACCACCTTCCAATGAAGAAAGCGATTGGGAGATGACTTTGGAGATGACTTCGGCACAGGTGGATCCTGATCGCTTGGCTGGCAGTCATCGTCCATCTCCCAGTTTGCGCTTTTGTTGCCCGTCAGCAAGCGGTCGAGTAGTTTACGCAGCTTTAAAGCATATACTTGTGTGACATTGACAAATACGTACATATGCAGAGTGTATATTTTATTGTTTTCTTATAGGTTTTTACAACTTGCATATCCTCTCACTTTTCCCCACATTCGTAGCCAATTCGTAACTTTTCTTCAGGGCTTGATGTCTTTTGCCGATCATTGTCATCGGCTTTGGGAACAAGGCAAGAGAAACTCAGATGTGAAACCTATGCTTTGCATTGCGGAGCAAGGCCGCGCAGAGATTCGTCTTTCCTAGCTGCTTTTGCAAAGCCTTCCTGGACGCTTGGGGCCAAGCACTGAAGTTGGCGTGGCCTCTTTACTTTGTATGTTGGCGAGGACATTTTGCCATTGAATTCAAACAAAGGCGGAGACTTTTGGTTTGGTCTTCCCTCAGTATTTGTACTCGGCTAGTGGCAGCCCTTTTTGGTCTCTTGCCTCTTTGGGGAAGAAAGCACAAAGAAAGGAAAGAGAAAGAAAAGATGAAAGAAAGAGAAAGGAAAGAGAAAGGGAAGAGAAAGGAAAGAAAAAGGAAAGAGAAAGGAAAGAGAAAGAAAAGAGAAAGGAAAGAAAGAAAGAGAAAGAAAAGAGAAAGGAAAGAAAGGAAAGAGGGAGCTAAGGACAAAGCAGGATGGAAAGGGAAAAGGAGAAACTAACACCAAGAGTCGTTTGAAAAGCAACACAATTTTCCATTAACTTGAATTCCACATACATGTACATACTAAAGATGGCTTGCCTGATCTGTTGTGAGCCAAGCAACAGGATTGGTTCTTCCTGACTCACGACCCATCGAAACCGAACCATGTGTTGAAACAGCGATTTCGAAGAGTCAAAGCCTTTGTGTTGGAGGTCTACGCCATGTGAGCCATTAAGTCGATCTGTGAGTTGATATGGGGTAGTGTATGTAGCAACCACAACTCGAAACAATTATCGCTGATAAGATATCTATAACTGTGCTATATCGTGGTTACCAGGTTTCTGAATTGTAGTTACTAATTCATGTTCTTACCGTGGCTATTACGTACCCATTGAAACAGGGAACCCCAGAATCATCCCCCAAACCAGCCAAGTTTGTTGACAAACCAGCCGACAACTAGTGGTCCGGAGGTCAAGAAGCAACAAATCATAGGTATTTTCCTTGTATCAGCTGGTAGTAGCAAGTGTTGCCCGCCCAAGCATCAGCAATTGTCACCCACCATCACTTATCAGCAGTTGTTACCATCATCGAGCAGTTGTTTACATCTAGCTGTTATCAGAAATTGTTGCCCATCGCAATGTACCTTGTATTCACTACTAACCAACCATTGGTCAGCATGGTAAGTCACTACCTTGGGCCCCCTAGGCCCAGGATCGGCCTGGGACTCCTGGAAAGCCTGGATGGCCGACCTCCACCAGGTGCCTGGGAGGCAGTGGTGGATCTCGGATCACAAAGAGATGTGACGTACTCGTACTTACTATATCTGGCTGGTGGTTTGATTCTGATGATTTCTCTGATGATTTCTCTATTTTCTGAATTGTAATCATAATCACATATAATCACTAAGAAAGGGTGGGTTGACAAGCATATGTTCCATGACGGGCTGGTTCAATCACCAACCAGACATCTACTTCACTCGCTGAATCTTCGGAGTTTTAATCTAACCCCAAGTTTCAAACCAAGTAGAACATATTCCGTGCTTAAAGAAAATATTGGTGACTTGATATGTCCGAATTTTAAGTCATAGCAATCTTACTGACTTGATATGGCAGTGGGTCAAAATCCTGTACCCCTGGTTCCCATCATTAACCAGGCTGATTTCCAACTATTATTGGTTGGTTGGTTGGTTATCCAACCTTATTAACCCCATCATTAACCATTGTTATCCCCCATGATTCGATGGTTAACTGCTTGACCCATGGCGATATGTCCGAAGTCAAAGTCGTCAAACCCCTCACAGTTGGGCGCCAGGTGCAACAGCTGTTGGAGTCGTAGAAGCCAGGTATCCTCAGATCTCCGTGCGAAGTCACCATTTTTCCAGCGCTTTCGTTGCCATATGTTGCCACTACCTGGGTTTATATTATATACAGATATATAGATTGAGGACTACCTTGGTTTATATTCTTCACTTTGCTTTCTTACTTCTTGCTCATGTCATGAAATGTCATGTTCAGCTGTCCCTTTGTATTGACTCTATGCAAGCGCTGGGAGCAATGGTTGAAGACAACAAACGAGGTAGTCGGCAAAGAATCGCAAGACATATTCCTGGAAGAGCCCCATGCTCAGATTTGGAGTAATGACAGGTGGCCAGCTACCCATTTACATGCTGAAATCTGTGTTCAGCTCCCCATCCGTTCTTGACTTTCGGCTCTTTCATCGTCTCAAGATGTCTCAAGTATAAGTATAGGTGTCCTATAAGTCCTCGTTCTTCATCAAAATCCATCGAGACCATTCTAAAGCGCGAGATCTTTTTTGACCTTAACTTCTCCACCTCTCGACCAGTGCCCTGTGCCAGGCGGCCCACGGCACGGCGTTTGCAGCAGCTGCTTCAGCAACAAACTCCGCCGGGCTGGCGATGCTGGGAAGAGGTGGGCGATTGGAAGAGGTTATGAATTCATCGAGGAAATCAGCTTTTGGAAGTGACTACTGTGTAAATAAGCTATACAATCATGTAGTTAGAAATCTATATTTTTACCTATGCATAATCATCGGGGAAGAGTTTCTTGATCACCAAATTACTCGTCTTGTTTGGTTTTTCCTCTGGTGTTTGGTTGATTCAGCTTATTTTCTTCCAGTAAAAGTCCCAAAATATATTCACTATTTTTTGTACCCGCTTCCTAGAAATTGTTAGTTGGAATGGTGAGAGGGCGCAGCCAAATCAAGATGCTTATGATACAGCTCAAACAAGGGGGTACCCAGAAAAATGTTGCTTTCTGGTGCCGAACCACCTATTTTGCAGGTGGAGAATTTTGTGCCAAAGTGAAACACCATGGTGTTTGAAGGGTACATTAGCCTCTATTGACCAGTCAGGAACCAGGCCTGGAGGCTTCGATAACTACTAGCGGTCACAATGGCATGGACCAGGTCAATGACATCCTTGGTACGCTGGTTGGCTTTGCGCAATTTTCGATTGGGATGTCCGATTTTCGAGCCTTCTAACATTGGATCCGGAGCCACATGGGCAATAGCCCACTGCTTTACATGTTTGTATGCTGTATGTAGTATGAGAGTTTGGCAGTTTGGCAAAGGCGGAAGGCTTTGCAGGGTGAAGTATATCGTGCATGTGAATGTGAAAGTGTGTGTGTGTGTGTGTGTCAAACCCCGTCTCAAGGGGCTACTGTGACAAAAAAGTGCAGGGGGTAGCGGCAGATCACTTGGGACCGCTACCAACGAAGACGCCCATTTGATCTGGTGAAGCAGATTGGGACGCCAATCTGTGTACCTGCTACGATGTGTTTGAACTGTTGATCAAGCTGTTCTAATCCCAGTGTTTCATCACCTCAGCCGAAGTCACTTGAAGCCGTCGTAGTTTTGCAGCTTCCAGCCGTATCCATATGTTGAGATTGATCGTCGAAGAATTACCCAGAGAACCTCTTGAATCAGAAAATCATATCATCTCATATCACCTATGCCTTGGCATTTACTCAGTGTGTGTGTGTGTGTGTGTTCAAACCTGTTTCAAAGGGCGTATGGCATACAGAGCTTCCATTGTCACAGGGGCCCAGAAGCCTCTTGCAGAAATACGATCTGTTCGAGATTGGAACCAGAGCATCTAAAGGTCACAAAGCATACTTCATCCAGCGGGCCTTCTCGCCATGGCAACCGAGTGTCAAACATCAAACGTGGACTCGATTTGTACCAATCCGAAGAGCTCGGATAGTACAGTGGTTGAGTTCCCCGCTGCCAGGCATCCATGCGGTCGCCAGAGACTGAGTGCTGATGTTTGTGAAGGGGTGACATCTGAGATGCTAAGGCTGCTTTTGAAGCTACTGAAAGACAAGGTGCACCAGCCATGTGGAACCAGTTACTTTGAGTAATCTTTCCTTCTTGCCTTCTGATTCCACAGCGAGAATTGCAGTTTATAGAGTCGTATTTCTTCAGCAGTTCGTGCACTCTGCTGTACTTTACTCCAAGGGTTTGCGACTGTACAGTCAGAAAAAACTGATGCTTTTTAAAAACAGATGTTTGAACAACAATTTACACAGTTTCCTGATGTTGAAGAACTGTTTCCTGAACCTAAAGAACTGTGGAGTTCACTGTGTAGTTCACTGTGTAGTGCAGCAACTCTGTGTTTCCAGTGCATCACCGGCTCAGCTGCACGGCCAACGTGTACGTCTTTTTGTGCTTCAAGAGGAGCCCAGAGGGGCTGCGCAGTGCCGTAGTGTCAGAGCTAGTGCTGTGCCGTGTAACATACTGAAACCATACATTCCCAACACTTGAAGTGGTTCGTGCTGCTAGTTTTGAGGTGTCAGATGTTGGTGAGTTGCCTTACACCAGGATGCAGTGGAAACGGCAGAGGAGGCCACTACGATCATGAAACTGCAGTAACTCTTGGTGGATGTTGGATGCCAGACATTGATTGACGATCTTGCAGACGTGGGGTGGGTTTCCATCATCAAACCAGCAGAACCCTTGAAAATTTGGTTTGTGAGACTACCATCATACGAACTTCACGTATACGCTGCTTGCTCTTCACATTCTGATTCAGAGACTCAAGTATTCCTTCAAAGACACTGAAATATTTCGCATTTGCTGGACGGACACTTGACTCAGTATCATGTATTTTTCTGGTTTTCATGATTGAGTCAGCATTGGACAGGCTTTGACGCAGTTAGCCTCCCAACCTGAGGCAGATGGTGCAATGGATGTACGCAGGGTGAGTTGCAGATAGAACATGCTAAAACATAAATTTTGCAGATAGAATACGTTTTATCCCTTATCATGTGGTTTGCAGTAAATTCATAGTAGATCCATATTCATGAGATTTCATGCGTCAATCTTTCTGTATGTTTTTGGATATGAAGAAAATGGGCAATAGTCAGTTGATTTGGATATGGATTTGGATATGAGTCAATGAGGGCTCAGTGGCTTGCTTGCAAGGCCATCATTACGAGCTGAACGGGCATGATTTCATTATTTTCAGCAATGACAATGCAATGAGAAGAAGAAGACGGCCAGGAATACGGCACAAGAGTAAGAAGATAAAAGCAAGAAGAAAACCAATGACCAAAAATGCAATGAAGGAAAGGATTGATAAGATTCAGAATGAATATAAGATGAACACATAAGAAGGAAAGGCTGTGAAAGGATCAACAAGAATCACAAAACCAGACACCTAACACGTATGAAGGGCCTGAATGCAGGTCAGCCCAACTACCCTTTGTGACGAAATCTCTCACAGATGCCTCCCAGCATCTCCTTGCCACGAAATCTGCAGGTTCTTTTCATACCAAGGGCCAGAGTGCAGCGACTGGCGCATTATCATCACCTAGATCGTTATCATCAACAATAACATTGTCATGATGATGATCAATGAATATCAATATCATATCAATACCAACATCGGATCTTCATCATGGTCAAGATGGACATCATTATCATCATGACCATCAACAACGACATCAACATTGTCAGCAGTTTCGGCACCCGTACCAACTGATTAGTTTCAGCTCCAAACCATGAACACACAATTTCTACTGCAATTAACCGTACTTCTTCTGCTTGCATTGGTGTTGTTGCTAGTTGTTGTCGCTTCTTCTTGGTTGTGGTGGTGGTGTTAGCAGTAGTCTGCGGTGCTGAGTAGAACAAAAGCAGGACTGCGAAGCAGTACGTACTTGTAGCAGCTTCAACGCAGCAAATAATCGTCTAATATAAAGAGGTGAGGCTTTGAAGTGTTGCAACTAGCTGCCCAGCACCATGCAACATGTAGTGTGTAAATGCAATTGAAGGCAGATGGCTTTGGGATCGGCTGAACTTGCATTGAAGTGGAAAAGGTATCAGATGCAAAGCGAGATTTTTTAGGCTGCAACAGTATACATACAGTATACATATGCAAATATCATCCCTGTCTGTTTTTGGATTTGATCTTCGCGTCCAGGTGGATCATCTTATCTTTGTGGTGGGAGACCATATTGGCCTACGACCCATGGCTGTGAGCAGGTGGGCCGTCTTGTGTAGCTGCTGAACTTGTACTACTTCAATACTTCGCACTTCATTTCTTTCTGTTGGAGTGCAAGTGCTGCAAGTAGCTCATTGATTCGAGTTCATTTTTTTGACATGGGATACTTTTTGACATGGCCATTTCGTTTCAAAGATTTGAAGCATTCAAGGCTTGTGAGTGACTTTGGTGCGACCGTGGTGCAGTTGCCCACAGCACCTTTGTGTGAGCCTCAGCAAGGATAGGGTCAAACTCTTTGAATTTGCAAACTAAAACTGGGGATACATAGTTTCCTACATGTACGCTACTGTACATGGTTGACCAAGGATACAAGTTGTACCCAATTGTAGCTCTTTGCCTATCCATGTGACTGTACGCATCTGGCGCACACATGATGCTGGTCGCAAGCGTTTTCCATCTTTAAACTCAGCATGTCCGGACCAGATTCTACATGGATCATTCAACTCAACACCGGCTTTACGCTCAACATTGCAAACACATGCAGAGCTCAAAGTTCACGGAAGAACCTTGCAAAAGCTGTGTTGCTGGAGGCTCACATCTCAGTGCATTACAGTCCTACAGTATTTGGTTGACAGGCAGGATCAGTTGCACAGTCGCATAGACTCAAAACCATTGGGCCATTGGGTTTGTCACCGTTTGTCACCTCACCATGATCTTTGCTGGACCCAAAGAGCAGTTTTTGAGCTTGAAAATTTCAGGGTCTCAGGGCAGATTGAGTCTAGCTGAAGCCCAATTTCTAATCACAAGATCCTTCGGACCGCAGCAAACCGACATGCCGCCAGGTATCTCAGCAAACCCTGAAGCTTAGCCCTCGCGTAACTTGAAATGGGCAGCTCTGGAGATCAAAATCCGCTTGCACTAAAGAGCTGGGGTCTCACCCGAAAACTTTTGACAGTCTTAGAAGTTACTTGGTTATTCATACCATTTCAACACGCGAAACTTCAAGGTGTACACGCTTGCTATAATGATCACCACCAAAAGGCAAAAGCACTGAGCAAACGGAACAGAGAGCATCCAATTCTGTGGAATGTCCTTGGAAGTGATAGGCAGCAGCACTTGGCTTTTCAGTTTCTTTTAAAACATAGTCGCGATTGTGTTGGTGTGCCATGTCTCGCGTTGCCAGCATCGTGTGCGCAGTGTCTTTGGCCCTC
>VSDK01008697.1:311861-345338 GCA_009767595.1 Symbiodinium kawagutii | reverse complement strand
AAGAGTCATAGAAGTGTCCTCGGTGCAGGGGCCACATAACGTGGGCACAGGCGCTGCGGCAGAGATTTATCTACATGCAACAGACAGCAGCCGCTTCCATGGGGGTTGGGGCGAACTTCCCACAACGCTCGTCTCTGATTGTCAAGCCCGTATCCCCACAAGAGGCCCATGAACTGCCCTTCCGGGAAACACCAATGCTTCTGCACAAAGGGCTGATAATTGCGGGCCTCAACCAACATCAAGTGCAATCTCATGACATGACGGTCTTGTATCGAGTTACATGCCCAACCTAATGCCAAGGGGAGCGGATCCTCACAGATTCGGTTTCCATTGAGTCGAGTGTGCATGGCTGTGTCGGAGACTATATCCAAATCAAAGTGCTCTGCACTGTGTTGTACTCCAAGCGAGTCCGTATCAATGCGTCCAACGCCACTTTGCAATACTCCAATGACTTGGGCCATCCCTATCAGTCCTCTCATGTCAACCGGAGACAGGATAATGGTCGTGCCAATAGCACGTGACAGGCTTACGTTGGCTAAAATTCTGAGGTCCACTGTATCGATCGTTCCCCAAAAGGAAGGAGACCCCAGACTGGATTAAAAAGGATCTGTAACATGTTGCCCCGGCCAGCTTGACCGTGTTTTCTACTTTGAGGGGGACATGTGTGAGATATTGAGACGACGACGAGGAAGACCCCTGTAGGCCAACCCCTCGTGACTTGCCATAAGGCTTGCCCTTATTGGAGCTCTTGCCCTCCTCACCCTTCCCGTCTTCCAATCGTGAAAATAAAATGAATTTAATATTTCAAAAATATTCATTCTCCAAGTAGCGTAGCGTCAGGCGTCCCGATTTTGCAGGCAAAAGTAAAGACTCGCTGCGCCTGCCATCTGCCGAGATCAAAAAAAACAATTTTTGCCCTCCTGTCCTCCCATGTCGCCTGCCAAGGTTGCAGAGGCCAATGGTCAGCTTCAAACTCGGTTTGCGCTACCATTGTTGCAAATACCTGCTGCCTCTGAAGTACTGCACTTACCCTCTGCCACGGTCAAGGCGCCTATCGCCAACCGGCCTTCCATAGTTTTAATTGGCGACTCTGCAATTGAAGCCTGTTTCTTTAAGTCCCATGCGCGCGGTCCTTCTCAGTAGGCTAGGTAAAATGGCTGCGGCAGTCCGCCCTAAGGCAGATTACGGCAGCTCGACCCAGCACTGCTGGAGGCAGCAGAAGAGCGTGCGCTGGCCTGAGGACGTCGTGCTTGCCAGATCCAGGAGGTACTCTTGCTTGGCCGTGTAGCGATTATCTCGCAAGGCATCGATCCTCCGCTATGAATCATTGATTGCATTCCGGCCCTAAGCGATAGTCGGAAACCATTCCTGATGGAATATGGTTACTCTTTCCTTGGAGGGTCCACATTGGTGCGTTGAAGGCAGCAAGAGCTTGCGCGGGATCAGCAAAGCAGCCATCCGATGCGAACAATCACCAGGTTTGCCTCGATGGCATCTTCGCAATTAAGGCCACCAAACAGATAGTCACCATATGTTGCCAAGATGTCCATGGGGGTGTCAGTCCCCTGAGCGGCTCCAATAGACATCAGTTTTCCAGGAGTCACAGACATCAAATCCCAATTACTCGGCACATAGTTCTCAATGCGGCCCTGATCAAGGGGAGTTTCCTCTGCATTAACTGCTGGGTCTCGATTTGGCACCCTTACTTCAATATGTAGAGTGGTGGGATTCAGTCGACATGCGAGAAGCTCACGGTTCTTGCTGGCTAACAGACCTGTGCCCACTAGTCTGCGAGTCAAGTGGAATCGAATGCCTCCACCAACCTGCTGCTTGATGGCAGGGACTTCTGCTTTTCCTTGCTCCATGAATAACAGACTGCAAGGGTCCTTTTCATGGTCAAACTTTTTACAACAAGGCCTTTCCGAGAGAACACAGTATTCTGCCATGAGCCCAAGTGTGAGGTCGAGAAAGGCAGTCGGGAAACAGATCTTTGTGTTTCGGAATGGCAAATAATCTGTTTATACAAGGTGGAGGCACTGGAGATTTTAAGTACCACACGAGCCATGGGCCATTCCGGAGGCAGGGAATGGCTTGTGCCGCTGCTTCGTCATGTTCCTTTTACGCAAAGAGACTTCCACGAAGCAAGCGAAGTTGCGAGCACTTTCCAACCACCTTTGCATTTCTGTGTCATCTGCTGTACCCGAAGATGGGTAACCGACCTCCGTGGATGATTGTAGGGGGAAGTTCCCGGATTTGAGTGAGCTTCACCTTCCGTGCCTTGGGCTTCCTTGTGAATTTTCTCTTCTTATTTGTGGAAATGTATAGACCTATGTGGCATCATCATCTTGAAGCTCTTGATGCACTTGGTATCGTTAAGGAGCGATTGTCATAGCTGGAGAGCTGGAGATGCACTTGATATCGTTGAGGAACGATTGTCATAGCTGGAGATGCGCTTGATATCGTTAAGGAACGATTGTCAGAGCTGGAGAACGGAGTCTTTTACCAGTTGAGCAGTTCAAGAGGTTTTGTACAGCTTTGAACATGCTGAGAACTGTTTTGTCACGACTTGTTTGACTAGAGAACGGAGTCTTTTACCAGTTGAGCAGTTCAAGAGGTTTTGTACAGCTTTGAACATGCCGAGAACCGTTTTGTCACGACTTGTTTGACTAGAGAACGGAAACTTTTCATTTCAAGGAAAGCAAATCACATTTCAGTGATTTGCTTGTTTTAGGCTACGGGCGCGTTTCTCTAAGTTTGAGACGCGTTTCCCTAAGTTTGAGGCACGTTTCTCTAAGTTTGAGTTTCGGCTCAAGCCACCAGAGCTCAAGAAGTGTACCAAGTTTAGTCACGACACGTCACAACATATGAACAGCATGTGTTGAAGTACTGTCTAGACTTACCCAGTTAGCATTCGTAGCGAGTATAAACATAGCTGCAGCTACTTGTAAAGACAGCTAACTCACTTTACCTTGTGTGTGCACTCTTGAAAACAAGCTGAAGCCACTGCTGAACTCGTGTCGTTTCGTCGCTGTGCTTGGGTACCGGTTGTTGTGATCATTGGGTGTTTCCCTAACTTGTGTGTTTGTTTTGGGATTGTTTGGGTTCCGCTACTTTTGCATGGTAGCGGAGCTTCGCTCCAACACCGCTGTCCGAGTGTAACTCTAAGTAGCCCTCGGCATGGCTGAGTCGCCGACCCGAAGGTCTCAGGGTTCCACGTTCCCTACTGAAGGTTCTCCAGGTTTGATGGAAAGGGGAGGTATGGGAACTCGTCCTGGGAGAGGGCCGAATGGCGATGGTATGGCTGCGAGTGTGACTCGAGAGTTTGCGCCTCAGAACAGTGCAGTTGGTGATCCTTGGACCCAAGTTGATCCATGGTCAAGATTTGTACCCCAAGGGGATGCGTCTAGAATTGGACCCCCAATACCAGAAAGTTCTAGTGGTTCTTCGTTTGTTCCCCCAGGTTTTCAGCAACAGAATTATGGACAGACTCTTGGAAGACAGGTTGGACCAGGTCATGTATTGTATGAGAACCCTAGTGCTGGTAGAGTTCAACACTTCAGTCTTGATCCTCTGCATAAGTTCCGTGAGTTGATGAGTGGAATGAGTGCACGTGAGATGAGAGCAGTCTACAACGAGTTAGGTTCCAAAATTTCACAGGATGGTTCATTTGTGCCAGACAGGCTTGGTGCGACTCCAGATCCTATTCCAGGTTTAGTTCAGTTTCCTCGCCAGCAGCCGATGTTGCCTGGACCTCATCCAATGTATGGTCAAGCTTCGAACTCAGAGGAAAGGGATGTCTTTGCGCGCAGTGAGAAGTGGATTGGTACTCCCCCGATTCCTAAGTATGAGTCATGGAAGACTAGAGAGGATGAGGTAATTGGTTTCAACCAGTATATCAACGACCTGGTGTCTTGGGCGAATCAGGCTTCAATGGAATTTGGAAGAGAAATCAACCAGTGTTCTCGTTGGGTATGTCAGATTTCATGGAACACATTTTCAAAGGTGCAGCAGGCTCGGTCTGTACGCTTGTTTAGTGTCTTGAAGTCGGCATTCGGGAATCATGGGAGGATTAGTCTCTTGATCCAAGGTTTCAGTGAAGGTTTGGATATCGTACCAGTGATGCATCCAGGAGATGTAATTGGTAATGCTGCTACGTATGGCGGACATGGATTTGAACTTTTGCGTCAACTAACACGTGAGTTCTCACTGAGAAGCAGGACTGAGGCTTTGAGTTTGCGTGCAGGGTTGATGGCAAGGAGTTTTAGTGCGAATTCCTCGTATGGTGCCCCAGTTGCTGATACAATTCGACAGATTGAGGTAGCTGTGGCAAGGTATAGCAAGCTGATTAGCGCATTGACCGACTGTGATTCAGGAAGTTTAGGTATTGGAGATTCAGATCAGTTGACTTTGTTGATCCGAAGCTTGAATGAACCTGTGAAGAGTTATGTTTTGCACCATTCAGTTGGAGAGAGTTATGCAAGTTACAGGTCCGCTGCGCTTCGTTGGGAGAATCAGCAAAGGCTTTTCCAGGAACTCCAAGGTACGAAACGTCTTTTTGGGTTACAACCAGATGAAACTCCAGATGTTGACCCAGAAGGAAGTCCCAATGAAGATGATCCGGAGTATCCAGAGTATCCGGATGATGCCAACTTGATGGCTTTAAACCAGAACATGCCTAGGTGCGGTAGGTGTGGAAAGCGTTCACATCGTACTGAACAGTGTAACACGAATTTGGAGCGTGTCAAATGTTTCCGTTGCAACTCTTTTGGTCATGTGTCTGCAAACTGCAAGAAGCCCTTGAATGCCAAGGAAAACTCCAAGGGGACTGGAAAGGAAAATCCCAAGGGAGGTCAGGCAAGTGGGAAAGGTGCTTTGCTGAAGGGAGGTGATCAAAAGGGGAAAGGCAAGGGAACCGAGAAAGGAAAAGGAAAGGGGAAAGGTTCGTTCAAAGGTCCCTCCAAAGGAGGAAAGAAAGGCAAGATGTTTGCCATCTACGATGAAGCCTCGGATGCATGGTGGTATACTGATGCTGATGCGGGTTGGGAAGAGGAAGATCCCGAATATCCAGGTGATGACCCCGAAAACCCCGCTGATTTTTTGGTTTTGTCGTCTTTGCTTGTCAAAACGTTGTCAAGTAATGTGGAAATTGAGCCCAATACGCATGTTGTCACCCAGGTCTCCTTTAAGGATTCAACGGTGTCACCTCTTCTTCAGTCTTTAGGACATCGACTTTCCGAGGAATTTTGGTTGTTGGATTCAGGTGCGTCGACCTCAGTCATCACGTCGTCAACTTTGAAACACTTTGATCATGATGAGATTGTTTCTACGGGAGCAAGCTATGTTGCTGCGAATGGCACTCCGGTGTCCTTTATAGGAAAGACCAATGTTGTTCTCAAAGTTCGACTTCGTGACAATCCTCAAGGATCCAAGTTTGGAATATTCAAGGTGCCCATGATGGTTGGAGACACGGCCTACAATATCCTGTCAACTTTGTCATTGGCTAAATGCGGATGGCAAACTGTCCTGGATGAAAATGTTGTAGTTCGCCATGTTCGCAATGATGTAGTCATGAGTGACACGACTATTTGGAGCGAGACTCCGTGGGTGAAGGTGATGTCTCATTTTGGTAGTGAACTGGTTGCATCTTTGAATGATTTTGGTGGAGAACATGATGATCAAGACATGTCATCTGGTGTTGGTATCCTCAATGCGATCACTTCTGAAGAGTTGCAAGCTCACAGAGCACGTGGTCATATGCCGTTTCATCCTGAATGCCCGCACTGCGTGAAGGCTCGTGGGGTGAATCAGCATAGGAGGAAAACAGGTAGAGGTGTTGAATCTGAAATTGCGGCAGATTTCATGTTCTTGAGTTCTACTGGAGAGGTTGTGGATGCCAGTTATCAAGGTGCTTTCAAGATTCTTGTGTTGAGAGAACGATTTTCTGGTTCAACTGGATGTATTGTATTCACGGGGAATCTTGAAAAGGATAGAAGCCTCTTGCTCAAGTGGTTGTCAGAGTTTGGACTAGAAAGTAGCAGTACGTCTGTAGTTCTTGTATCGGACTCTGAAGAGGCTGTCAGGTCTTTTGTGACTGGTTCTTCGTCGAAGTATGTCTTTTTGACACGAAAGGCTGCTCCTCAGGCTCATGAACAGGCAGGTGTTGCGGAGAGATGTGTTCGCTCGATCCGTGAAGCTCTCAGTACTTTGCAGTCGGACTTCTTGGACATGGGACATACTCTTTCCTTTCATCCGAATGTTCTGCAGCTGGCGTTGAACTATGTTTGCTTAAGTATCAACGTGAATGGCAAGGCTCATGGAAGTGACAAATCACCTCGTGAGGTTGTAGCTGGCCGCAGTCTACCCAAAGACATGTTTTCCCTATTTGGATCTAAAGTCTATGCTGAAATTCCTGACTCCATCAAATCTTTGAATCCCAATCAAACGAGATTTGTTGATGCGACTTTCCTTCATCCTGCTTTTGGTTCGAATGGTACCTTTGTTTTTGCTCATATTCGTGTTGGTGACGAGTTGGTTCCGAAGGCTTTTGTTGCAAAGTCGATCAAGTTATGTTTTCCTTTGGAATTGATGAACGATGCTAATTTGTTTGTTTCTGTGAAAGTCAAAGGTGAGGATGTTGACATGGAAGAGAAAAAGGAGGTTAAGCCACCGCCAAGGATTTTGCCTTCTTCTCAGGATGAGTCGTTGAAAGCTCCGGCCTCCGGGCCTCCGAAGGAGTACATCGACCAGTTTGGAATTTTTCCGGGTTGTCGAGCTTGTGAACATATTGCAAAGTATGGCGCAAGAAAGGGAACCCATTCGAAAGCGTGTACACGTAGATATGAGAATTGGTTGAAAGAACAGGTTCATGCAGCTTCA
This sequence comes from Symbiodinium kawagutii, assembly GCA_009767595.1. Taxonomy (NCBI): domain Eukaryota; class Dinophyceae; order Suessiales; family Symbiodiniaceae; genus Symbiodinium; species Symbiodinium kawagutii. The sequence goes on along the minus strand of VSDK01008697.1, from coordinate 338,462 downwards.
AGTGATTCCAAATTAGGTAATCAAGCTGTTCCAGAAGTTGATGTGAAGATGGATTTCAAGGAGGAAGAAGATCCTGAACTTACAAGGAAGGTAGATGAAGCTCTGGGTAAAGGTGATGGAAGCCCCAGCTATGCTCCATCTGTTGCCCCTCCTTCTCCTCCTGCTCTAGGTCTGGATGATGAACCTGATTTGGAGAAGCCCAAGTAAGAGTATGGCATCCGAAGCAGGCAATTGATGATAGCACCATGGAAGTGTTGGATGGAAAGCAAACTTTGGAAGGTATGTGTAAGGAGGTTCGTCATTTGGCTGAGATGAAGACGGGACAACTTGTCAGCCCCAAGCAACTGGAAGAGTTGAAGGTGAAGAAGAACGTTCGTGTGATACCATGTAGGTGGGTCACAGTTCAAAAGGGGGAAGGTGTCGTAAGGGCACGTATAGTTATCAAAGACATTGCGTCCAAGAATGCTCCTTCAGCACGTTCTCTTGGGATTTCTTCTCCCACGCCTTCTTCCGATGCTCTCATGCTGGTTCTGGCATTAACTGCCAAGTATGGTAGTGTTCTGTCCTCAGCTGACGCCGCACATGCTTTCATGAATACCCCTCTTAGAGAACGGGATACAGTCGTACGACTACCGTTGTCGGTTGCAGATTTGCATGGTCAACCATTGCATTTGTGGCTTTCTAAAGCCCTTAATGGGTTGAGGAAAGCTTCTCTTGAATGGATGGACTTTCTGGGACAGATCGTTAGCAAGATCGGTACGGGCCTTAAGGCATGCCCACTGGAACCATGTTTGTATTCAGGTCAGCTAGAGACAGGTCCATGTGCGCTTTTGGTCTATGTTGACGACTTGTTGTTGATGACCCCAACGGTGAAAGACTCGGAGTATATCTTTGGTCAAATCGCAAAGCATGTTGAGATCAAAATGACAGGTGTGATTGACCAGGAAGGTACTCTGAAGTTCCTTGGGAGAACGGTAACCAGGAAGAAAGGTTCCCCGGCTTTATATGTTGGGCTTCCAAGTGACTACATGAATGACTGTTTTCGTTCATTTGGATTGGGAGGTTCGTCCAAGAATGCACCAACCAAAGCTACTGCTCCCCCTGATGTAGCTTCTTTTGTGGAGAAGACGGGTGGGCAACCGTTGACACCAGAAGCCTACTCAAGGTTTCGGACTTGTTTGGGAAAGCTATCATGGATGGCACAAACCCGTCAAGACCTAAGGGCTTATGTGAGTATCTTAGCTTCTCAACAAGCTACTCCGACCCAGGATACCGAAGCAGGTCTAAGGTCGCTTTTGAGATTGCCAGCTTCTGGTACGGCTTTGGTACAGAAAGGACACTTCGAAGGGGAGCATTTGGTGTGTTTCTCTGACGCATCGCATGCGCCTTTGAGATCTACAAAGAGGAGAGGGATCTCGGGAGGTGTTTTGACAGCCCTTGGTGCAACGATCAAAACTTTGTCCAGGCACCAGCAATCGGTTTCGTTGTCGTCAATGGAATCCGAGCTATATGCATTGCAAACGGTGGCTCTGGAAATGTGTTCTCTTGGTCGTCTTCTAGGACGTCTCTTTGGAAGCTTTGAGAATCGGTTGCCCGTTGATGTCCCTGGAGTTCTCTATAGCGATTCAGAAAGTTCTCTCAAGCTTCTTCGTAACCTTGATCTACCCCGACAAAGCCGCCACCTTGAGATCCGAGTGGAGTGGATCAAAGCCAGGGTTTCGGAAGGTGCCTTGGTGCTGGAGTTCAAGCGTGGCAACATCAATCCCTCAGACCTTCTGACGAAGTGTCTAGGTTCTGCTGCTTTTGGTTTGCGCAGGTCGGCGTTGGGTTTTGAGGTGTTGAATGCCCCCTTGAATAGTATGGTGGCAATCAAGAAGCGCTTTGTCATGGTTGAGGTTTGCTGTAGACCCCAGTCTTCAATTGCTCAGGTTTGTGGTGAACTTGGGATTCTGTATGTTGGGATTGTTGCTGACATGGAGAAAAGAAATGTGTTCTCCGGTTTGCGTTTGTATCTTGACAACTTGGGATGCCAGTACACTTGGGTTCATGTGAGCTCTCCATGCTCATCTGGAAGTCCATTGAGAAACCTAAAATTGAAGGACCTCTACCGTGACGTCCCTACTCAGGCGGATTGGGAATGGTTCGATTTGTTTCCTCATGTCAAACAGTACATGTTGTTGGGAACTTTCTCCAGTTTCGAACTTCCATGGTTCAACAAGATCTGGAACTACTCTTTATGCAGAAGTACTCTGAAAGAATGTGGGCACAACTATGCTACGGCTGTAAAGCTGTGTAGAGTTGGGCTTTGTTCGAAAGGGGGAAAGTATGTTGGGAAACTTCTCGGTTTTACCAGCTCGCATGAAGAGTTCATCCAGGCATTGAAACCATTGGCACGATGCACCCATTCGCCAGAGGAGCATGCTACGTTCAATGAGGTTTGTTGGGAAGAGACTGGATTTTACTCCAAGGAATTGGCAACCCAGATCATTGCAGCAGTTCGCAAAGCACTCAGTAAGGCTCCTTAAAGGAGGTTTGGAAAGGTTTTAGGTCTGTGAAGGAGGTGCATAGGTTTAGGTAGGTTTCTATGTTCTTTAAGGAAGTCTCGCACAATGCGCGTAGAAACCCACCCTTTTGTTGATTTGTTTTTTCGTTGGTTGCCTCCCCAATTTGTTGTCCGTACCCTTGGCCTCATGCAACCTTGAAGTAGGAGTGAGGCTCACGCGTTTCCGTGTTTGGATCGGTGAGAAGAATGTAGCGGAAACTACGCCTTTATCTTGAAGAGATAAGTGCTTGAGCTGTCCGTTGATTTTTTACTTTATAAACCTTTTTGAATTGCATGAGTGACGGAATCAGAACAACTTTGAATTGCATGAGTGACGGAATCAGAACAACTTTGAATTGCATGAGTGACAGAATCAGAACAACTTTGAATTGCATGAGTGACGGAATCGAAACATGTTTGAAGGGCATCCGTTTGGGGAACACGTTTTCTGTTTGAATTTGCATGACATGAAGCTAGCTAGCATATTTTTTTGTTTACTAGGACCGATCTTTTAGGATCTTGAGTTCATGACACTTTGACATGTTTTTTGCTTGAGTTCATGACACTTTGACATTTTTTGCATGAGCTGTTTGCCATGAGTTTGACTTGAGATGTTTTGCGATTCCTTGAGGGAATGACGAACGGAGTGACTCGCGGGAGAGAGAGAGATGGAGTGTATATATTAAATATATGTGCTCCGTATGTACTTTTATTGTATATATATATGTATATAATGCTTGAGGGAATGACGAAAGTTGCACAGCTCGCGAGAGAGAGCGAGATGGAGTGGAAAGGCCACGCACAAGAATCCTTATGCGTGACCTTTGACTATGTGCTTCATATGTATCTTTATTGTATATATAAATGTAAATAATGCTTGAGAGAAGTACGAGACGAAACGGAAATTCACACGGAACGAAACGGAAACTCACTGAAAGTGAGTATGAGCTTGGAGATTCTTGCGAATATATATGAGTATACTTGTGTAACCTTTTGGGGGATCACCATGATTTTACCATTTGCTATGCCCGAGATTTATCTCGTGGGGCAAGTGGTAAAATCCTTCGGTTGGAGTATATAAATATGGAAGTTTATAGTTTGGTCGGATGACCGGCGGTATTTCTCGTTCGTTTCGTATTTGGCAATTCACAATTCTTTTTAAGAGTGCGGACACCACCTCACTTTTAGAGAGATCGGTGGGCATCGCAAGCCATGGCTTTGACTCCAGAGGAAGAGAAGCAGCTACAAGAGCTACTTCTGAAGAAGGCTGAAGCTGATTCATGGGAAGCAGTGGATGCGCATGGTACAATGTCGGATAGTGCCAAGCGTCGACTTTTCTCAGATGGAGAGTATCCGCAATCTTCACGATTGGCCCAGCCAATTCCGATGGGTTCTCAACTGCCTATGGCTGATGGAGAGTATCCGCAATCTTCACGATTGGCCCCGTCAATTCCGGTGAGTTCTCAACTGCCTATGGCTCCAGGTGGATCGTCTGGAGGTGACTTTGAGTGCCTTCCTACTCCGGCTGGCTTTGGCGAAGAGGCTTGGAAGAATCCATTCCCAAAGTGGAGTGATGCCATGATCAAAGAGCTATGCGAGAAACATCGCATCTATGTACCCGAAGGACTTACCTTGAGACAATGGGGTAAGACAAAGATGATGCATGGAGCTGGTTTGAAACAAGGTTTGTCGTACTCTGAGAGTATGTGCAAAGCAGTTCATCTGGCAAAGTACGCAAAGGCTCACTTTAAGCAAAGTGGATACCCCCAGCAAGACTACAGGGAGTTCGTCTTGTCCTTTGAAGCGCTACAGAAAATGTATGTCCAAGGAGATCGACCGGCCGCATATTTCCCTGGAACATCCATTGAGCGTGAGTTCAAGGACTAGTGGATTCCATGGAGGTATGATGAATTTGGAGGATGCATGGCTATGTGTATGGCAACCTTGATGGATGCTACGATACGTATCAATACAGTATACCTATATGTGGACGGCTTCCACAACTTTACACACTATGGCAAAGCTGCAACAACGAAGTGCGGTTGGGCCGTAGTTTTCTGCAAGGAATTCTTCCGATGATGCTGCCAAAAGGGGGTGTGGAAATGTATAGACCTATGTGGCATCATCATCTTGAAGCTCTTGATGCACTTGATATCGTTAAGGAACGATTGTCATAGCTGGAGAGCTGGAGATGCACTTGATATCGTTGAGGAACGATTGTCATAGCTGGAGATGCGCTTGATATCGTTAAGGAACGATTGTCAGAGCTGGAGAACGGAGTCTTTTACCAGTTGAGCAGTTCAAGAGGTTTTGTACAGCTTTGAACATGCTGAGAACTGTTTTGTCACGACTTGTTTGACTAGAGAACGGAGTCTTTTACCAGTTGAGCAGTTCAAGAGGTTTTGTACAGCTTTGAACATGCCGAGAACCGTTTTGTCACGACTTGTTTGACTAGAGAACGGAAACTTTTCATTTCAAGGAAAGCAAATCACATTTCAGTGATTTGCTTGTTTTAGGCTACGGGCGCGTTTCTCTAAGTTTGAGACACGTTTCCCTAAGTTTGAGGCACGTTTCTCTAAGTTTGAGTTTCGGCTCAAGCCACCAGAGCTCAAGAAGTGTACCAAGTTTAGTCACGACACGTCACAACATATGAACAGCATGTGTTGAAGTACTGTCTAGACTTACCCAGTTAGCATTCGTAGCGAGTATAAACATAGCTGCAGCTACTTGTAAAGACAGCTAACTCACTTTACCTTGTGTGTGCACTCTTGAAAACAAGCTGAAGCCACTGCTGAACTCGTGTCGTTTCGTCGCTGTGCTTGGGTACCGGTTGTTGTGATCATTGGGTGTTTCCCTAACTTGTGTGTTTGTTTTGGGATTGTTTGGGTTCCACTACTTTTGCATTATTGCTGGACTCTTCTGTTTCCGTCCCGCTAGATAACAGCGAGACATCAGAGGCCTGTGCAGCGGACGACACGCTGTATGTGGAAACAGCTACATCAGAGTCAAGGGGGCGGATCTGACGTCCACTCCTACCCGGTGTCACCGATCGGCACTGAGCCCAACCGGCGAAGGATTCCGACCACCTAAGATGTAGGCACTACCCGGAAAAAAAAGAGGGGACCCTTGGGAACGCCCATAGAACTACGCATATTCAACCCAAACTTGCGCGAAGAAAAATCTTAAATCCAAATGAAATCTTAATGAAATTAAGGACACAAAGACTGAAAGTGAGCGGGGGACCCTAAGGAACCCCCATAGAATTACGATGATGGATCAAAAAACTGCTCAGGGGACCCCGTGGGAACCCTCATAGAGTTCCCTATATTCACCCTTTGGAGAAATACAAAAGGTATTAAAGATGGCGGTCGCTCTGCTTCATATTGCATTGAATCGATACAACGTCCACAGACACAGCCTACCGAGACATCTGCATTTGGCAACGAAATTTTTGGTAAACAGGATCTACAGATTCTGTGAAAGTTGACTTCTCCAGAGCGTTTGGAAGCATGGAAGGCTGATTGAAGGGTTATCGATCGTGGTGATGGTCTTCTTTCTCAAGTGAAACCTAGCTTACCCTGGGAAAACCTGCACAGCACTCAACTGCGCATGTCCCACCTGACTCTGACATGGCTCAGCAAGTGCGAAGTTCGGACTGAGCAACAGAGCAGTGGCTCACTGCAATAAAAAATTATCATTCTCATTTTGGGCAGCATCCTGGTCGTCATCATCATCATCATCGTCATCATCATCATCATCGTCATCATCATCATCAACATCATCATCATCATCATTATTAATCATCATCGTCATCGTCATCGTCATCATCATCATCATCATCATTATCATCATCATCATCCTCCCTACTTTGTCATTACCAATTTTCTCATCGGGTTTTTTTTCTTTGTCGGCATCATTGTAGGCAGCTGTCGTCAACTCTGTCATCATCATGATGATGACCGTCATCATTGGCAGCATCATCGCATTAAGAAATATCATCACCATTCCCCTCATCATCATGATCACCATTATCAACGTCATGAGCATCATCGTCATCATTACCATCATCTTTGGTTTCTTTCACAATATCATGACCATTTTCCTTTTGATTGTTTCCATGTCTTCATTTTCGGTATCGCTACCATTGTTGTTTTGATTCTTGCCATTTGGTTCTTGTCTTTATCATCATCATCATCATCATCATCATCATCATTATCATCATCATCATCATCAGCATCATCATCATCATCATCATTATCATGCTCACCACGTGATCAAAATATCATCAATGTTTTGTCAAAATGATCATGTAGATGATTGTTTCTCATCGCAATTTGTGCCCATCACCGTCAATGCATTTTTGCAATCATCATCGCCACAATTGTCATATCATATCATATCATATCAAATCAGATTATATCATATCATACCTTTTTATATCATATCATATCATATCATATCATATCACATCACATCATATCAGATTATATCATATCAGATTTTTTCATATCAGATAATATCAGATCAGATCATTTCAGATCATATCAGATCATATAATTTCGTATCATTTCATTTCATACCATATCTTACTATTTCATATCGTATCATTTCATTTCTTATCATATCATACCTTTTTATATCATGTCATTTCATATCATATCATATCATTTCATATCATTTAATATCGCATCATTTCACCTCATATCATTCAATCATATCATATCATTTCATTTTTATTGTATCATATTATTTCATATCACATGATATCATATCATATCAGATCAAATGAAATCATGGATGAGTTTGTTCTTCGTTGTCATAACCATCATATCAGAATGAAATTTTGCGTTTTGAAACGGAATCAGTATAATCTTTGTGTTTTCCATTTCATTGATTTTTGTTGCGTTTCCTTCTCCCCAACCATCCCCAACCATCCCCAACCGCCCCGAACCATCCCCAACCTTGATTTCGAATTCTAATAGTTTCATTTTCATGCCGGATTTTCTTCGAAGTGCAGTTTGAACTTACCGACACTGCATCACATTTTGCATCATTGATGGCTGTTCGACCACGTGGCTGACTTTTGAGCGGAACGAAACTTGCATCAAAACAATCAAATTTAGTCGTGCTTGCCCAACCAAAGGCTCAAAATGGTTGATATTCCTGAAATTGGATGTTTGTGATTGGACTCGTTATCCGACATGAGTGGGGGACGTAGTTACATGCATTACTTGCACAACATATTTTGTAATATTGCACATAGTGCTCTAAATGAGAGGTGACAAGTGATATTTTCACAATGCATATGTGTTTCAATGTTTGTCATTTCATTTTCTTGAACTATTTGTTGTTGTATTCGTTACGTATGTTTGGATATTTTTGATGATACACTTGCGGTCATAATTTTAGTGGTTGCTTGGGTTGTGGCTGCGTCCCAAGCACCTGCGTTGCCATGGTTGGTACGTGGGGGTGGATGGGTGGGGGGGCTAGCAAGCTTCATTTTTGTTTTCAAACGGGCGTGATTAGTGATTTCAAATTCTTCAATGAAAAGAGGGTTGGAACCAGGGCATTTTGAGCAAACATACCTAGAATAGTTTGGGGATTTTGTTGTTTGTTTATTTATCTTTTTAATAATTTTTTCGCAAAAAAATATTGAAAATTGCAGGGTTTTCGCATAGGCAAAAAACCATGTAAATAGAAACAGATGTGTGTATTCGGTGCGAAAAAAACCTGCTGATATCATATTTTTTCACAAACACTACTGCAAAACACGCGGAAAAATCAAATGTTTTGGAACCATTTTTTTGATTTTCTTGAGCCAGGCCGTTGGCAGGAAACAGTTTCAATCGCAAGGTTTTTGAAATCTCGCATTCATTTTCTTGATATTTCCATGTTTTTGCTCACGAGGCACGAGGTGCCAAAAACCCGTGGAAAAAACAAGGTTTTTTGACTGGCCTCGTGCAAACCAGTTTTCCAAACACCGTCCTCCCAAATGAGATCGGCTGTACCACCGTGCTCCCAGGCCTTAAGCTTAACGTTCGTGTTTCTTGCCCCGCCTGCCACCTATAGCTTGGCAATTTCTTATTCCTCTCTGAATTTATTTTTCTTCCCTAGGCGTGTTTTCATTTTGCTTTCGGGAACATTTTTGTACAGACCTTTGTGGTGTTTGAACTCCTGGTGGCTGAGAACCAAAATCAACCAAAATCAGGGCTGGCTGTCGTCCCTCCCTTCTCAGGTTGGGTGTTGTGTTTGCACATTTTCCAACAAGTTCCTCCGAAAGACCTCTTTGGTTCGTTTGCTTCGTAAGATTTGATGCTACGTTGCAGAGCTTTTTGCCTCACTGAGTTGTTAAGATTACTTTTTTCTGTGTGTATGTGTTCACTGTTTCTGATAGTAGATGGAACATGTTCACATTGACAAGGTCAACAATTTAGCAAAGACTTGATTTAAGCGCTGATATACCAGACAACTTTAGAGATGTCACCGTGTTTGACGCGCTGCCCTTCAGGGGGTCGTGCCTTTTTCAAGCCGTATGTGGCATGAAAGTGGTGCGTACATGCCCGTGGAATTCTGCTTGTTGCATGCTACTTTGTAGGTGTGATGGAAACATAAACTTTGATTGGCTTAGTACCCACTAGATGAAAATCAACGTAGAAGGGTTGGGTGGGACATTTTCCAATCCTGCTACGGCTGCTTAGTGTCTCAACATCACAAATCACATCTCTTTACTGTGGATCCTGTGGGTTCCCAGGCACAGTTTTGAGTTGAGCAAGGCTTTGTCAGAAGCCAAAGACAAAGCCTTCCGTCAACATTGTCTGCTTGGTGTTTTCAAACATTTTTTGTTTTTCCTAGTGATTAGTAACAAATAGTTGGTTGACTAATATTTTTCATGGGGATTTAAACTACCAACCAGTTGCAGCAAATCATGTCCGACGCTGGATGACTTCCAGCATCGAAGCCATGTCTCCAAAAAATCCACGCGCAGAGGCGACTCCGAGAGGGTCGCAGAAGCAGCAAGCAATCATCAGGTTGTTGTTTTTTCGTGTGTCTTTTTGCGTGTTTTTTCATGCAACAACATTTAAGCAATAAGCAACAGCAAAAATGACGACAAGTATTACAAAAGAGCATTCTTATGGACTGAAGTACAAGAGCAACGAATTGAGATGAACAACCAACAATACTAGCCAATGATGGGACACATGCGAGAGAATGAGAAAGACTCCAAATGGGATGCATTGTGGAAACTGTTAAGTCAGGTCGGGTCGTTGCATTGATCCCCAATTGAGATATTGCATGATCCATTTATTGTAGTAATTGAGAAAGGTTCAAAAGAATTGGCCGACACCATGGTTAGAGAAATTATTCCGGCAGTTTGGCCACTGATCTTCAAGACTCATATTCGATTCACTTTTCTCACGAATCAATTGCTTCGCTCAGTAGATCTCTGATTGATGGCACTGGTGCTATTTTGTTTTAGGAAATCTCTGGAAGTATCAGCACATTTTATCGTGTAGTTGACTTTCGCGAAAATATCATGAAACCTTATTGAACAGCAAAAACCTGATTGACTCTTGTTGGGTAATGTTTCAATCAATCTCTACAAATGACCAGCACTATTAATTGTGGGATGGTGTGCAATCCCTATGAAAGCCCCAGGACGTTTTTAGGCCATGGTTTCACGCCGATTTGATCTTAGCGCTTCATCCTAAAACCCTATCGAGAGAAATTCGAGGTGTTGCTTCTCCAAACTTTTGGATGTTGTGTTACTTAATAGAGTTTGATATGTTGTGTTGCTTAGTAGTTAATGATGGTTGATAGTGGCTAGTTGATGGTCAACGATGCTTGATTGGTTGATGCTGCTTCTCGCAGGCTACGAGCCTGTCGCGGTGTGGTGCAGACACTCGGCATGTTTTTCTGGGCACAGTGACAAGGGGCCGCCCCAAAGGTCATCAAAAGGTGGAAGTTCTTTGAACATATATGGCATGTATGCATATCTTATAGATTTTCTAGGATTAACTGTGGTTATATGATAGTGGTTTTATAGGCGATCATAGTGGTTTATCATGGGGGGACCGACAGTAAAACCAACATGGGGGTTTCTGAAGCCAGTTTGGGACCCCAAAGTCGTGGATGGTTCTGGATGATTTGGGGGTACCCCTAGTTTGAGAAAGAACCATAATATAACCATATGGGTGTTGAACCAAAATAGCAAAGGCGATGATGGCCTGTAACATCAATGCGATCGGGCTAAGCGGGCAGCCTTTCTATGAAAAGTCCATTGGTCGATGTCGTTTGGTTATACCAATTCACATGCTGTTTCGGTCATCTTCATTGAGTTGGTTTCCCCCAGGTGCCCCTTCAGCAAGCAGTTCAGAGGGACTGTGTTGAGCCTTGCCCCGTGACCTTTCTTCAGCTTTGGGTTAGAACTTAGCATGGCACCAATGCAACATGTCCTATTTATCATGACAAAAAGCATGCTAGCAGGATGATTCAGCAATATAAGGTCCAGCCGTTCAGAAGTTCGTAGAATTGGTTGGGCCTTTTCGTTTTCTATTATCAAGAGCATTTTGAATGCAACATGTCATCCATATCTGGCAAAGTAAACAACTAGAATGTTGTGTTTCTCAAATCTGAATTCAATTTCCCTCTCTCTTCTATACTGTACGAATTATGATTTATATATGCAATCACATTTTGTATATATATATATGTATACAAATTGTAAATGTACACATATTCAGTACCATGTCCTCTCAAGAATTTGCCACGGTTGAAGGGTGCGGGCTTCAACTGTGTTGTCTCTGTGGTTAGATTAGCTACATAGATAGGGAGATAGAAAGAAACACAGCAATTAGTAATTAGATACTTGGGTAGAAAAAAAAGACAAATATAATCTTAATAGGAAGATAGGTAGATAGATAGACAGCTGCATAGATAGGCAACTAAATGGATAGGTAGATAGGTTTTGGACAGCAGAGGTAGACAGCTACAGAATGATTCCAGGCGGCGGGTTCACTGAATCGCCGATCATCACTACACCATTGCCTTTTCGAACATGGGGGGCACCTGGTCGCACCGCCACTTTGTGCACTGGTAGGCCTCAACACATACTGGTCCAACAGCATAGGTTCAATCAGTGGCACATAAGGTTACTTTGTTGGTGACTATGAAGCTGCATCGATGGGCGGTGAGAGATCATGTGCTGGGTGAAGCCGTTTAGCCCTGGGGTCTGCGGCACTGACGAAGTCCTTGAACGGCTCATTTATTTTGTCAAAGCCTGTAATAGGCATATGATTGACCTGCAAGGAAGAGACGATCATCCTGAATGAGCTCACCTGGACCTGTGCCATGGATGAAGAGCTGGAGATCTTGTTGTAGCCAACAAAGTAAGGGAATCTGTAGAAATGGAGTGGTAGAAAGATCAATCTAGCCGCATTTCAGGTACAGCGTCCTGGTGGGATTGTCCATAGATGGGATCCCCAAATCCAGGGAAAGCGATCACTTCTGACCGGAAGCCAACGATTCGGCGCATGCCCATTGTTGATACACCCTGGAATAGATGCACAAATCTTCAAATTCAAGGGCATGGATTGTTCATGGGTTTTGCAAGGAGTTGTATTGATGAAAACTCCAGCTGATCAAGCTGAATTTAGGACATCCCGACCTGTACAAGGACGAATGAGGTATTACAACGTCGGTTCAGTGATTAACACTGCACACTCTGCAATGAGCAATTCTTATTGCTCGGTCTAGCTATTATCACGCAGCAGAGCATTGCAAACGCATTTACAGCTGTTGTTGGTTGTAGTGCATTTCTTTGTTTTGGACAGCGATCTGAGGACCAGGGTTTTTCCGGTGATGATCTTCCGGGGAACGGGTCACATGATGGACGCACCAAAATTCCAGTTGCTTGAAACCATCCAAACTGGTGCGTCCATCACATGTTGATCCGTCTTTGTTGATACATCTTCCATCACTTGTTTATTCACAGCCCATTGGTTTTCAAGTTCAAACATCGCTCTATCACTTGTTGGTGGCCAAGATACCAATAGGCACTCAAAATCAAAAGCGTATCAACATCTTTGGCGGGGTTTCACCATTGTTTTGATTCTTTGGTTCGCAGAAGGCAAATCAATACTGATTGTCATCAACTGTTTTCATATTATGAGGCCCCCGTAGTTCACCGCTGCCCAGGAAAACAGGGTGGATTGTGCTGAAGCCAACTCACACCCAGAGCACCTGTTCAATCTGTTTGCTAGAGATTTCAGCATGGAAACCAGGCTAATAACCCTGGTAAACCAGCAGTGTGAATCCCCTCACTATCAAATTGGGGTCATGGCGTATACCGTTTTCATTCGTACTTTCTGGCTCTACAGTCATGAGGATACCCCCTAAACAGGCCAACAGCTCATCATAAGCACCAACCACTTGGGGGTCGACAGCCGAACCGTTCAACGCAGGCTTGCTGCACTGGAGTCTTCAGTCGCGGCTGAGCCTCAGATGCCCGGGCTGACGATACCCCAGCTGGTGACCCAGAAAGCCACAGCACTTGACTCGGAGATCACGGTGGAACTGGTGGACTCCATGTGGGAGGTGAACCGGCTGCATCTCGGCTGTCAATCATGCGGATTTGTGCAGCAGATTTGGGCGACGAAAAATCATGACGACATATGACCACCTCAAATAAAATACTTTCGATTTTCGGAACGGGCCCACCCATTCTGCAACGTTTTGGCATCTCATCATTGGGGGTTGGGTTTATTGAACATCCTGAGCAAGTTGCGATATTTCTGGTTCATTGCTTCAATTCAACCTCTTCAAGAATCCATTCACATGAATTGCGTGGTACCTACAGTAGTGGATAATTGGATATTTATCTTTAGATATGTACATATAAACATATTTGTTCATTTAAACATTTATATTTATTTATATATATATATGAATATATATTGATATGTATATTTGTGTATATATATTTATATATATATATATATATTTGTATGTATGTATATATATATATATATATCGGGTACCTCGAAAGCATGTCACAACCTCCGCAACGCTGTCAGGTGAATCACCTGCTGGAAGGCTACTGAAATGCAAGGAATGCTTGGTGCCGACTTACAAGTGTATTAAGCCTGTGAAGCAAATACCGCCATGCAAAGATTATTTAACCGACCAAAGGTGAACAATTGTTTTTTTAGCTGACCAGAGGTAAACAAAAGTGATTTAACCGGAAAACATTGAACAATTGAGGAGTGCAAGTTGCAGCCAAGCTTATGGCCATACAAAGTGCCTTGCCTGCTAGAAAGGAGAGATATTGATCACCTTTATGGCGAGCTATCCAACGCAATGTTGGGAACAAAAAAGAACAATTTCCATGTTCATACTTGTGCAAATTAATTTACGGTAGTAAAAATGTGCCGAAGGTGCAGCACATTTGCGCTTGCTACTTTCAATGCTTCGCAGATGTAGGGAGCCCCGGCATTTTCCCAATTATGAGTTATATACGAAAATATACAGAGTGAATCATATTATGAGTTTGGTGCAATCCTGCACTGTGCCCTTCGCGCACGTCTGCCTTTTCGACACATGCAAGCCGAAAGTGACACGACGATATCAAAAAGAAACATAACAACAATGGACCAACAACGACACTGCGTAGAAGGAATCCAATGATCCAACATGATAAAACTGCCAGTACACCAAATGTCATAGAGACGCTCCCAGGGTTGGGGACATCACAACATCTGAGTGCCAAACCAAGAGTGTTCATGAGTGCTCGTTTGACTTTGGACAGCACAACAGCATACATTGTCAGTTAGTGACACATCTCATGAGTCATGAGTCGTTATGTTTTTTCATGAGCGGTGCGTTGCCCTCCTTTTAGTCACATCTGCATCCAGCGACGCTTGGAGCCGCTAAAATCGAAACGTTTGGTGAAGTATAACCTGCTGGAAGGCTTCTGAACACGGAATGCTTGTTGCCGACCTACAGGTGTCTTAAGCCTGTGAAGCAAATATCGCCATGCAACAATTATCTAAGCGACCACAATTGAACAATTGAGGAGTGCAAGTTGCAGCCAAGCTTATGGCCATACCAAGTGCCTTGCCTGCTAGAAAGGAGAGATGTTGATCACCTTTATTGGCAAGCCATTCAATGCAATGTTGGCATTTTCCCAACACATGCTTCGCTCGACGTTTGGAGCCGCTGAAATCGAAACGTCTGGCGAAGCCAGTAGTTGCAGTGCAGACACCTGCTGGTGTACGGCACGTACCAAAGCTAAGAAACCCCTCGCTCTTCATATCAGCTCCCCCTGCCTTCCCCTAAAGGGTGCTCAATTTCTGAGTGCTCTCGGCAGTTTGATCCCGACTTCTCTCCTGGATCAAGCTGAGCTGTCGGAATCCATTTGCTGCGCCATGGACCTCAAATCAGCACCAGGGAAGGGGCTTCAGCACCTCATTGTGTGGAGATTTACTGTGGTGCCAGGCGCCCTCATCCGGAGGGATTTCTAGTAAGCCAACAGTCTTGAAGGGCGACCTCCTTTGCTTTGTTTAGACCCGCACTTTGCAAAGCCAGGCAGCTGCTAGGTGCAAGTTGCAAGATTCAGAGTTCGTCAGTCACAGTTCTGCTGCCAGTGATCAAAACACACTCAGAGATCCAGATTCATACGGTTGTTAGGTATTCTCGAAGTTGTGAACAGCAAACGCAGGCCAATTCCAAAGGTTATCCGAGTTGATTCTTGCGCGACGGCAAAAGGCACAGCAAAAAAAACAGTGTATGCATCGTTCCAAACTTTCTGCAATCAAAGCTTACAAAAAATAAGCAAGAGTGCATATCATTCAAGCAAATGGCGCTTAATGGTCTCTTGCCTTTCCTCGGGAAGCGCAAAGAGCAGAATGTCCTCTTGCCTTTTCTGAAATGTCCTAAGGCTGGCCAAAGGTCGAAATAGTGGACTGATGGCATGTTTTCTTCTTCGTGCTCATGGAGCCAAAAAGTTGCTGAAGTAAATGGAAAAGCGCGAGTAATCCACTTGATTACAGATCATGCAGAACTGAAGCCCCGCCGGTGGCCGGGTTCTCGAGGACCGATCGGCTCACAGTAGCGGTCGTCACCTTGAAACCCTGCTGCGGTGGACCAGTGAGCATCATGCTTACTTGATCTTACTTGCATTTGCATACACACTCCCTGCCTATCAGGCATGGAATACTTGGTCCCTCTGACGAAGCTTGGGGGCACTGCATGCATTTTTCCCAACCATTCTTAAGTTTTACAAAAGAGTAAGTCAGAAAGTAAGAGTAACTGGAGCAACCGGAGTAACTGTAAGATTCAGATAGACTCGAAGAATTCAAGCAAATGGCCCCTGTGACAGTGGTCATTGGCACACGTCTTGAAGTCCTGACGGTCAGCCCCAAGTTGGGAAACACAGTTTTCCCACTTAGCACAAGGCCACAAGCTGTTCAGAATGGCATGCTACGGGTCTTTCATCACTCCGCCTGGGTACATCGTGCTTCAGGGTCTAGGCTTATGGAAGAGCCTTATACTGGTCTCAGATGACTGGGGAATTGTGGGACATGCCTCCAAGATCATTTATTCCCATGTCATCAGTTGAAGAAAAAAAATGGCGTGGAAACTAATTCTTCTCATGTCATATGCTCAAATACGATGATTTGCTATGCTCAAAATCCTTTTCTTGAGGTCACAGGTCCACCAAGCATATGAGGGGGGAGTTGTTGATTCCAATGCTCTGCTATTCACATGTCATGTGCCTAAATTCACGAGGTTATCCAGGGAATCCTGGCAACCATGATTTTGCACATATTGGTGCACCTGGACTCATGTCATGTGTTCAATTTCCAGGTATGTTCACTTGGTCTCATGTCATGTGCCCAAACCCTGTTCAAAAAAAGTACCACTTGGTCTCATGTCATTTGCCACTAGTATACTGGTAAACCCGTGGTTTGTGCAGGCATTGTCGGACAACTTCCGATTCGAAACTTGCTTCAATGTATGGAGGCTAAAGTGACTTGATGCAAGCGAGTTTCTTTGGCTGCAAACAGAACGCTGTCAGCCCAACACGACTTTTTTCCAAGTGTTACGCATGTGTTTCTTTCGTTGCAGGCTTGGCCTAGACATGCCCCCCATCCCCTCCTGCCCCCTGAAGCCTGGTTCCTCTCCCGCACACGATTCTCCCACTGCTTCCTCTTTGCGTCTCCTGACTGCCGCTGACAACGCTAAGAGATCTGATTGGTGCACGGTCCAGCTCCTTGGGCTGCCATGGTCGAGGTCGATCTCCCTTGGTAGACTAGCTATGAAGCTTCACGATCGCCTTCAAAACACCAATTCAGCTGGAAGTCTCATGAGTGAATTGCAAGTTGTCTTTAGGGCAAGTGCATGCAAAGTGGATCATGCTTTCTTTCTTAGGACAATAAAAAACGAGGAAAACATGCGGGATGGCGGAGAATCTGACTGCCGCCGCCCCTCAAGCCACACAATGAAGTCATGCACTTTTTTCGACTTTTCCGCTTGTCAAGTGACTTGACGCAGCCAACCAATGTCAAATGTCAAGAAAGGTCACTCCACCTTGTGATTTGGAGCCGCCTAGTCATGGCTTGACCAGTTCGCAGGGCCTAATAATTGGATTCCCATTTGGAGCTGCCAAGTAATTGTCACCATGCTGAAGGGTGTGATGCAGAGACCTCTCAGGATGCACCCTCCCGAAGCAAACGAGGCAGGAACGGCAGGGCTGATGCCCAGAATGTCCAACATCGTTTGGAAGAAATCTTTCCCACCAATCCATCAGGTAGGTCGCTTGTGTTTCCCAGCATGATTTCCACAGGTCAAAATGAAACAAAACAAGTCAATGTAGGTCAAGTTGAACCAATTTATAGGTCCTCATTAGGGCAGATTCAG
The DNA here is from genome assembly GCA_009767595.1 of Symbiodinium kawagutii. Taxonomy (NCBI): domain Eukaryota; class Dinophyceae; order Suessiales; family Symbiodiniaceae; genus Symbiodinium; species Symbiodinium kawagutii. The sequence continues at coordinate 321,004 of VSDK01008697.1, read as the reverse complement.
ATGTCAAAGTCTTTTGTTGTGAAAGAGCTCACCTTTTTCATTGCTAGTTCCCTTCAAGAGCATGTACGGGTGTGCCGGGACACCTGAAGGCTTGCCAATCTTGAGCGAACACAGTGAATGCTGGCGTCGGGTTGGGGTCCCCGGGCACCACTTTCAAAATACTATTTTAGCGGAGGAACATCATTGTTTCGGCTGTGCTGGGAGATTAATTTTGAAACATCACGAAACCATTTTATCCGCGACCCATCGCTCGTGATTCACCATCAATTAAACGAGGGGTTTATGCTCACCTGCACCTGGATTGTGCCTTTCTGGGAAGCTGACAAATGGATTCTCATGTGGAGGTGCCAAGTAATGGTTACTATGCTGAAGGGTGTAATGCAGAGACCTCTCAGGATGCCCCATCCCGAAGCAAACGAGGCACAAGCGGTTTATGCTCACCTGCGCCTGGGTTGTGCCTTTCTGGGAAGCTGACACACTGTGCCGTTGAAGCCGGGTCGCCTTATTTGAAACACCATCAGTGATGGGTTAGACTAACCAATAATTGCAAATCTAGCTGACCATTAAGCATTGTCACTTTGCAACCACGACACACGTTGGCAACTCGCATCATAATCTGATGGGTACCTACATGATTTCGCTACCTTCGCTTTTCAGCCAGAAAGATGATGGAGATTTTGGCTGTTTGCTGGCTACAAGTGTTGCCGCAGTAACGAAAGAAATTACATGTTCCCAATGTTTGTATTGTGCGCCTCCAGACCCATCAGACTTGCAATGTGTAAGATAAGAATTTCAGACCTAAGAGAGGCACATGTGCCACGAGGACAACAGCTCACAGCAAGATGGTTGTGTTCACCATGGATGTCCGGACCATGCCAGTCACAGACACAGATGGCTACTGTGGATACGAATTGCATGTTTTTGAGATTTTGACAGCAGCCTCGCCACAAGCAACAAGTTTGATGATTTTCTCCACAGGAAGTTCGTTTCGTCGTCGGCCACTCGGACTTCGCATCCATTGGCCATGACTTCCACGTATGATCAGGCGTGGACGTGAAGGCTCGCCAAGATGCAACATCGAAGATTTTGGCTGGTTGCCAGCTGCAGCCCCAAGAGTGACATGAAAGTGCCACGAGGACAACGGCTCACAGCCAGATGTCAGGACGGTGCCAGTCAAAGACACAGATGGCTACTTTGGATAGGAATTGCATGTTTTGGAAATTTTGACAGCAGCCTCGCCACAAGCAACAGGTTTGCTGATTTTCTCCACAGGAAGATCGTTTCATCGTCGGCCACTCGGACTTCGCATCCATTGGCCATGACTTCCACGTATGATCAGGCATGGACATGAAGGCTCGCCAAGATGCAACATCAAAGATTTTGGCTGTTTGCCAGCTGCAGCCCCAAGAGTGACATGAAAGTGCACGACGAGGACAACGGCTCACAGCCGGATGGTCGTGTTCACCATGGAAGGCTTCGGTCTGCAAGATACGTTGGTAAGCAGTCACATCGTTCACCTGCACCTGGATATTGCCTTGCTGGGAAGCTGACACACTGTGCCGTTGAAGCTAGGTCGTCTTATCTGAAAAGCCATGAGTGATTGGTTAGACTAACCAATAATTGCACATCTAGATGACCATTGAGCATTGTCACTTTGCAACCACGACACACGTTGGCAACTCGCATGATAATCTGATGGGTACCTACATGTTTTCGCTACCTTCGCTTTTCAGCCAGAAAGATGATGGAGATTTTGGCTGTTTGCTAGCTACAAGTGTTGCCGCAGTAACGAAAGAAATTACATGTTCCCAATGTTTGTATTGTGCGCCTCCAGACCCACCAGACTTGCAATGTGTAAGATAAGAATTTCAGACCTAAGAGAGGCACATGTGCCACGAGGAGAACAGCTCACAGCAAGATGGTTGTGTTCACCATGGATGTCCGGACCATGCCGGTCCAAGACCCAGATGGCTACTGTCCACAAGCAACAAGTCTGATGTTTTTTTTCGACAGGCTGTTCGTTTCGTCGTCGGCCACTCGGACTTCGCATCCATTGGCCATGACTTCCACGTATGATCAGGCGTGGATGGAAGGCTCGCCAAGATGCAACATCGAAGATTTTGGCTGGTTGCCAGCTGCAGCCCCAAGAGTGACATGAAAGTGCCACGAGGACAACGGCTCACAGCCAGATGTCAGGACCGTGCCAGTCAAAGACACAGATGGCTACTGTGGATAGGAATTGCAGATTTTCTCCACAGGAAGTTCGTTTCGTCGTCGGCCACTCGGACTTCGCATCCATTGGCCATGACTTCCACGTATGATCAGGCGTGGACGTGAAGGCTCGCCAAGATGCAACATCGAAGATTTTGGCTGTTTGCCAGCTGCAGCCCCAAGAGTGACATGAAAGTGCCACGAGGACAACGGCTCACAGCCAGATGGTTGTGTTCACCATGGATGTCAGGACCGTGCCAGTCAAAGACACAGATGATGTGACTAGGCATGACCTATGATCAGCGCAGGTAAGATCTCAAATGCTGGTGCTTGGGATCATGATTTAAAATTATGGTTGGCAATGGCTAGTTATCGTACTACTTCTGCATTATAGTCTCCGAGAGCACGCTTTTTGAATGTTGATCAAGATTCGAGATGATTACACCCATAGCAGCAAGATGCATTTGACTAATGGCGGGCAGTACGGCCTAGCTTTGAACTAAGTTTTGAAAGTGGATAAGGCGAATCACATGCTCTTGGAGATTTTCTTCCCTCCGACCAGTCTTTAAATGTGCCACAGTTTTAATTGTTTCTCAAGATTTTCAGACAGGATTGAACATTCTTAGACTTGATCAAATGCATTCGGAGGCCCACCTCTATAGCCAGTTTGCAATGATTCTGTTCCCTGCCGAGCTTCCATGCACGTTCCAGCCTATCTGATGTGAAAACTCCAAGTGCTTCAGAACCCAACGTGTTCAAACATCTTTCTTGGCCCCTTTTACCAACGCTGTAAGTGTAAATGCCGAGGTTCGTCCCCATCCGCCAAACATCTGGTGGCAAGCCTTGCTTTTGCGGATGCACCTGGGGAGAACTGGCACAGGTCCGTCCGGCAAGGGCAGAACAGTTAGCTAGTAGTTAGCTAGCAACGTTGCCCTTGGTTCTTAAGGCAACCTATACCCTGAAAGAGCGAGGAAAAGGCGCGGCCAAGTTGTGGGGCCAGGCAGTGGAGACCAGTGAAGGTGCTAGGATGATTGGTTTCATCTATTTTCTGATTCTTTTGCAAGGTCTACTTGAAACACTCAGCCCCACACCAGTTCTCGCAGCTATGTGTTCACGCTTGTTTTTTGTCAGCCACTTTTTGTATGATCATGAAAGCCAGCCAATCTGGGCAACGCTGAAGTTCCATGAGCAAAACGCATGGCAACCAAATCAACCGATGGCATCACGATGGCGATGCAAACCACACATCACACCGCCGAGTTTGCCGTAGCCTGCCATGGTCATTCTGATCCTTTGCTGTTGAATGATCTACTGACCAAGCCATCAAATACGTGTTTGTGGGCATGAGCGAGTGTGCCGAGCCATAACACCTTCTTCCTGATTTTTCATGGAAGCATAGCATATCCTTTGCGAGTCGCCACTCAAACAATGATTCTATATGATGACGTTGCTTAGTGAAGGCTAGTGATGACCAACAATGCCTGATGATAATGGGGACACATCCAACAAAAGTGGATGATTATGATGATGATGATGATGATGATGATGATGATGATGAATATGAACTGTTGGTGCGATTTTGGAATCTATACCCTGGATTTGAGAATCCCGAAGAAGACAATGCAGGGTACAGCTGTCGTCTGAGCAGCGGCATGAAGCTGCTTAGGGTCTCAAGTTCGGGATGCATTTGGCTCAAAAAGCAACTTGCAGCTTCTTCCACTAGCATGGACTGACTCAGATTGCTTCCAGTGGACCACTACAAGTTGCACAATTTACTGACCAAGGTTGAACAAGGTTGTCGCAGCATTGATCCGATTCAACGTTTATCATGGAAGTGGAAGATTTTCAGTGAATTCTATTCTGAGCCATTTTTGGTTGGCTCGAGACGCTGTACCCCTCAGGTAGCCCAGTGCAAGGAACAGTTTGTGGGCCCCGTGAGCTGGGGACAGATGAAGTAGCTGTTTTTCCAACGTTCACATGTTGATCTCACTTGATCGCAACCATTGAGTTGGTGATAACAGTTGGTTGATCACTAGTTAGTGTTGATCACCCATTGACAAGCAGCAGTGTTGGTGATCCTTGAAATGACTTTCTGGTAATCTAACATAGATAGCTGGATAATCCACCTTTTTTGTGCATGATTGACCTGTTGGGAATGTGACTTCCAGCCAGCCATGTTAGGAGGGTAAACTGTCAGCCATGATTGAGGCTCGTTGTGGTTGTAGCCGCTATGGACCCAGATCAACCACTAGTACACTCTGATGATCTAACATAGCTGGCTGGATAATCCACCATTTGTAGATTACTTACCCATTGGAAATGGTGATTTTCTGCCATGTTAGATCAACTCAAGTAGTAAACCAGTGTTCACCATCCTTAATCATGACTAGCCACCATCGCACACGTCAGATCTCTCAAAGTCCATGCTCACTGGGCCATCCCGCTGCTTTGCGCCTTGCAGCTCGCAGCGACCTGTGAGGTGGGGTGCTGAACTGCTAGTTGCTGCTGGTCCATTAACGCATCATCCAATCAATCAACCCATCAACCAGTACATCGTCTGCCGATTGGTAATGATTGACGGGTGAACTCATGGGCTCGTACTTGTTAAATTTCTGTTTGATCATGTTTTGTACTTGATGATTTATTCACAGTAGGGATTATCCGCTGAGAAAGCAATGGTCTGTGGTTGATGGTGAAGCTGGTCAATCTGAACACTTCACATGAAACGATTAACATTGAACTGATGGATTTGATGAATTCTGAAGCAACACTTCAAAAGCTCCTCATCCGCCAATAAGCTCGTCAGTCCATGAGAAACGGTGATCAATCGTTTGATATGGGTTCATAAGCCGGTCAATGATGTTTTTTTTCAGAAGCCTTCTGGTGGTCAATCAGCGTGCGTGCTGGTTTATAACCAGCAATATGGGTGATTTGCAATGGTTGAGGATGGTGTATTACGATTAATCATGCTTCATATTTGGTGATGGGTAAGGATGGGTAATGATGGGTAATGATGGGTAGTGAGTAGTGAGTAATGATGATTGGCAAGGGCTATTAGGGGTAAGAAAGTTTCTGAGAAAGACGGTGGGAAACCCAAACATTGGTCGCACCTGTACTTCATCAAGCTGGTTTATTTCCCCAAAGAACATGCTGACAGTAGTGTCATCATATGTGGGCTGCAAGCGGTGTAACACTTCTGCATTCGACTTTATCTTTTTGGCGAACCACCTATGCAATGGTTGCCTGCCAACTAGTTAGAGCCAGCATGTCACCAGTTGAAGTGGGTGGAACTGCGCTTGGTCTCTAGTTAGATGCATCGAGGCTCCAAGCTACGATTTTTTTCTAGATTCATTTTTTCTTACTATATCTATATTTTAAGTTGACGCATTTATAATTACAATATTGTATATATGTACAGTACATGTTATATGCTGTAGATATGCATAAGATTGAAACATCAACAAATACACATTTATCCAGACATGCAAAACATGCAATGCAGGTATGTTTTTGCACAGGCTACAATGAACAATGGCTTGAGCAAGTTCGGCTGTTCACGTGTGACGCTAGCCTAACGTACTTATATGTACTTATCATCAGCTTTACTCATCATCAGCCATCACAAGCGGTGATCAACCACCATGGTTAGCTGGTTAGTTCTGAGGCCAGCCATCATCAAGTACCACCAGCCTGGGTTTCCCAGCGAATCATCAGTGTTGCAGCCTCGTAGTTTGGTCCACAAAGCAGGTAGATGAGGGTATCTGCAATCAATCTTAGGAGGTATCAGGTTTCAAAATGAAAACCGCCACGTTTAGGGGTGCATTATATTTGGACTCATTCAGCGTGGTCTAAGACAGTTTTTGTTGCATGTTTGTTTTTTGATAAGATGACCACCTCGGTGTTTGCTCAACATCTCAATCCAACTGGCTCAGACGATTGTTGAGTAGTAAGTAGCCTACTTGAACGTTCATAATTGATGGCACAAGTGGTCTATTTAGTAGCATGACAAGGATGCTGAACCATCCGTTGATGGTGGCATGGACAACCAGCAGTCATAAGCAGCTGTGGTTCCAGGCCATGTGTGGTTGCTTGTGGGCCACAGGCAAGTGGGATGAAGCTGCTAAGCCAAGCTGGAATCGCCTGTTTGTGGGTTAGGGTGGTTAAGCACTAGTGACTAGTACTACTAGGTGGAGGACTAGTAGTGGTAGTAGGAGCAGCAGTAGGTGAGCAGTCATAGCAGAAGCATAGTTTTTTGAAGTGGGTTTAGTGCCTACCATTCATGAGACACTAGCAGTAGTAGTCGATGAAGAAGAAGAAATAGTTAATAATAGAATTTGATAAATAGCAATAGTAATAGTAGTGGTAAGGCGTTGGTTCTTCTTGCCTGGTTGTAGGTCTAGAAATACCCCAACAATTGATGATTTCCAGAGCAGAAAATCATCATTCCGTAGGGATGGTTGGCGATATACCATGCGAATGGACACACCCAGATCAGCTTGTATATTCCCACTGTTGCTGGTCAACTCTTAATCATTCCCTACAAACAGTGATCTAACACCTGTCGTTGGTAAATCGGTATATCCCTCTTGTACTCGGTGTATCCTTATTATGGTTGGTTGGTCATAGCATACTCGGTATATCCCTGTGATAGTCAGTGATTGTTGCAAATCTTTATCAGGCCATGACAACTTGGATAGTTGGAATTTTCCTCTTATTGTGAATTTGTATTGTGGTTGGTATAGATGTTTCAACTGTCGAAAAACTGCTATAGCTTACAGTATATACTATAAGCCAGGGATGTACCCTGCAGGTATGGTTGCTCATGTATTTAGAGTTCACTATAGTCACTTGTTGCAGTTGGTTATAGTTCTAAAATTGTTATAGCCCGTTGTGGTTTTAGAGTTATTGCCGTTGATTGTGATCATACTTGATTTTGAATTATACTAGATCATGAATGATACTTGATTATGACTTTATCGTTGATTGTGATCATACTTGATTATGAATTTATAGATCTTTATAGTTATGACTATTTGATAATTCAATCAGTCTTATCGTTGCTTTGCTGATGATTCTTTTGGGACCCCGCTACGGAGCGGGGCCGCCTACGCGCTTGCCCGCGCTCGAAACTCGTGGCGAAATTCGCAGCGCAAACTGAGCCGCCATGGGATGTCCAGGGGTTGGATCACTGATCACCTGGGGGTGTACAGGTTGAATACATCAGTAATCTATATCCATATTGGTGGTTTCTCAAAATATGGGACCCAAAAAATGGTTGGTTTATTAATAAACAATGATTAATATAGGATGATTTGGGGGTACCCCTATTTTGAGAAACCACCCATATGTGTATACACTCAGTGTTGTTGGTTGTATCATCAGCCTATATCCACCCATGGGTTCTATGGGCCATAAATAAAATATCAATGTGCAAATACTCGTATACATATTGTCTGGCATTGGTATATAACAGGGGTTTCTGTGGGGTGTTTAGTCTTGAAAGGGATTGATATGATACACACGACGATAGATATCCAAAGGGATGTACAATAAATCGTTTCGGTCATACTAGCTGATCAGAGGCCTTTTCTGGAGTGGGATTTGTTGTTGGGTCTACTTGCATTGCAGGGGTTTTCTTTCGGAATCGTATCCCAACCCAAGTTTTCACAATGATCATAGTTGCTGGCTTGATCCAGTTATCGTCATTCCTATTATACACGTCTATTTACAGCGTAGATTTCTTATTTTTATAGCTTGTGCATTCCCATTCGATTAGTATCAATTTTTACTATCAATGTTTCTTTTGCTCTTTCTTGTGCTGAGAATAATCCAGTCTTGATTCGATTCAGAATTGTATTGCGACCTTTGATGAGTCTTAACTTGTTGACAGGTAAACCTCTACGAGCCAAGCGGAAGATGTTTCTCCCGCAGGTGCAGCCTCTCCCTGGTGCCTTTCGAAATGGAAGGTGCATGCGGCCGGAGTGGGTGGTCACCGCTGGAAATCAAGCAGTTGAGGCAGTGGTTGGTTGAAGAGGTGGTTGGCTGAAGCAGTGGTTGGCAACCACTGTAGTCGTTGACAGTGGTTGGTTGAAGAAATTGAGATTCGCAAAATGCTGATGTGTGCTTATGTGTCTAAAGTGAAAATGCTGCAAGTGGTTGTTTCTGGTGTTTATACGTGTATGCACGTATGCTAGGATAACCATCATCTATCGTTCATGTAAGAGCTTGTCACCAGGTTTGCATGTCTTTGGTTAGGTAGGTCTGGGACAAGCGGAGGACTCTGAACGATCGTTGATACTTCCTTTCTATTTCCTTTACATGTTCATGTACACGTTCGTGTGCATGTATCTTATATATATTTATCTATGTATCTGCTGAGCTGTTCACTGATCACCACTGAGGAACGCTCGCTTCCGATTGCCATTTTGGCGAAAGATCGAACCAGCTCAGCCCGATCGGATTTTTGTGCCTGTGGGTGTAGATCGGGCCTGGGACAGAAAGATGTCTAGGTTCCCCCCTGCATGGCCATCGAGATGATGGTGATGAAGTTCCTGCTCCACCACCTGACTTCGGTGGGTTCACAGATACCCCTGCACCAGTGAAGCTGGATCAACAGCTGGTTCGGTCGCAACGGGAAAGGCTCCTCCACCTGGGTTCGGTCCAAGAGCCAATGTGGTGTTCGTGCCTACAGGTGGTGAGCAGGCTCCTGCAGATGATGGTGATGAAGCTCCTGCTCCACCACCCGACTTCGGTGGGTTCACAGAGACCCCTGCACCAGGTGTGGCTGCAAGCTCAGCACCCCCAGCCACTCAAGCTGCTCGTGAATTGCTTGGAGGCAAGATCCCGAAGTCCAAGCGCCTTGAGGAGCAGCAGAAGAGGGCTCAGAAGCGTGGTCACAAAGGAGTTCGTTGGGGGCAGATGGGCGGTCGCAA
>VSDK01008697.1:289622-304314 GCA_009767595.1 Symbiodinium kawagutii | reverse complement strand
CTGCCGATGTGGTGATCTTTACGGACGGGTTCACACCTGACCCCCGTTCGAAGGACCAACTCCCGGATCGTATTGGAGGTGTCATGTTCGATCGCAGGCTGAAGAAACCTCAACAGTTCACTGCAGTCGTTCCCGCCAAGATCAAGGAGAAGTGGCTCGTTCGGGCAACTCAGATTGTTCCTATCGAGATGCTTGCCCCTCTGATCGCCCTGAAGACGTTCGAGAGTAGGGTCAGGAACTCTGATGTTTTGTTGTTCATCGATTCTGAGGCCGTTGAAGGATCGTTGATCAAAGGATATTCAAGTAGAGAGGATCTCTGTTTGCTCGTCTCAGAATTTTGGAATCTTGCCTTAGAGCTCAGAGTGAAAGTTTTTATCGATCGAGTTTCGACGGATGCCAACCCAGCTGATTGGCCGTCTCGGGACAAGTTGCATATCGGTCGCAGTATAGGTTGGGAGACTGTTCAGCCGGTATGGCCTCATGTGTTCAAGGAGGGCCTGGGTGTTTGATCTGTACTCTTAGTTTGCTCTAGCCTTCTGGGTCATTTCTTCAAATAGATGTGTCAACCAGTTTTTGGCCTGAGCTCGAGTTCAGTCATCGAACATTGATCGGCTCTGTTTTTGGAAAGGATTCAGATGAGCTAACTCAGCTCAGGACAGTCTGCTCGACCCCACGCCAGGAGCAGAAAATGTGAGGGCAGCGATCGCTGTCTTTGTGCTCCTGTTCCTGTGAAGTATCTGTGTTATGTTGTTCAACATAACTTGATCGACGCTGAGTCGTTTGCATGTCTTTGGTTAGGTAGGTCTGGGACAAGCGGAGGACTCTGAACGATCGTTGATACTTCCTTTCTATTTCCTTTACATGTTCATGTACACGTTCGTGTGCATGTATCTTATATATATTTATCTATGTATCTGCTGAGCTGTTCACTGATCACCACTGAGGAACGCTCGCTTCCGATTGCCATTTTGGCGAAAGATCGAACCAGCTCAGCCCGATCGGATTTTTGTCCCACCCAAACCCACCCTGTGGCTGCTGTCGCAGGGGATGGGGGGGGGGTTTGATCTGTACTCTTAGTTTGCTCTAGCCTACTGGGTCATTTCTTCAAATAGATGTGTCAACCAGTTTTTGGCCTGAGCTCGAGTTCAGTCATCGAACATTGATCGGCTCTGTTTTTGGAAAGGATTCAGATGAGCTAACTCAGCTCAGGACAGTCTGCTCGACCCCACGCCAGGAGCAGAAAATGTGAGGGCAGCGATCGCTGTCTTTGTGCTCCTGTTCCTGTGAAGTATCTGTGTTATGTTGCTCAACATAACTTGATCGACACTGAGTCACATATAATAGTATAGATGTTATAGATACTCTCCCATACTATAGTGATGGTAGAACGATGATAGCCATATATGCATCAATACATCTACATCTACATATGGGTCACAGTTGTAGCCATACAGCTGTAGAACCATATCCTGTAACTCCCTGGCTGTTAACATCCCCCTGCGAGGCAGGAGGTGGTCGGGTGCCCGGTGCTCAACCTGTGCAGGTCCAGGCACCTTAGCATTTCCGCCGCGGCTTCCGCGGCGGGCCGGGCCGGGCGGAAGCGGCGCCCGCGGCTGGGCGAAAGGGGCGGCGAGGACGCGGCTTGGCGCCAGTGACGCCGCTGATGGTCGTGGGTCATGCTGAAGATCACTAATGGTCCAGGGAGTAACCAGTGATAAACAATTAATGGTGATCAACAATCAGATGACTACTGATAAACACAAGTACTGGTGAAATGAAATGATAAACAATTAATGGTGAAATGATCAACCATCAGATGATTATTGGTAACTATACTGGTCATCAATACTCCTATCAAGTCGTGAATACTTCATAGTGGGAATATTGATGACCATCAAGCATGGTGAAATGATCAACGATACGAACCATGGGCTAGTCAATAGTGGTCAATCATCTACCAATGACGGATCTTAGATGATTTTTTTCCATGGTGCAGAATAGTTGAGAATATAGTTGTTAGGTCATAAGAATCAGGGATGGTTGGAGGTTCTACAAATGTGTATGTATGTATATAATTATACACTCAAACGCATGTAGAGCTTGTAGAGACGTGCAGTAGAAAACAAATCAAACAGATAGGTACGTATAGTTGCAGATGCACAGATACATTTATACACACATATATCTGACTACTTGTACATAATGAATATACACATTGGTCCATTCATTGCTATGTCATCATTGAAACCAAAATTGAAATCACACCGGTTACACTTTCAATTAGTTGCCTGAGAACAGCCATGGGATCGTTGAATGCATGTCAATATCTTGTCTTTTTCTTCATGTTGATTTTTGTTCTGCATATTGTTTTTGCAATTGTTTTAATGGTTGTTGCTTTCAGTAGTTTGTTCTGTAGTTGTTGTTGTTGTTGGTGGTGGTGGTGGTGGTGGGTGGTGCTGTTGCTGTTGCTGTTGCTGTTGCTGTTGCTGTTGCTGTTGCTGTTGCTGTTGCTGTTGCTGTTGCTGTTGCTGTTGCTGTTGCTGTTGCTGTTGCTGTTGCTGTTGCTGTTGCTGTTGCTGGTACTGTTGCTGCTGCTGCTGCTGCTGCTGTCGTTGGCGTTGTCGTTGTCGTTGTCGTTGTCGTCGTTGTGGTTGTTGTTGTTGTTGTTGTTGTTGTTGTTGTTGTTGTTGTTGTGAATATACCTTTCCTTGGGGCTGGGCCTTTCTTTCAGAAAGTTCTGCTGGCTCTCAAAAATAGGATGGTTCACAAATGTCCAGGGTTCGAAAGCAGATTGGTCCGTAGCCTTGATTTACCCCATAGAATGCAATTTACCATTGGTATAAGGATCAACCTGTTGCACACAGTACTTCTCCCAATGAGAAATTGTTAGTTCTAGCTACCATCGTTTTTATCTATTCTAGTAGCTTTTTCAGGTATCACAACTGATCCTTTTTTTGCTTTGTGCATCAGCTACATGGGGGCTTGCTGCCTTTCCAAAGTTGCCACCGACTAAGCCTCTACATGCGTGGGTGAAGCGTTGCATGATGATTTCCCCCATGATTTCCCCCACGAAGCACAGCGGTTCGGATGGCTGGTCGCAACGTGAGGCAAAGAAGCCCTGCATTTCTTGGAAGTTTTGGAAGTGGAACCCAAACGTCCCCGGCGCTGCAGCTGCGGTGCGCGGTTGTCAAGGTGGGGGCGATCCCACAACCATGGTAACGTAGCCATGTCGCAAAGGTGGTGGGTTTTGGGCGTGTGAAGAGTGGACATATTTTTTTGGATTGTTGGGAGACACAATCATTTATGGATACATTTCGATGAATGGTTGCTAGATGGCCGTTCAAAAGCAAATGCTTTGCTTGATAGTAATAGTGTAAACGTGCAATTGGACCTTGTGTATACATCCCACAACTTTGCTGCTTCCTGTGACACAGGTCGGTTGTTTGATGGCCGGTTCGTAACAAATGATGTGCTTGATTGTATAAACACACAAGAGGAAGTTCTGAATGGGGTCCACAACCCGCAACTAGGGACGAGAGCAATTTGGGCTGAGCAATTAGCACATACCGTAGTGGGCGTCTATCACTGATGGTTGCGCGGGGTGGAACGAATTGAGCAGTCGAATATGTACTACTCATTATATCATTGCTGTGATGAATGGAAAAGTGATTTTAGACAATTCTCAATTTCTACCCGTTCTGTGCCCCTACCTGTTTGGGGCCCGGGAGCTCAGGGGTGCCAGAGCAATCATTGGTACTGTTTTTGTTCGAAATCTACAAGAAATGAGGGCTGTCCCGATACATGTCTATGTACATGAAGGTACATAGACATACAGACACATGTATTTATATATGGTGGTTTCTCAAAATAGGGGACCCTTAAAAATGGTTAGTTTATTACTAATAATGACTAATAATGGATGATTTGGGGGTACCCCTATTTTGAGAAACACCCAAAGGAAAATATCTATATCTACATAGAAGTACAAACACGCAGATCAACTGGTCAACCTGTCAGGCGTCCCAAGTGTATGTCCTTGGTGGACCTCTACCGGCCCTGGGCTGCTGAGCCCTGCCAGGCGGCATGGTGGCATGGGTAGTCGTGATGGTTGGTGATACCGGTGAATGATGCCAAACAATGGTTGATCATGCTGGTGAATGATGCTTGTTGGTTGTTAATGATGGTTTTTGATGATGTTTAAAGATAGTTGAGCATTGAGGTGATTTGTACGTAATGTGTCATAAATGTGTATCATGTTTGCGAGTTGATGGTGGTCATGACGCGTAATTATGGTCAGTGATGCTTCATAGTTTAGTTGATGCTGATGCTTGATGATGGCTAATGCAAGGTTAATCATCATTGATGAAGATGTTTGACGATATGGCTAGGAAAGATGCTTACTGGCTGTTGACAATGGTTCAGAACAGATTCCAGTATTGGGGAGACAGGCTTGGAGGTTTACAAGGCTTGTTAGTCGCCAAGACTGGTACTGTAGGGATTGGTTGAGCATGTTTACATAGTAAGTGCAGTGGTTGGCTCAATAAGGTTAAGCATTGGAACAAAAACATTTGGACATGTCAAAAACCAAGGATATTCGTGTGAGCTATACGCTTGTAATTTTCGATATGCACTGCAACAAAACCAATCACACTGTTGTGTACGCTATAAGCAGTGCATTCAGGATGTATCCATCATTTTTGCATTACAAGGGAGGCATGGTGCCAGTTTGGCCAATGATTTTTGGTAAGAGTTGATAACACCAATCAACCAGCCTTTCAAACTATTCAGCATGTTTGATTCTTGTAGGAAATCATTTTACTTGGTGTATTGCTGGAAGATCATAGTTTTGACCATTCTCTTCTCCGTGATGGGATGTGCAAAAAATGCGCATACCACTATATGTTTATGTGGCTATACATGTGTTGATGATTATTCATGTAGAATGCTTGCATGTCCAAAGTTCTAGAGACTCAATGCGAACTATTTGATGTTATGATGTGGCTATGTTTAGCACCGGCGTACATATCTATACACATTTCTTTGTTTAGATATCTAATCTATGCATGATGATCAAAGAGGCAGTTGCCTCATGGATTCGCCACACGAGCAACAGGCTGTATAGCGATGATTTGCCTGTTAAAGATGATGAAATTTTCCGAGCGGTGGACCAAACAGAGATGGCGATTACAGGGGACCGAACACAGTGACGGTACGTGATCTCTTGCGTTTTTGCCAGATCTCTTCGTAGAAAATCTGAAATGGAGGCAAGGAAGCTGAGATAGTTAGATCCTGAACTGATTTTCCATCATTAACCAGAATCATTAGCCATCATAAACCATGAGATCCGCTACTCCACCATGGTGTCATGGATCCAACATGAGGGGATGAGGGGATGACCAGGCACGCCAGGAGGGCAGCCAGCTGATCCTGCGGTTCCTGCAGAGGAAGCCGCAGATCTGGGCGGCCCTGATGAGGAGCGATGCTGGCACCCGATTTCTACGTTGGGAGATGGGGGTTTCTTGAGCTATTGGGGACCCCCCAAAATGGTTGGTTTATGAATAGAAATAGTAAATAATGGATGATTTAGGATCAATGCCTATTTTGAGAAACCACCATGTAGCATCCAGCTGTGGGTTAGAACCGCTTTCCAATGATGGTTGTAAACCAGCAGCAGTTGATTTGCTGGGTTTGGTTTCGGGGGTGCTGTTAGCACGTTGCATGTTGGTCAAGAGATGTGGTTTAGCTCACAGTTTGATGTCCATAGGTCGGTCATCAACTACCATCATCAACCAATGGTCACGCTGGTGATCAACCATCGAGGGTCACCAAGCCATTTCAGGCTCATCAGTCCTGGTTTAAGCACAGTGAATAAAAGCCAAGGGAACTGTAGAGGGAAATCGAACAGTCAAACAAAAGTACATGGAAATCATGAATCTCTTCTTTTGATGACCCCCATGGTCGTGACTGGCATAAAGCATTTCCACCTTAGCTCTGGGCTCCAAAGACCTCACACCAACCAGTGCGATCACTGGTGAAGCATTTTGAAATTGCCCATCGGTGGCATACTGTTTGGGTTGATGTCAAGGTGCGCTAGGCAATGCTTGTAGCCAAGCCGCCTGTGTGTTGGTGAGGCCGGAATACCACACCTGGCATTCTCACACCAAGAAGTTCCACAAGGAGAAACTGTTTGGGGCGGCAAGCCATTGAACCGGCTGCCGTTGACGCGGCCTTGGAACTGCCATACACCCAGGAAACAGTGGTCTTTGGTGGTCACATATTGTCACAAGCGAGGGTCACCTCAAGCAGAAAAGTCAACATAGGTCAACCTCATGCAGATGAATGGACATAACTCGAGACACCAATTTGGCGGCACAAACATGCTCATTTTCACGACGTAACCAACCAAATTGGGTGAATTTGTTTTTCCACATCTTAACGGCTAGATCATTCAGACACTTTATCAAATCTGGCACCCAACAACAAGAAACAAGAATCAGATGATGATATCCCCAAGCCATTTGGACTGCCAGAGGATTGAAACTCCTGTGCCCAATATCTTTGGCGCAGGTGGAGTTATCAAAGCATTGCAAAGATGTCTGGATCCCTGCGTGGCGGAAATTCATTGTGTCAAACTATCGGTAGACACAAGGTTTTCCAGAAGAACAAGCATGATTCCCTCCAATCAGTCTCCAAGAATAGCAACTGTTGGATTTCAGCCACTGTTTCTAACCGTTGGCTAAATCATTTCTCCAACAGGGAAACGGCGAAGCAACGTTTATTACTGTCAAGCCCTACCATTGGATAACCAATAAGAAACCAACGATAAGAACCCTGACTATCTCTCATGTATCGTATTGTTGCTTCTCCAAGGTGGCTGTCTAATGTTTTTTGGTTATCCAAAAAGTAGTTCCCAGTTGTTCTTGGTTGTCGTCTCATACCGTCAACCATCATGGACCATCATCAACATTCGTTTGATTCATCAACCAACAACATTCACTAGAAAGCAAGGCCCTTGACCATGGCTATCACCCATCATGAACCAGCACCATGAACCATCATTCACCATCTCATTAAGCACCATCAACAATCAACAACCATCATGAATTATCATCATTCATCATCATTATATAGCCATCATCAACCGACCAAATCAACCACCAGCTCCACCACGATTCACCCACCAACCCGTGGCCACGTCCTTGGGAAGTCCTCCTCCCCCGGTGGCACGGCACCAGAGGAGCTCTCCGAGTCCGTGGCCACCGTGGAGGCCGCCGTGGAAGCCCTGGGCGCCGCCTCGACGTCGTGGCACGCGGTGGATCTCTGCTGTGGCAAGTGCCGTGGCGCAGCTGCGCCCGGGGAGTGCCAGGGGAGGCCACGGCCCCGGTGCAACCAGGTCCTTAGTGGTTGGTGACTGTGGGGGTTGGGGGTGGCACTAAGCATGGAGAGTTGGCTGTGCCGTTGGTGACTGCGATTTGGTGACTGGACTCGATTGTTGAGGATCACCCAGGGCTGTCCCCAGCACGTGAAGTGGGAAGCCTTAACCAGAACAGTCCACCGCCGTATGATCCATCATTTGAGCCAGCATAGGAATCTTCATCATATCATTCACCATCCTTGACCACTTAACAACTATCCTTCTGGGATCCGCCCGACCTTTGTTTTGGAGGGTTGACCCCCCCATTTGAAGGGTCAAATCTGCCAAAACAAGGGTCATTTAGTAATTTAGGCTCCATCCTTAGCCATCAAAGTAACCAACCTCCATCCTTGACCATCAAAGTAACCAACGGACCAACCACCACCAACCACCACCAACCATCCCACCATCAGCTGCTAGCTGTCCAGGTCCTTAACATCTGCCCTGCTGGCTTTGGACAGTGGATGCCACGCGGTCACCGCGGTGGACTGGCGCGACTCGACGCAGAGAGGCCCTCAGTTGGACGAGGGGCGAACAGGGAGGGACCCGGCAGGTGGAGGAGGTGGGTCAGCAAGAGAAGTTAGTTGGCTTTTGGGAGATACTCCCTATTAAGTAATCAGGGGTTTGTTTCATCCGGGGTTGACATTTATCGTGGTCTTTGGTGGTTCAGGTATTGGTTCACACTTGTCATTCGTGGTTGATATATGGTTCATATATGGTTTAGTAGTTGGAAATTGGCTGAGGCGGGGGAGCCTCTTGGACAGCTCCATTGGGGTCAAAGCAGAGGCTTGTTAATCAAGTTAATGCTGTTGACACTCGAAGCAGTTGTTGTTACGCATCATGATTTCGGAGATGTGAACACCTCAGGAGCACGGCCAAATGGTCCCCAAGCATTTCAAGCACCGCTTATCCATGAGAAGACAGGAGAGAACTCTACAGAGAGCCGTGCACGTTTTCTGTGGCATGTTTGGGTACTGCATGATGGTTGTCGCACAGGTTTGGTGAATAGCTTGGTGTCCTCCATGGGTGTGGGCAACCTTGATCGAGTACCTGAAAGTGCTCCAGGCTTCCTCATCATCAACAAGCCTGGGAGCGTGAGCGCACACATGCAGAGGCCCAGTCAAGGGGGTGACATACCCTAATCCGATCATCCAAAGTCCAGGACCTTTCTGAGATGGCTTGGTTTTTTTGGCTTAACACCCACACTAGCTTTGACAGATCTACAGGTAGGCCAACACATGCTAGTTGATGTCATTTGTTGTCAGTTCACATTCTTGTAAAGAATGATGGATGTTGCTTCGCGAACCAGAGGCAGTTTTCATTGAACCTTTCACGACCAATGGCAGTCTGCCTGAGTCTTTTGGCCGCTAGATTATTTTTTTCATCGCTGTTCTTGCTGCGGTTGTTCTTGCTGCGGTTGTTCTTGTTGTTGTTGTTGTTGTTGTTGTTGTTGTTGTTGTTGTTGTTGTTGTTGTTGTTGCTGTTGCTGCTCTTACTGTCCCTGTTACTCCCCCTCTTGCTGTCATCATCAACGTTGTCGTGGTTGTCGTTGTTGTTGTCGTGTTGTCCTCGTCTTTGTCGTTCTTCTTCTGGCCGTCGAAGTCGTCCTTTTGTCCTGACAGAATCCACGCGTTTTGTTTCGCTCAATTGGCTATGGGTCAATATTAAGCAACCAACTAATGGGGGATTTCCACCAACAATCATAGGGAAAACAATGGTTAATGATAGGGGAACCCACTGCCAATTCGCGTTTCACACATTTCGCACCTCTGTTCTGGGCTCTCTGCAGCTGTTCTGCGCCCAAATTCCTTCTGTCCATTGGCGCCGTGCTCATGTCGTCGTCCAGTGGGGTAGAGCAGAAGGCAGCGGCAGGATAGGATGAGTGCCATGAGTGCCAGTGAAAGATCATTAGGTTTATATACTGGGAATATCTGAATGGGACTTGACTCACATCAAAAACTCGCAGTATACTGAGCTTGCCCATTGGTTGTGAGCATGGATACATCCACCAGCTCTTGGGAGAGTGAAGGAGCTACTGGGGAGATGGCAGATACACCTTTGAGCGGAGGAGCCACTAGAAATATCTAGCTCCTGGTTGACGGTTTTGCACGGGATTGTACTACCCTCGATACCAGCATCAAAGCCAAGGGAATGAAGACCACATTTGACAGAATTGGGCAGATCATTCTTCCGGAGACCATTCTGAATCTTCACTCGATTTTGGAAGCTGAAGGAGCTAGCAAGAAAGGACAATTCTTGGCGATGAAACAGCTAATCAATGCTCAGGCGGTTGAATTTTCGTCACCAAGTCTGGTGGGGATCGTGGCAAAGACCAATGAGAATAATCCTGGACCAAGTGTGATAAAAGGATGAGAGGACCCAGTAGAACAGCGGATGTGATGATTGCGAATCTGCTGGATGGATTTGGCTTATTAGTTGGGTCGTGCAGAGATCAGCGACGGTGGTTCCATAATGCTGAAAAGCCTACAGGCTGAGTCAATGCCAAGCACCGACCAGTTTATAGACTTGACAGTATCAACTGTGGTGTTTAACCATTATTCACCAGGATTGCCAAGCATGACTGACCATCACTACCCATGTTGGTGAGCATCTAAACTGGTTGGCTAGTCAGTATTTGATGATATATCTTATCGGTGGTGATTTTTGCGATGTCCAACCTGGGCCGTTTGTCCCACACGTGAGTGTAGTTGTGGTTGGAAATGGGTGCTTCCGGGGTTTGATCCCCTCTGTTCAGTTGATCCCAGTGGGCAGCAGGTGCTTTAAGACTCGGAGATGGATTTCTAAAGGGTAAGCGGTAGAGTGCACTGGCTAAACTGCATTGTGTCGGATTTTGTATGAGGGTCAGAGCGCTCGCTTTCTTAGTTTGGCGCTGATGACCTATGCTCCTGAGTAGGGGCTGCGGCTGCTCAGGCGGATTCCTTCAAGATCTACAAGGACTTCCTTGAGAACTGCTTGGGAGGCACCGGATCAATGCGGTCAAACATTGGTGACATCCAGTTGGCTCTTGGCAGGTGCCGCAATTGACAGACCCAGCAAATCGATTTAAATGGCAAATCCATATTGATATCTTTGGAAGTGAACCACGAGCTATTTATGGTGAATATTGGGGGTGGTTTACTTCATCGCTATGGAGTTTCTATTGGTGTCCTAGTTAGCTGATATAGGCATAGAGTCAGAAGCCTGTTCGATACGTCAGACTTGGTGCCAATCCCCACTACCCCACTATCTCTTTGCGCACTCCTTGCAGACATGCTGCTGGGCCTGCTTTCCTTAAATTGAATGTTGGACAGGAATACAGTAATCACATGCGAAGGGGCCAATCCCGGGCATCGAGGGAGACCTCTCTGTTTATTCCTATGACCGTCCACCAATGACAGTTCCGACTCGCGGTGAAATTTGCATGAGACTTCTGTCTTCCCTTGAAGCCAAACCGCCACGGTGCGCAAAGCGCAGCTTGTTCGACAGCCCTTCAGCGATCTTCAGCGATGCATTTTCTGCACCGCGATATGTATGGCGTAATCTCACACGCAAAGATGCCGACTGGTTCCCTTGAAAATGCTGGGTTTTCCGAAGGAAGACTTCTTCATTGACGGTTGGTGTTGGGGTACCCAGCATTTTAGGATTAATTATTGAATCTGTGGTTCCGGGGATTCAACACTTGCTCTGGAACTTGGACCCATGGTATGAGTCACGGTGCTGGAAGGTTCAGTGGAGGACACAGATGCCCACGACAAGCGCGTCCTGGGTGTCAAGGGCGATATCTTTGCAATACCAGAGGACGCTAGGGGCGGATGCTGTGGGGTGATCACATCAGCCCATGGTGAAAATGGGTGATCTTGAATGTGGACCGAAAGAATTGTTGTGAAACAGTGACTAAGCCCAGAGTTATTAAACTTAGTAATCCATCCATAGTTTAATAACCCATCCATAATTTCGGGATGCACTCGGGTAGATGAGGACCCGGATAGCTATTTGAAACCATGTATCACAGCAGGATCTTTCGGACACTAGAAGGCGTAAGAAGGCACCAGTGTAGAAGGGCCTGTGGTGGTTGTGGCTCCAAGCAGTGAGGGACACAAAAAAGCAACATAGGGTGTCATATGGGGGTGAAGCATTTTGCAAAATATGCCAAACAGGGATACATAACATCGCAGTAAGGATCTTCTGATTCTGGTCATTTAGATTTTTCCCTGGGGTAAGGCGTTTTGACCCACCACAACAAAATTGTATGCTTGTCAAGGCCATGTACCAAGTTGCAACCCACAAAGACCATGCCAGTTCTTGTGTATATCATTTTGATCTGCAAACACAAGGGCAAAAACCAACTTTGTGGACTATTCTGCACTGTAGTATGTTGGGCTAAAAATCACCTTGAGCGCCATCAGAAGTCTATTGTCAGACCGTGAAAAAAGTCGAGAAATGGCATCCCTACAGCTACGCAATGCTGACCATAGGGTGCAGGCAGATTTGTTAGCAGTCAGCCCGCCCCTGACCATTTGAGAGTCAAAGTGAAAGCGAAAGTACTCCGTTGTTTGACAAGGTGGCAGTAAATTCATTCTGCGCTACTGAAGATCCCCCCAGATAAAGTTCCACCTGTGCTGAACTACCTTCTTGCGAGGAGACCAAAGACGGTAAGGCAAAGGATGCCGAAGGGAGTGAAGGAAGTGAAGAGGGGGAGAAAAAGAAGCCTTCCGCAACTGAGTGCTTTGCCTTAGATGACTCTGACAACGCCGCTCGGACATGTCAACGGGGAGGGCTCACTTGGGCAGTTCTTGTAATGCATCTATGTGTGGATGAGCACAGGACTGCTTAAGGGGTTGCAAGATGTCATTAGCAAAATGGGACACATCCAAGAAACACCCGAGGCAATTGGAGCAGATGTATAGCCTCAGCTAACCAGCATTTGTGGAGTCAATCCGTCGAGGTTTTTGACAATGCATATGGCGCAATTTGGGTACCAACGGCCACCCAAGAGAGGCTATCTGCGAGCATTTTGTCAAGAAACGAATCATCACTTTGGGGAATTTGGACTTGAGAATACCTCTGACTGTCAAAATGTTGTTTAAAACTTACAACTCAATACGTGAACATGGCAACAAAGTTTGTTGGATGTCCGCAGGGTCTTGACCCACAGCCATCCCAGATCTGACAGATTCTACCAAGGATTCGTCGGGATTCGACGACGACGATGACGACGATGATGTGTGGGAGTTAGAGGCGTGGCGTTGCAGTGTTGCGATTTGCTGCTGTTGGGCATGGTGGCTGATTCTCAAGTGATTTGATTGACACTTGAGCATTGATCAGGAGATTTTCTCACTGTACTAGACCGATTCTTTGGATAAACCATCTACGGACAACTTCCATATTTTCGTTGCTCAGAGATTTGTTTTTGGACTCAGCTGCAACTCCCAACAGCTTCCAAGCAAGGGCAACTCCCAACAGCTTCCAAGCAAGGCCTCTTGCTCGAAAATGTTGCTGGGGCGACTCGACTATCACCGGCAGCACCATGCCGGGCCAGGATGCATACAACTTCGACCCCGAGAAGGTGCAGGAACTTCTGCTGAAGAGCGGCCCCATCAACGAAGAGGAAGTCACAGCGCCTCGCAAGAGCTCTCCCAGGTTGGTCGGACATGAAGCAGCGAGGTTGACATGGCAACTGATCCAGTTGAGGCACTGCTGAAGCGTGACTTTGTCTGAGGATGTCAGCCTACTTTACTTGGTTTAAAAGTCGCAAGTATTGGCTATGAGTCACAACCACACATGACCAAACTGAGTAGATGAACATCCCAACGAAGACTATTTTGTATATTTTTGGACTGTTCACCAGGGGTACTTGGTATTGACAAAGGTCATAATGGAATTCTCTTTCTGGACGAAAATGACACGGCACACTTTTCACATGCTTTTTGATTCCATCAATATTTTCAGTTACGAAAGTTTGACTTCCCCCTGGCTTTTCCTTGAAGCAGCACACTTGGCCATTCACTGATTGATCTCACAGTTTTCAGGTGGCTGCAAGATTTTTTTAAAATTGCATTACGCACTGAAATTACAAAGTTTATCGAATGTATCTTCGACTTAGAAGCTCCTGACTCCTTACTTCATCCACGGATACTCTAAGGTCTTTTCAATGTGGACAGATATGGTCCCTTGATCTTAAATCTTTCCAATCCAAAACCGTCCACCGAAACGAAAGATTCGCACCCTGCACCATGCACTTCCCCCATCATTTACCATTGTTTTCCTTCTAGTTTTGTTGGTTATCCCCTATGAAATTGGTTGGTTGATTGCTTGACCTATAGCCAAATAGTTGGTATATATCCCATATTATTGTTGGTTAATATCCCCGGTATTATTGTTGACCATCAACCAGCCAGTTCACCATGGCCATTTGTCGCTGGTATATTCCCTAGTATTGTTGCTTATTATCCCCTATGATTAACCTGCTCTTGATTATGAAATATCCAAAAATTAACCAGCAAAAAAAAAACATGTTCTATGATCAAATTGACCATTATTAACCATTAAAAACCATCAAACCAGCTAGAAATCACCAGGTTGGTTGGTTGGTTCCATGCAGCCCATGGGGTTGGCCAACCGCCCAGGAACTGATTCAAGAAAGCATGGCCGATGAATTCCTGCGGCGCTTGGCCGTTGAAGACCCGGAGGAAGAAGCCCAACGCCGGGAGCCCCCAGGGGCCCCAGGGCCGGCGGCGGAGGGGAGTCCGCCCCAGGCGCCCGGAATGATGGGATACTGAGAGTTATATGGCTATGGGGAGAATGGGTGATAATTGGTTGTTATCCCCCATGAGTCATTGGTTGGTTATTATCTCGTTGGGGTTAGTCACCACCCCCGGGGTCACACAGTGGCTGGTAGCCACCACGGAAAGCGCAGCAGCTTCTTTTTCTTGAGCCAAAAGTGCAACGCCCATTGACGTTGAGGTCTTTGAAACTTGGTACACTTCTCAGTGTTCTTTTGGGGTGTTCCTTCCAAGCCCTAAACACTAGGCTGTACTGACGTTTCCCCCACAAGCTCTTAGTCTAACCAAATTCCCACACACGAGATAATCATTCACCACTGGATGATGGACATCAATGGCAGCAATCATGAGCCACTGTTCAAAGATGACCATTTGACATTCACCAAAATTGGACCGCTGGCAGCTCCTCTTCTCGGAGAGATTCGGCCCCTGGGACTGGCGCTGGGGCTTTTGGACAGGCGACTGGCCGAGGCTGCCGGCCCGGGCCCCCGCCCCC
>VSDK01008697.1:237664-281196 GCA_009767595.1 Symbiodinium kawagutii | reverse complement strand
GTGCCTTCGAACACCTTCGCCAAGTCCCGTTTTACGGAATCCAGATCAGAGGACGCCACTGTTCCTGTAACCCTTTCCGCCACCCCCAGCAAGTTCCTACCCGCCTTCACCACGGTTTCACTTGCTGCCAAGGCCTTCGTTGCCAGGGTAGCCTGGGTTCCCTCCCAGTTGGTTCCTCCTCCGCCCATGGGTTGACCATGAACCATCGGTTGACTATGAACCACCCCCCTCAGATGCTCTAACTCCATCGCCATCTGATGGTTGTGCTCCAACACTTGTTGGTGTTCCCACGCCATTGACCTCCACATCATCCCCAGGTACGCCTCTGGAGTTCCACCCGGTGTGGTCCTGGTCCTTGCTGGTGATGGCTTTGCCAAACCCAGCTCCGCCCCTCTACCACCACCGTTGTCCCCAGCTTCCGCAGGAAGTGATGCTGGCCGCATCGAGCACACCATGGCGTCTTCCTTCACGCCATCACTCCAGAAAGGATTCACCGCACCGATGGCACCTGAACCATCTGATGGCACAGGTATCGCCACCCCTTCCATGGTTCCCACCATGGTACCACCACCATCCCTCGCCACCAAGGCTTCAGGCCCCCCAGCTTGGTGCTGAGTGCCTTCCCCCTCCTCGCCAGATGGTGGGGTCTTCATCTCGCCGCAGTCTTCCATGGCGCTACCCATAGCAGTTGGGCTCATAACCCTCGTTGGGGTTAGTCACCACCCCCGGGGTCACACAGTGGCTGGTAGCCACCACGGAAAGCGCAGCAGCTTCTTTTTCTTGAGCCAAAAGTGCAACGCCCATTGACGTTGAGGTCTTTGAAACTTGGTACACTTCTCAGTGTTCTTTTGGGGTGTTCCTTCCAAGCCCTAAACACTAGGCTGTACTGACGTTTCCCCCACAAGCTCTTAATCTAACCAAATTCCCACACACGAGATTATCATTGGTTATTATCCCCCAATTTTATATGAATAACCAATGGGGAGAATGGGTGATAATAACCAATTTATGCTTATAGTCACTTGTGATCAATCAGGAACAGTCTGGCTATGGGTCAATATTAACCAACCAATTTCATGGGGGATAATAACCGATGATAATAGGAAAAACAATGTCAATGATGGGGAACCAGGGGTACGGGGTTTTGACCCACAGCCACATATGTCTATGGTTATTCACATGGAAATCGATTCTAGATATTTCTAGATTCTGAATAGATATGGTTCTGAATAGATACTGTATCACAGACATCATTGAGCAGTTGAAATTGTTTGAAAGGGAGTTTCTCTTGGTGTTATCTGAAACACTTGTGGTCCTTTTGATACTCGGGGCCTGCAACATTGGTCGTGTCGAGGTGGGAACCAGCAGCAGTTTGGTGTTCCAGATGTCTCCAAGATCCGTTGCAGCATGTCACAGCCGTTTTTCTTCAGTGTGGAGTTGGGAGATATATATCTCCAAGATCTTCAGTGGGATTTTCTCAAACGCACGGATGTGGAAAATCCCATGGATGCCCCAGCACGAACTAGAAGCTGATCACTGAAGCCATGGAAGGCTATCGAAGCCATGGATTTCCCAGCACGATCCAGCGTCTGCCTGGAAACTGCTGGTGATTTCCAGCTGCACAGCAGGTACGGATGGAACACCCAGTGATTTTGGGTGGCTGCTGACTACCCATTCGTGTAGGTGCCCATTGAGTAACCATCACTTTGGATCACCCGGTTGTTGAGTCACCCTGTTGATCACCCTGTTGGTAATTGATACACTCGTTGATTAGCGATTGTCCTCTTGATCACCATGCTATTGGTAGATGGGAGATCCATATTCATCAACACAACCCCCTCAGATGCTAAGCAATGGCTGAACATTTCACCACCTATTTTTGCTGGTTCCACATCATCAAGCCCTAGATTCGATGCTTGGCTTCTCTCATATTCACTCAAATTCACAATCTGTCAACCATCAAATCACCACCAATGAACCACCAACCAATCATCCTTAACCACCAACCATCGCCCACCAACCAACCATCCTCAACCACCAACCATCCTTAACCCACCAACCAACCATCCTTAACCACCAATTCACCCACTGTGTGGTGCCAGGTCCCTTAACCTGTGGCTCCTGTTGAGCTCCTTAGGGCCGGGCGCTCGCGGCATTCGCTCGCCCCGAGGTCCCGATTGCAGTGGCACCCTGGACGGCCGTATGACGCCACCGCCGAAGGAGCACGTCCCCAACGGGTCACATGGTGAGTTGCCCATTGGGGGATGGCCAGCAACGACGGGAAATAGACTGGAGCTATTGTAATTGATGATCAAATGATGATGATGATGATGATGATGATGATGATGATGATGATGATGATGATGATGTGATAGCGTTTTTTTTTTTTTTTTCACTGGGAATTTTGACCTGGGAAACTTTTGTAATTGGTCTTTAAATCAATGTTTCCAATGTGAATTTCCGATCAACTAACACAGTGACACACTGAACAATATGCAAAGGATCGAGACCATTGGAAAGGATCCAAACCATTGCAAAGGATCGAGATCGGAATCGATATGCATCAAATATGAGCAATTGAAATCCCTGAATATTGTACTTTGACCCATATGTTCTCGGACTAGACCTCTGCGTATCACATATGTCCTGCGTATCTCGATGTGAAGACATGCATCAGGGACTTGCCTTGAGCTTCTCTGAACCCAAGCAGTTGCGCAGCGACTCATCATGGGTCTTGGGGTACCCTATGCTATGGACAGACCTCCATAGAAAAGCCATGTATTTGTATTTGTACTGCAGCAACATGTAAATTCAAGAGTGATGACTGCAATGGCCCCCAAAACCTATGTATATAATTGTATATATATATATATAGGTTTCATCCTGTGTCTCAATCAATCAACCATGTCCCGAGGCCAAAGTTGGAAACGACATTCGGGTATTTCAACAAACCAAACGGGCACACTTGGTCAAGATTGCGCAACCCCAAAATTGCAGCCCAAAGCAGGAAAGAAATGCATCGGCGAAAAGAATTGACCCGTGGAAAAACAATAGATCAATCAATCAAGAGATCAATCAGTCAATCAATAAATATATCAATCTATCTACCTATCTAGTAATCTACTCTAATCTAATCTCATCTCATCTAATCTACTCTAATCTAATCTAATCTAATATTGTCTTATCTTATTTTATCTGATCTTATCTGACCTGACCTGACCTGACTTGACTGAACCTAATCAATCGAATCTGTCTAATCTGTCTAATCTATCTAGTCCATCTAATCGATCGAATCTATCTATCAAGCAATCAACCTATCAACCTACCAACCTACCAACCTATCAACCTATCCCTCTACAACCCAAGAGCTTCATGTGCCATGCTGGGTATTGCATCGGGGAGGAGATCAACATTGATGCTCTTGATGCTCCGACGCCACCAGATCCGAAAGTTGTGGCGGAAAAGTTGGACAAGGCACCGACTGAACCTCAGAGATCCACAACGGCACAGGGGCCTTGGCAGTTTGGTTAAGCATAAGTAGGTAATGAGTGGTTAATAGTTGATATAGTAAACAACTAAGTAGTTGATTGGTGGCAAACAAATAATTGATTGATATGATTAGTTGATTACTCATAGTTATCAAGAACCAATAATATCAATTGGCTAAGCTATTCATTCATATTTAGTAGGGGTAACATATCACGGTGATCAATGAAGGATCCTGGCAGCCTGGGGTGGCAGCACCTGGGTCCCGGGTGGTACTGGGAAACGAGTCGCCCTTCCAGCTGCCCCCAGTTTTACCAGGTCTCCCCCTCAGGAGTTGGTGATTCATCGTTGACCAACCCTTCGCTATCATCAAGACCAACCATGTTTCACTTCAGCCGTTCTCAATCAGCGTGCCATCAACTCAACGATCATTCTGAAGCATGGCATAGCCCATGATAATCCAAGCATCAAACAACAGCACCAACATCAAGCAACGTGTTCATGAAATCATCAGACAACCACAATAACCATCCAACCATCCAACCATCATCAACCATCACCAAGCATCCACCATCAACCACCATCATCATCAACCACCATCATGAACCATCCTTAAACCAACCTGAATCATCATGAAACCACCGTTGATCTCAGCGCTTCCTCACCAATCACCACCCTCAGCCGCGCCAGGGCCGGCGCCGCAGCTCCATCGCCGGGCGGCAGAACATCAACGATGCTGTGCGCAGCAACGCAGCGCTGGCCAGGAGAGCTGGGAAAAGTGGAGGATCCCATGGGGCTTAGAAGGGATTAGTCATTGGTTGATGATTAGTTTGGTTTCAGTGACTAGTTTAGATGGGTTTTTGATGGCTTAGTGATGGGTTTTTGATGGGTGGATGATGGGTGGATGATTGATTGATGATGGCTTAGTGATGAGTTTTGATGGGTTCAGGATGGGTTATATAGTGATGGGTTGGTGACGGGCTGTAGTGATTGGCTATAGTGATGGGTTGATGATTGGGTTGATGAGTTATGGTTGATGATGGGTTTTTTGATGGGTTGACGATGGGTTGATGGTGAGTTAATGGTGGGTTGATGTTGATGGTTAAGAGTGGTAGGTGACGGTTATGGTTGTTGACGGGTTAAGTGATGGTTACTAGTCAGCAGGGGTTAATGATGGGTCAGGGATGGTTTGTAATTCATAGTGAGTTTTTGCTTGATGATGGGTTGACGGATGGTTATACAACGGTTGATAAAAAACTGGTAAACATGGCTCATGTTTAAGTTTAATGTTGATGTTGTGTGATGGTCGACGGGCAATCACGGTTCACCATGGTTAGGGATTGTTGGTCAATAATTGTTGAATGCCAGGAGTGGCTAATAATGGTTCATGACAATGACTAATGAATCACGGTTGCTTCCTCTGTCGTTGCTAAGGTGAAGGTAGCTGTGAGGACTGCAATGACTGAGTCTTCCGCTGTCGATAAGATTTGGTAAAAGACCAGGGTGCGCATGCGAGCCATTAACAACACTTTGATAAGTTGGTTGGTGTAGGACGTGATGTGAGCCAATATGCAGGAAAATGAATTTCAACCTTTGTGGGAAAGTCTATTGAGCCAACAGCATAACAACATTTCTCTGAGGTATTTCTCGTGGCTGGCCATGTGGGGCCACAATGAGCTGCTGTTGCTGTTCCTGCTCTTGCTACTGCTGTTGAGCCGTTGTTGTTCTTGTTCTTGTGCTTAAGCCCACCGTTGTCGCTGGCGTTGTGGTCGTGGTTGTGTGCCTTGGCTTTCTAGCACTTGTTGTGTTTCCTGGTTCAGACATCTGCGGTCAAAGCATAAGACATGACCTGGGAATACGGTGACCAGTAGAAGGAGTCTGCCTCGCGGCCAGGAAAAGCATCGCCTGCATTACTTCGCGCAAAGCTGCTGATGGAGGGGATGAGGCACTGGGGAGCTGACGGGGAGATGTGGGCAGCTAAATGTCATGGTGGGCATGTCTAGTTCTTGAACCCCCTACGCAGCAACATGCAGCAACAAAAGAATAGCGGTAGTAGCTGTAGTACTCCACAAGGAAAACAGACGCTTCAATGTATCAATCAACATTGTTCGAAACACCGCTATAATGTTGTGGATCATACCTCCTGATATATTCGGTCTTGTAATTCATTGCTTTTCAAGCCTATAGGTTGATAGCTGAGAGAAAAAGTATTGCATCACTGAGATCTGTAGTGCTCAGTAGTGTTGGCCCACGCCCACATGCCCCCACTCACAACTGTGGTTTACTAAACCCTCTAAGGTGGCTAGACCCGAGTTCACCATGGTGTTGTTGTAGCCAATGGGGGAGGCTAAGCTCCAGGTATCTCAGGTGACAGGTAGGGCCGTGCATCGCCGGGCGCCAGCGTTAGGAAATCATTAAGATGGCTGCGGACAAGACCACGAAGCGACACCGCATGAGTCTGTGCAAAGCCGCGGAGATGTTGGACTGGTCAGGTGCGGTGCTGGGCGCCAGCTTTTCCCAGGACCCAACTGGCCAAGCAGTGGTGTTACCCTCCGGTAGTCCCCAACCTGGCAATGGATTTTCACCATGGTGAAACCCTGGGAAAGCAACAGTAAATGGTTAGTTTACCAGAGGGTAACTGGAGCAGTGGTGATTTTTTTTCCCCGGTTTGGTTCACGGGTGGAATCTACAACTGGATTCTATGCTAAGGGACTAGACATCACGTCCTGGTGACATCCGACATGGCTGGTGCAGCCCCATGATGCACCAGGGCCACATAAAGGCGAGGGGTGGCCCGTGCTTAGAGGCTTGGGTGATGAAGCGCCAGAAGTTGTTGCGGAGAAGTTGCTTAGCTGCGACCTTTGCGGTGAAACTCCAGGAGATTTGGTGGTTTCTTAAACTTGGGAACCCCAAAGCTATGGTCCGATTGGTTGATTAACGATTAGTTCACCATGCTTAGCAATGGTCGTTAACCGGGGGAAAATAAGCAATAGTAGGGGACATACCAACCATAGTGGTTGGTTTGTTGCTATATATATCGTTAATAAACTGGATGATTTTTGGGGTCCCTTATTCTAAGAAACCACCATTTGCCACAAAGAAAGGCAACGCCACGCATTCCGATCTAGGAAGGGTTAGTTCCCAAAGCAGGATGCTTTTGGGTTCAATCTCCAGAAGCAGGGGGTGGTACAAGCAACTTCCGAGAAAATTCTCGGCGGACACGGGTTCCGGAAACCTCGGAACCTTGGTTCCCAAAGTTCCCGAGCAAGGTTCGAAGCAAGATTCCCAAGTGAGGTTCCGGGAACCTTGGAACCTTGGTTCCTAAAGTTCCTGAGCAAGGTCCCAAGCAAGGTTCCCAAGTGAGGTTCCGAAGTGCCCTAGCAACGTGCCAAGCCAGGTTCCCAAGTGAGGTTCCAGGAACCTTGGAACCTTGGCCCCCAAAGTTACCCCGCAAGGTTCCAAGCAAGGTTTATAAATGAGGAAAGCTCATAAGCAAGGTTTCCAAATGAGGTTGCTCGGTAAAGCTTCGGGTACCTTGGAACCTTGGTTTCCAAAGTTTGCTCAACAAGTTCCCAAGCAAGGTTCCGAAGTGCCCAAGCGAGGTTCCCAAGTGAGGTTCGCCAAGTGAGGTTCCGGAAACATTGGAATGTAGATATATACAAGGGGACTTACAACCGTTGTTAGCTTGTTGTGATTATGATATAGATCTACATACCGCACATAGGTATACACCATACACACACAAACATACAGATAGATATATTTATATGTATACATATACTTTTGAATGTATATTTACATATAAAACACATGTATATATGATAATATGTAGATATGATGATATGTATTTAATACATGTATATAACATATAATAATAACAATAATAATGATAATAATAGTAATAATAATAACAATAACAATAACAATAATAACAATAATAATAATAATGATGATAATAATAATATATCTACAATATATATCTCTTCTGCCTGCTGCAACCGTTGGTTTTCAGGTTGAAGACCATCTCCAAATGCGTCATGGTGGCCCGGGGCCGCCATCGCATGACGGTGGCCAGCGTCGGGGGGGCCCAGTGGCGGGGGGCCCCCCGGGGGGGGGGTCTGCCTGCTGCAACCGTTGGTTTTCAGGTTGAAGACCATCTCCAAATGCGTCATGGTGGCCCGGGGCCGCCATCCCATGTCGGTGGCCAGCGTCGGGGGGGCCCAGTGGCGGGTCCCACCTGGGGGGAGGCTGAAAATTTTTTGGGGGCCGTGCCTGGAATTTCGATGAATTGAGGCCACAATTTCCACTTGTGAGGTGAATTGTTTTTGTATTTTTGGATTAATCTTTAGATTGTCCAATCTAATTGACAAAAGATCAATTTGAAGAATTGTTTTTTTGGATTAATCTGTAGATTGTCCAAAAATTATGAGGGCAACACTTCGCAACAAGACTCAAGTTCCAAGTGAGGTGAATGTCTCGCATTGGATGATGTCGCCATTCTTGGGATGTGAACAGGTGCTGTTGGGTTTTGACCCCAGGTCGTGACGTTTATATGGTGGAAGGAACCCCCTGAATGAGACGAGCTCTTGCGGTTGACCCAGGTGGTTCACCATGGACGACATCCATTGATCTGGGCTTCAGATCATCACTTTCCGAGGGTTGATGTGCACAACATGGCTAATAGGGTACTGTAAGAGAATCATAGTCCGACAGTCGAACTTTGCTACATTTGTGACATAAGAACCGTTGGGTCAATAGGGAGATGACATCCAAGTTCCAATTGTTTGAGTTTTGACTCGACAGAGAACAAATCCCTCAAAGGTGTCAAGTGGTGTAGCCTCACCCTGGTGGCACAGCTACCAAGGCAGTCAACAAGACCATCATCGGTGAGGAGAAGGACTGCTGGGAAAGCGCCCACTGACCGAACTGGGAGATCTTAGATCGAGGCCTCGAACTTGTGATGATCAATGTTGCTTGATTATACTGAAAGCATCTTGACAATCAGTTGTGTTGGACATCAGAACAATACCTACCATACGAGTCCAGAATGTTAGGCATTGAGTCAATCAATCAGTGCCCACTTTGATATGAACAGTGCCGAGCGATGAAATAGAGGAATCGGTTAGTGGCTTGCATGTGGGGCTGTCCGGTTGCCGACCACACATGCTTTCAGTGTAGAAAAGCGTGAGGAAGCATGGGTTTGCTGAAACTGCACATGACTTGACCTGAAATTTCGAGAAACATCGGAAGCACGCGCACGAGAGTGTAGTGAGGATGTGAGGGCACAGTTTAATCAATAGATGTTAAACTGCAGCAGTTGCAGCCATGCTTTGAAAAGTTGGGATTCCAAGTCGTAGTGGAACAGTGCCGAACTCGTGCTTCGAGAGTCTTCGGCTTCCTCGGAAGTCTTTTGGGAAAGGGTCTTCTTCCATTCCCCTTCAAAATTGGAGGAAGTACAGAGGAAGTTGCCATCCATGACCTTCTTGATGGGCACCTGTTGCAGGAAGAGGCTCCCAAGGAGGGCGACGAAGCCAAGAGCAGTAAGGACGGGACTGACCACGTAGCAACCGAGTAAGGCACTGTATGATGTGGTGGTTGCTTTTATCATCATCCTGGAGTAGGTTGAATATGGGGAATTATTGATTCTGCGGATATATAGGGCATATTCTATCCACTCCATGATGCTTATGGTCTCTCCGCAAAATGCAAATAGACAGATCCGGGTCCAGCTTTTGTAGTAAGTTGAGTGCATCTACTGACATGTTTTCAGATCTAAAATGCATATGGCTATGGGTCAATATAAATCAACCAACTAGTGGAGGATTTACCACACTAGTAAGGGCAAACAATGGTAAATGATGGGGAACCAGGGGTACGGGGTTTTGACTCACAGCCATATTTGTAAACTTTTCTTGTGCCTTCCCTAGTTCTTCCCCGCAGGACGACGGCAGTGAAAAGGCAGGCCCCAAGGCCACGCCGAAGCCCAAGTTCATGAGCAAAATGCGTGCCTGCGCCAAGGAATTCACGTTCCTTGGCCGGCCAGCAATCAGTTGATCCATGGGAACCTGCTGGTCGTATCATGAGGTGAACTTAGATGACTTAGATACTCGGAGTTCATCCACCTTAGAGGCTGGCAAGTGAACCCTGGTAGGGGTTGTACCACATGTTGTAACCTTAGAGGGGTACCATGGTGGCCAGGTGCCTCAGCTTCCAAGGCCTTCAGCGAAGCAGCTGTCCATCAAAGAGAAGATCGAGGCAGCGGTGGCCGCCGCCTACAAGCGCAATGGCCCGGTGAAGGCACCGGAGGAGAGAGCCTTGGCGCAGGGGCTGTGAAGCCTTGGCGGACTTGACTGCCAGATGTAGATAGATAGATAGGTGGATAGATAGGTAGATGGATGGATGGATGGATGGATAGATAGATAGGTAGATAGGTAGGTAGATAGCTAGGCAGACAGGCAATATTATTCATCCAGAGTACCCCGTTACTGTCGCTGCATGGCAATTTTTGACAAGGAAACTGCTATTTCATGGACAAACCCATACTCGTAGTCCCTTCCCTGGTGCTCGATGGTCTCAAGGTGAAGTCAAGGAGGAATGGACCACTGCCTACGAAGACATGTCCTGCTATCAAGCATACGGCTGGGACGAGCATCTTGGCCACCATATGAAGCAACACAGGTGATCGGATAGCACCGTGAATGGTAGATCTGAACATGTCAAGTCCCCACCAAAAGGCTATAGCGGCTCTGTATCGGCAGCTCACCAGGTCCATTTGTTTTGGCTATCACGTGCTCATCCTTTGAGGCTTGCCCTTCCCTCCAAGAATTAAGCCTGTGCTCCACTAAGGTATGGCAATTGCTATGGCTGGGATCAAATGAATCAGATGAACTACAACCAGATGAACTGCAACCAGATGAACTGTAACCAGATGGGCTACAACCACATGGGTTGCGGTGGCCAGATGGGCTACAACGGCTACGATCAGAGCGGCTACAATGAGATGGGCTATCAGACTGGGTACAACCAATCAGCTTGTGGCCAGATGTACTGTGGTCAGGCTTGAGGGAGAGGAACGCTGGCAATGGTGGGTAGCGGCCTCTGTATATCCATATCCATGGTGGTTGCCAAGCATGCCCAGTTGAATATATATGTACTTTATATATATATATATATACATACACATATTACATATTACTATAGTTCTTTTTTGGGAAATCATCAATCCTTTTTGAGAAAGAGATTTGATGGATTTCTCAGATGACTTGCTTTTTACCGATCGCAGTCTTCACCAGTTCCCCGACCTTAGCGAGTCAGTCCTTCCTCTTTCAAACCCAGACTTGGATCCCAGACATCGATACATAGTTTATGTAATGCAAACGGCCTGAAAAAGAAAAGCAGGCTTTGCCAAAGAACTATTGGGACATAGAAATACAGATACACAAATACACCTATACATGTGTCTTTATATATGCCTCCCTCTCTCTCTCTATATATATATATATTTCAAATATATGTGCATTTATGTCTATGTATATTGCATGCACATCTCCCAGATCATACAGACCCGCTACTCATTCATACATTGCGCCAGGGCAACCAGTGGCAACAAGGCAACCAGTGGCAGCAGGGCCAGGTCGGCTGCGGGACCGTGGAACAGCGGGGGAGCATGGTGAAGGAGAGCTCAGGGGCCATGTTTCGATGGACAAATGGATAGATTGATTTGATTTTGGACCAACCGCAACCACACTTGTTGGCTGAAATTCTTCATATCACAAGTCTTAGTTGATCATACTCACCGCCGCTTTACCTAATATGAGCTGGGCCTGCATGAGATAAGAAGGATCAGGTAGTTAGGTCAGGAGTCCTTCTAAAACCTTTCCCCGTTCTTTCGAAGAGTAATACTCTGACTATTTTTAGAACCTTCACTGGACGTGAACAGGAATCGGAACAACCGTGGCAGGGGGCATGGATCACCAAGACCACTGTATAAAGAAGTGATATGTAAATAAATAAGTGAAAAAAAATTATATATACATACATACATACATACATACATACATACATATGTATATATAAATATACATACATTTATTTGTATATCATGTATTTCCAAGCATTTTGAAACACTTGCATATGCTCATGTTCATACATGTCTGCGCACACGCAGCAGCCCATCTGGCATTTATCCTCCGAAAAGAATCCATCCGGATGGCATTCAGATCACTGGTCGCAGCACATCATGACCTACCACAGGCAGTAAGCGAACGACTGACAGACCGGCCACTGTGTTGCGGGAAAATCATGGCCCCGCGAACTAGCGAATACAATTGGTTGACTTTGAATATCGGATAGCGCGAGCTGGCTACATACGGTTTATCATAGCCAATCGTGCCAGTGACTACCCTGACCTAAAGATAAGCAAATAGAGTTCTTGTATCTCGCCTGAGTAGGGACTAATTTGTTTGCCCATTTAATATCTAAATTCTTGATGCTACGCGCGGACAAACAATCCATGAACAGCACGACTTGTGCAAAGGCATTGGTCATCTTTGGCAAAGGAGTACAAGAATATCTATCAACAGGAAGATATTGACCTTGCTAGGTCATCACCATGGTTTTGTCTATGGTGACCCTTATAAACACAGACGGGCATGAGGTACCTGATATCACACCATACAATTGTAATTTCAGTGTCATTGGGTGCATAAAAAACAATCCTTGAACAATACTTGAAGGATCACGAAAAAATAGCTGACCACCATCAATCATCATGAATGGTCAACCATCACTAATCATCATGGTCACATAACCATCATTAATGATGTTTCATGATGGTTACATACTATGCATGAATCATCATGGTTAATCATCATTAATCATTTCATGTTCTCGGAGTTGTTTGACTCGTTGACACCACCGCAACACCTCGTTCCAGGCAGGTGGATGGGGCGGCAGTTGCACAGGCAGCTTAGCTGAACTGCTGGATGAGTAGTTGAGGCATGTGAAGCTTTGGGCACGTTCTGGCGGGTAACCAGCCTACATGCAGTTTCGATCATTTCGTGTATCAACAAGTGTGAAGTATTAATAGTGGTTATTTGTGATTAGTTAAGAATTGGCTATTGATTTTTTAAACTACATAATCCAGTTCGATCGTGGTGCTATGAACTAGTTGATCTGTTAATTTTGATAGCTATCAGTTCGTGGTTATTAATGATCAAAGGTTGATAATGATGTCAAGAACGATCAGAGGAAAATCAGTACCAGAAAACTTCACATCTAGGGTGACCTCTGCTAAAGGATTTGTTTGGACTTTCCCAGAGCTCAGGAAACTACGGGAACTACGACGGCTCCGGCTATGGAGGAGCCTGCGGAAACTCAGACGCATCTCTGAGAGTAATTTGTTGAGTGTTTCTGGTGCCGAAAGTCCAATTTACTCCAAAATTTCAGTCAGAGTTGAAACTGTTTTTTGAGTCCAAACGCTATTGTTCATGAGGGTAGACTGGTCATTCGGTCGAATGACTCATGCATTGTAAGTGGCTTACATGAATCCTCCAGCCTTTGGTGGGATGGGTACCATCAACTGCCGCACTTGGACCTGTGATCTCATCCAAAAACATTTTATTCCCCTAGGAATGACCAATGGCCTGTAGCCCTGGGCAGCCAATTCCCATCGCTCAGGAAGTGGTGATTACAACAGCAACTGCTACTATGGCAACGACTACGGCCACCTGGCGGAGCAGGGTGGGCTGGAGAACGCCTGGTATGGGTTGTTCTTGGTCCAACGTCATTTTTTGAGGATAAAAGTCATGACCACAGTTGCACTGATCAGTTCTATTCTAGCGGTACTTGGTCATTTGGGAGTTTCAGAAGAAACCTTGTATATTGAAGACAAACTAGCGGCAGCGAATGGGCCACTGAACATCAACCTCTGGCCTTTGGAGCACTGTCTGCAGACGTCTCCGCCCAAATGACCCGGCGATGGCAGCTCGACATCGTAGAGAGTTCACAAGGATCAAACTCAGAGTGCATTGTGCAGTTGCCTCTCTCACCAGTCTTAGGCGCGCTGGTCACGTCAATGGATTTTCTGTGAAAACTAGTGGTTTTGTTGGTGAAGATTACCTAAGTGGGGTGACTTCCCGGAATGGTAGGGGTAACTAGCTCGCTACACCAACACATCTAGCTGGTGGCTGCTTTTTGTTGGTGGTTGTTGCTATCCCATATTACAAACTTTTATTGAACAAGCATCATTTATCCTTATCAGGAAACATCATCGAGATTGACTCACCATCATTATTTGAAGTGGCTATGGGTCAAAACCCCATACCCTGGTTCCCCCACCATTAACCATTGTTTTCCTAGTATGATTGTTGCTTATTGCCCACCATCATTGGTTGATTAATATTGATCCATAGCCATGTAAAGCTGGTATATGCCTACTATTGTTGCTTATTATACCCTATTATCAACCACTAACCAGCTAGTTAAGCATTGGTTGGTTCATATTGATCCATGGCCATAGCCAAGTATCTAGCTAAAGGCGACCGGTTGAACACGTCCGAGGTCAAGCGCAGAACAGCTATGGAGGCTGGACAATCAGCGGAACTGGCACCGGAACGTGGATGAAACTGGCACCGGAACATGGATGGTCATAACCAGGATGGCTAACAAAAATATTTGTTGGAAAAATTTTGTTGAAAATTTTTGTTAAATCATTAATCACCATCATTTGCAAATGAATATTCATTTGCAAATGAATATTCATTTGCAAATGAATATTCATTTGGTGATCATTGATCACCGAAGCAAATACTTACCCAGGATGAAAGGTCAAACTGGGTGGAAGGATATGGTAGTGGAATGATCATGGATGGTGCTGGACTGACTAGAGTAGTTGAAACCCATCATGAACCAGCCATGATCCTGCTCACGCAAGCGTGACACCGGGTCGGAGACCCATTTTCGAGCTGTTATATTATTTTGTGCCTGCTCGTTCCAAGAATTGTGAGACATATTAAACCCGACCGCGCCTTTAACGATTCATATGCTTGCTGCTGATGCATGAATCATCTAGGATTCTTCGAACTATCTTACTGCCACGTCTGACCGCAAGGCAATTGGCAAAACGCTGCTTGGGGATCGGCCTGAGCGCAATCTGCGGTGTACGCTACTGTACGCTGTGACGCCATTCGCGCAAGGCCGCAACTTGAGTTCACAGTAGCCAATGTGGAAAATGACCTGCCAACGTGTGGATGTCCCAGGACGTCCATGACTTGATGCATTCAAAGTCTTGAAGGAGCCTGGAATCACAATTTGACTCAAAAAATGATTAGCCTTCCATGTTGGATTGTCATCCCTGGGAACGCATTGCCATTGTACATTTACAGACATTTGGATTGGGATGTAGCATTTTGGCACTTTTCTGTAGCATCTACTGCAGCTGTCACACTATGATGGCCCTTTGACTGTTTGTTGCTAAAAGAAATTCAATCTGGTGTCAATCATTCAATTGTGAACCTGTGCACCTGCAGACCACGACAGATGTACTCGAGGCGTTTTGATCTTGACTTTGGAGGCAGGATTACGCTGAAAGTCAGATTCAATAAAAGAAAAGACATCCAAACACTGTTGGCTGTGGGAAAGCCCCTAAAGCTCCCTATCAAAAGTAGTCACGTGTGTGATCCCCTACGAGGCTTGACCAATTCTTGAGATTGGATCTAGGTTGACATACTGCTGCCACCCATCCTTTGGCCTTTGTCTTAGGTGTGACTAAGGGTGACCATTGGGTGAACTACTCTCGCCCCCCTAAAGTAGCGAAAGCAAAGATGGTGCATAGATTGATGAGTATCACTGCTTAGAACAGTCCGTCCACAACCTTTTGTGATTTCTGGTGATTTTCATTTTGACCCATTCCCAAACGTGACCCTAAACATCCCTGAACTATGCATCCCTCCCTTTGTGATAGCTTTGAATGCCTCCTCCGCAGCAATGCGGCCGACAAGCATTCGTTCGGGCAGCCAAAGTTGCCACATCCGGGAAAAGCGCTGAAGATAGGACTCAGATAGGATTATTCGCTACAATAGCCTTGCAAGCTCTGCAGGAATCGATGGGGTGTATACATTGTTTTGTTTCGACTTGCTTTGCTTCAGCAGAATTAACGCATTCAATTCCTCCTTGCTGAAGGGAGTGAAACATTTCGTCCGATCAACCAGCTGATGGGCAATGAATTTAGTTGGCCGTAATCATACATTTTGCGGCGCTAAAACTGGTTATAGCCACTTATGGTTACAGCTTTCCATGGCAACTCTTGCTTTGATCCAAGCGCTTCCCTGGTGGTGTTGCCCACCGAATGTGTCGAATGTTCAAGGCCAAATGATCCTTTAAGAAGTCACAACGCGCACGGACATGCTGAACTTTGAGGTGAGATGGGTGCATGGCCACCAGAAATGCCGGTGCCACTAGAGGACAACCCTGGCTATGTCGGATTTCCAGAAGAGATTTGTATTACTGAATTCTTATTGATGCAATGATCGTGTTAAAAGGACCGCCTTGTCCGCGTGCACTGCACATCCATGTTCAAGGGGTAGGTACTGCGGAGACCTGCAAGTTGGGGCCTTGCTGGTGAGGATCCTCAGAGACTTTCACCACTTGGCCCTTGAACCACCCGTGCGTTCAAAATCGAAGCCTTGTTGCCACCAGCTTGTTGACATGCGAGTACCACAATCCATTTTGGGTATACAGTGTTAACCGGCTTGCAGAACCAGTCCTGTTGGGCTAGACACTTTGCTCAACATTGCTGCTAACAATGGCTATAGCACTGTAATTGGTGCCACCAGAAAGTGCTTGATGATTGAAGGGCGCCCAACTTTTGGACACCGCCAAATCTGAGGGCATGGAACGTCGGCAATTTTGTGAGTTTTACCGTGAGTTTTACCGTGAGTTTTACCGTGAGTTTTACCGTGAAGTCGTGCATGCATATTACTGTATATCTGACGATAGTATTTGGAATACGCGCCCACAGACAAAGATTTTGCAGTATATGTATATATGCATGTTTCGTAATGTATGCAGTATACTGGCATGTTTACATATCTGAGAGGGTTGGGCAAGTTGAATTTACAACTTGCAGGTCTCAATTCCAGACTGCAGTGAAATTGCAAATGTCTATCTATCTTTGATGTTTAGACTGTAGATCCAACATGATCCGACGAGGTGGGATGTCCTGACAGCATGCCCTTGACTACTCACATACTTGAGGAACCAGATAAGCAGAATCTACTCGCATTGAATGCTTGAGGCTAACACAAGATTGGCGATTTTCAGTTGTGGCCAATTCATGAAATGCAATTTCCGAGCTACAATGTCTTTAGAGATGTGTGAGTCATTGCTTCTCCTATTCTTGGTTGTGGGGTCAAGAATCTGTATGTGGGGTCAAGAATCCGTATGTATGCCTGCTGAAGTCCCAATCTCAGTGAAACCAGATAGTCTGTACGGTTTGTTTGGGTGGCCCCCATCTGAGCACTCATGGATTAGAGTTTTTTGTCTGCGTCAAGGTTGGCAGACAGCACATATCCATCGTTGTCGGACGTTTGCGGCACCCACGATTTTTTGGGGTGCCCCAGACCTGTTTCAGATGGCAAGACGCCGCCCGCCGCCCGTTTCGCCCGCCGAAGCGGGAGAGAAAAGTGAAAAGTCCTTGGTTGCAGACAGGTGGATGGTGGCCCTTTCTTGTTGTTGTTAATAGTTGGTATTTAACTAGTTAAGTGCAAGGTGGGCCCCATTCACCAGCTATAAGTTGGCTTATAACTAGGGTAACTGCCAGTTATGGTAGATATAGATATGAATACAGTCAAATGGCGCCATAAACCAAGTTGCAACTACAGGGGCCCACCTTGTACCAGTTGTGGTAAATATTTGATTTTCTTGGAGCCACAGGCTGAGTTTCCACACATAGTGTTTCACATGAAAGAAGAGCCCTGCGGCGCGTCCCACTTTGATTCATTCATGACCTGGAGGTTGGCGGCTTGTCGTGGGCCTAGTGACGCACTCATAATTCTTTCATCATAAGTGTTGACTTCCTTGAAACCCGAGAGATTTCCAAAGAAGTCCCTACATTTTTGAGGGAATCAATTATTTTGGTGATCATTGATTTTGAGAAACGTCAAGAAATATTTGTGGGCTAGGGGTGTACATCTACAATCACCAATGATCAGAAACTAGATGACTTCAGCCTTTTCTCGCCCGGTAGCCTGCTACACTCACCTCCATGCCATCGGCGTAACCACTCGCATAAATTCTCATTGAAAACGCGGAGACGAAGGGTTTTTCATAACAAGTAGTGGCTATGTTGCCAGCTTCTTTGGTGCTTAAGTCATGAGTATCCGTTGCAAAGCCAAACTCCCATTCTCCTGGTGTGCAGGCGGCCTATGCGGACGTGCCAGTGACATATTTGCAGCCAGGGGCCCCAGGGTTTTTCCTGAATGCTTATATGGACATGGATGTGCCCAGTCCTTGCCCCTTGATTCATTCGTTTGTAAATGGTTGATCGGCTCTGATCGTTTGGGCTGGTTGCTGCCATCATCAGATGGCGGTCACCCACTGCACGATGATGAACATCCAGCTCCAGAGGGGCAGACGTGGCGTCCTCGCAATATGCGTGTCCCTGAGCTTTACATAAACGCGAGTTAACCGCATTTTCCCCAGCAACCTAGCTAACGAGATGGTGACAGCAGTGGCACCAAATTTGTGCAACACGAAGTGAGCAGTGTAACTTGTTTTGAAAGGAGGAGCTCACTACCAGGCAGTCTACAAGTGAGCAACTAGATAACAACCAGCTGGTTCGATCCGTTCAGTCGGTAAACCCTACTGGGGCTGCTACCAGTACCCAAGAGTTGGCTTAACCTACGAACCAAGTGCTTTTTGCTACAAGCACTTGATATGTCTCCCATGGGCCTTGAAAAGAGCAGAGACTTGTGCAAGCCCATGGTACTTCTGGCTGTGACAGGGGTTCCAGCAAGGAATGCTGAGCATCTCATGTCCCGACAAACCGGGTAGGAGGCATGAACATGTGTATGATTGTAGCTGTACATGCATACATACATACATACATAGACGACCAGTAGCATGTATCTACATACTTCAATGCAAACGCATGTATTGGATCGGCATAGATATTAACGGGTCAGCTGAACGAAATTGTATGTATATAAACATATGTATGTGTGGTATGGCATGGCATGGCATGGCATGGCATGGCATGGCATGGGATGTATGTTTATGTCTTGATAGAATGGCAGAGCACATGAATTGCCTTATATATGTATATAGGTACACCCTCACGCTCTATATCTGTATACATGCAGAAATAACACGCAGAGGCATGTAACAAATACATTATTTCTGGCTAATCACCAAGCATTACTAGCCAAAACATCTGAAATTCCGCATTTGAACCATGCGACATCCAGGCAGGATGTGTTGGCTGATGACTTTCTTCAAGTTCTCACGAAGCGGATCGACGAAGTGGGAAGGCCGGGACCTGGCCCCGACCAAAGCCATAGCTGTCTGCTGGGCCGGGTGAAAACGCGGATTTTTGTTGATGCCTTACAAGGAAATGGCTACGGGTCAATATTAACCAACCTATAACGGGGGATAATAAGGAAAACAATGGTGAATGGTAGGGGAACCAGGGGTACAGGGTGCATGGGTTTTGACCCACTGCCAAATCACGATAATCACTGTGGAACAGGCAACTAACCACAGTGAGCCCCACCCAGATCCACCAACACTGGTGGTATTTCTGTCACAGAATTCACTGGCTCGAGCCAGGTGGTTACTGCTGAAGCAGCCCCACCATGCAAGTTCGTTTACCCCGTTGTTGGTTTATAACTAGGGTAGCACGCTGATTTGTGACGTTACTAGATGAAGTTGGGTCGGTTTGCAACCAACTCATACCTCAGGGGCCCCATATTTTGAAGCAGATTTATGGTTTGGATTTCAGTTCTACATTTCAATCTATGGAGGTGCTAGTTGTGAAAGAGAAAGGAAATATGTAGTCTAGAAACGATGAAAGTGTAATTCTGCCCAGTTGATGGGTTGCATTGGTTTAAGTTTAAACGCATGCCAGAGTTCAATTTTTGAGGAGGATCAGATACTTTTTTGGTGCATGGCCATGTCACATACCACAAGGTTGGGGGGTACTGGTATATGAGAAACTGGACAGATAGATAGATGCTCTTTTTGGATGGACAGTAGGCAGAAGCTCTTGTGAATGCTGTTGCCAGAAGCCATAGTGACTAAGAATGCTTCATAACAATGCTTAGCGGATCGTAAGGCAAATTGAAAAACCAATGTTTTTCATAGCTAATTACATTTGCGTAGCATGGTCAGTTCAATAGCACTCATTGAATGCTGATGGGCCCAACAGACCATTGTAGATAATGTTGGTTTCTGATTAGTGTAACCTCCCCTAAAGTAATGAAAATAGATGAGACCAACAGGTAGATACTAATCAGAAACCAACATTACACCTGAATGAGTCGATTTGATCAGCATTGCGCAACTAGCATCACCACAGAGACCTTCCTTTGATATACGAGATGCTCACGAGACGCAGAAAGGTTTTGACCTCGACGTTGGTGCAATATGGGTGTTTCTCAAAATAGGGGACCCCAAAAATGGCTGGTTTATTACTATAAATAATAGAAACAACCATATATGCACAAGTAGGTAGTATAGATGCTCGCATTTGTGTGTTTGTAAATATGTACATACACGTGTACACACACACGTACCTCCTTACTTCCTCACGTACTTTCTGCCGCACTTTGTTTCTTACTTAGTTACTTACTTGCTTCCTCACTTGCGCAGAGGTATAATTGTATAACTAGTGTAAAACTGTACAACTAATATGTTTGGCACGTGATCTAAACAGTTCGAACTTCCATGGCGTCCTCCCGGAGGTTCTCCATTGCTGTGGGTCATGATGCCCCGTTGTGTGGTTGAAGTAAGTTCACTCGACATTGAACAATGGAAACATCTACTTCATATTCACGGCATTGTTGCAATACCTTTCTTTCTATTCATCAACCATCATTAACCACCAATTAATCATAGGACTAGCCATTTGATTAACCATATAACTAGACATCCAATTAACCATATAACTAACCATCCAACTAACCATATCATTAATAACTAGCCATCCAATTAACCATATAACTAGACATCTAATTAACCATATAACTAGACGTCTGATTAACCACATAACTAACCATCCAACTAACCATGTAACCAACCATCCAATTAACCATAAACTAACCATCCAACTAAGCATATACCTAACCATCCCATTAAACATATACCTAGCCATCTAACCAACCTGTATAACTAACCATCCAATTAACCATATAACTAACCATCCAACTAACCATATACCTAACCATCCAACTAACCATATACCTAACCATCCAATTAACCATATACCTAGCCATCTAATTAACCATAGAACTAACCATCCAACTA
This sequence comes from Symbiodinium kawagutii, assembly GCA_009767595.1. NCBI lineage: Eukaryota > Dinophyceae > Suessiales > Symbiodiniaceae > Symbiodinium > Symbiodinium kawagutii. The sequence continues at coordinate 260,190 of VSDK01008697.1, read as the reverse complement.
ACCATATACCTAACCATCCAATTAACCATAAAACTGACCATCCAACTAACCATATACCTAACCATCCAATCAACGATATAACTAACCATCCAATTAACCATAAACTAACCATCCAACTAACCATATACCTAACCATCCAATTAACCATATCATTAACCACCAATGAACCATATAACTAGCCATGTAATTAACCGTATAACTAGACATCTAATTAACCATATACCTAGCCATCCAATTAACTGTATAACTAGACAGACTAGACATTTAATTAACCATATAACTAGCCATCTAATTCACCGTATAACTAGACATCTAATTAACCATATACCTAGACATCTAATTAACCATATAACTAACCATCCAACTAACCATATAACTAGACATCCACTTAACCATATAACTAACCATCCAACTAACCATATACCTAACCATCCAATGAACCATATACCTAGCCATCTAATTAACCGTATAACAAGACATCTAATTAACCATATACCTAGCCATCTAATTAACCATATACCTAGCCATCTAATTAACCATATAACTAGACATCTAATTAACCATATAACTAACCATCCAACTAACCATATCATTAACCACCAATTAACCATGTAACTAGCCATCTAATCAACCATATAACTAGACATCTAATTAACCATATACCTAGCCATCTAATTAACCGTATAACTAGACATCTAATTAACCGCACTTTGTTTCTTACTTACTTAGTTACTTTCTTGCTTCCTCACTTTCACAGATGTATAATTGAATAACTAATATGCTGTGGGTCATGATGCCCCTTGTGTGGTTGAAGTAAGTTCACTCGACATTGAACTATGGGAACATCTGCTTCATATTTAAGGCATTCTTGCAATACCTTTCTTTCTATTCATCAACCATCATTAACAACCAATTAATCATATAACTCGCCATCTGATTAACCATATAACTAGACATCCAATTAACCATATAACTAACCATCCAACTAACCATATCATTAACCACCAATTAACCATGTAACTAGCCATCTAATCAACCATAAAACTAGACATCTAATTAACCATATACCTAGCCATCTAATTAACCGTATAACTAGACATCTAATTAACCGCACTTTGTTTCTTACTTACTTAGTTACTTTCTTGCTTCCTCACTTTCACAGATGTATAATTGAATAACTAATATGCTGTGGGTCATGATGCCCCTTGTGTGGTTGAAGTAAGTTCACTCGACATTGAACTACGGGAACATCTGCTTCATATTCAAGGCATTCTTGCAATACCTTTCTTTCTATTCATCAACCATCATTAACAACCAATTAATCATATAACTAGCCATCTGATTAACCATATAACTAGACATCCAAGTAACCATATAACTAACCATCCAACTAACCATATCATTAACCACCAATTAACCATGTAACTAGCCATCTAATTAACCATAAAACTAGACATCTAATTAACCATATACCTAGCCATCTAATTAACTGTATAACTAGACATCTAATTAACCGCACTTTGTTTCTTACTTACTTAGTTACTTTCTTGCTTCCTCACTTTCACAGATGTATAATTGAATAACTAATATGCTGTGGGTCATGATGCCCCTTGTGTGGTTGAAGTAAGTTCACTCGACATTGAACTATGAAAACATCTACTTCATATTCAAGGCATTCTTGCAATACCTTTCTTTCTATTCATCAATCATTAACCACTAATTAACCATATACCTAGCCATCCAACTAACCATACACCTAGCCATCCAACTAACCATACACCTAGCCATCCAATTAACCATACACCTAGCCATCCAATTAACCATACACCTAGCCATCCAATTAACCATACACCTAGCCATCCAATTAACCATACACCTAGCCATCCAATTAACCATACACCTAGCCATCCAATTAACCATACACCTAGCCATCCAATTAACCATACACCTAGCCATCCAATTAACCATACACCTAGCCATCCAATTAACCATACACCTAGCCATCCAATTAACCATACACCTAGCCATCCAATTAACCATACACCTAGCCATCCAATTAACCATACACCTAGCCATCCAATTAACCATACACCTAGCCATCCAATTAACCATACACCTAGCCATCCAATTAACCATACACCTAGCCATCCAATTAACCATACACCTAGCCATCCAATTAACCATACACCTAGCCATCCAATTAACCATACACCTAGCCATCCAATTAACCATACACCTAGCCATCCAATTAACCATACACCTAGCCATCCAATTAACCATACACCTAGCCATCCAATTAACCATACACCTAGCCATCCAATTAACCATACACCTAGCCATCCAATTAACCATACACCTAGCCATCCAATTAACCATACACCTAGCCATCCAATTAACCATACACCTAGCCATCCAATTAACCATACACCTAGCCATCCAATTAACCATACACCTAGCCATCCAATTAACCATACACCTAGCCATCCAATTAACCATACACCTAGCCATCCAATTAACCATACACCTAGCCATCCAATTAACCATACACCTAGCCATCCAATTAACCATACACCTAGCCATCCAATTAACCATACACCTAGCCATCCAATTAACCATACACCTAGCCATCCAATTAACCATACACCTAGCCATCCAATTAACCATACACCTAGCCATCCAATTAACCATACACCTAGCCATCCAATTAACCATACACCTAGCCATCCAATTAACCATACACCTAGCCATCCAATTAACCATACACCTAGCCATCCAATTAACCATACACCTAGCCATCCAATTAACCATACACCTAGCCATCCAATTAACCATACACCTAGCCATCCAATTAACCATACACCTAGCCATCCAATTAACCATACACCTAGCCATCCAATTAACCATACACCTAGCCATCCAATTAACCATACACCTAGCCATCCAATTAACCATACACCTAGCCATCCAATTAACCATACACCTAGCCATCCAATTAACCATACACCTAGCCATCCAATTAACCATACACCTAGCCATCCAATTAACCATACACCTAGCCATCCAATTAACCATACACCTAGCCATCCAATTAACCATACACCTAGCCATCCAATTAACCATACACCTAGCCATCCAATTAACCATACACCTAGCCATCCAATTAACCATACACCTAGCCATCCAATTAACCATACACCTAGCCATCCAATTAACCATACACCTAGCCATCCAATTAACCATACACCTAGCCATCCAATTAACCATACACCTAGCCATCCAATTAACCATACACCTAGCCATCCAATTAACCATACACCTAGCCATCCAATTAACCATACACCTAGCCATCCAATTAACCATACACCTAGCCATCCAATTAACCATACACCTAGCCATCCAATTAACCATACACCTAGCCATCCAATTAACCATACACCTAGCCATCCAATTAACCATACACCTAGCCATCCAATTAACCATACACCTAGCCATCCAATTAACCATACACCTAGCCATCCAATTAACCATACACCTAGCCATCCAATTAACCATACACCTAGCCATCCAATTAACCATACACCTAGCCATCCAATTAACCATACACCTAGCCATCCAATTAACCATACACCTAGCCATCCAATTAACCATACACCTAGCCATCCAACTAACCATATAACTAACCATCCAATTAACCATATCATGAACCATTAAGATCTCATTGTTGCCATCATTTTTTGGTGCCATGTCCAACCACTCATGGGCCATGCGCCGCAGTGAGGCCCACGTGCATCATGGGCATGCACCTCTGTGGGCGCCTGTGCCTTGGCTCAGGGCGTGGTTGCCGCCCCGGTGAAGTGGCTAGGTCAACCAGTGGTGGCGAGCCGGGTGAAGTGGTGAACCACCGGTGAACCACTGGTGGTTAGCTGGTGATTAACTGGTGGTGAACTGGCGGTTAACTGGTGGCTACTCGCCTGGTCAACTAGTGGTGAAGTAGTGGTTAACTAGTGGTTGAACTAGGGGTCAACTGGTGGTGAACTGGTGGTGACTTGCGGCTTCGAGCCGCGGTGGTACCTACTAACCCTCCAAGTTCATAACCATCATGAAGAGGGAAATCCAGCAACTGTAAGGGTACACCATTGTTGGACAAAGCCATTTGTGGAAGAATGGTCAAAATTGCTGTAATGATGGTTCATCATGCTCAATGATACCATCATGATGGCGCAGAACTGGATCCTCTCAGATGGAAGATCCAAGATCTGTCTCCTGTTGGGAGGCCGGGTCCATATTGGTTTCCAGGATAGTTGGAGTAAAATGTATACATTCGTTTATGTGCTCATTGTGGATTTTTGCTTGCTTCTCGTCATTTCCGGACTGGTTTATCAACTCTATTTGCTTGTTGGGTTTATTTGTTCACTGGTTTACTTGTTGCGGTATGGCTTGAGAAACTGCCATTTGCTTCAGTAACCAAGCGAAGCATTTGGAAAGAAGCCCATGATGCCATGGCTCAGGAAGGTCACGACATACCGATTGGCTCAGGAGTCTACAGGCCATTTTGGCCTTGAAGATCGACTTGGTGCAGCGGGAAGCCCAGCCGGCTGAGCAGTGGGCGGAGCCCAAACGGTACCCAGGGAATGGCTGGTGAACAACGGGTGATGGCTAGTAAATGGTTAGGTTTATTTATAATGGTTCATCCTGGTTAATGCTGGTTCATAATGGCTATGAAAGTACACATCTATCTATGTAGATTTTGATGTATAAGATGCTCTCTCTCACTATATTCATGTTGTTCTGACGTGTATATGGGTGTTTCTTAAAATAGGGAACCCTAAAAAATGGTTGGTTGGATGATTTGAAGGGTCCCCTAGTTTGACAAACACCCGTATACATGTGTATATATAATATATATATATAGATATGCATATGCATACATTCTACCACCTGAGCCCCATTAGAAGTTGATCATTCTGTGTATCAGGGAGTGAAGTCAAAATCGGCATTTTTGCTTTGCTGCCCAAGAAATCATCGAGACCTTCACCAGCTTCTGAAAGAGGGGGCCAGAGTCATATCTTGACATGAACAATTGGCCATTAATTTGACTATTCAGGAACCATTAGTGAACTCACCATGACCAACCATCATCAGATGCATCACTATTGTTTGTTACTGTTATCTGATACCCCCTAGGTATCTGTTGCTGTGATTGATATCTGTTGATGTTTGGTTGGTCAGCATTCCAGTTAACCATTGAGTTGTGGTAGTTACCAACCCAATTGGTAGTTACCATGTTAAGCAAAATTGTTACCCATGTTAACCATGTTAATTGGTAGTTCCCCTAGTAATTGGTAGTTTGCCCTAGTTCTAGTACCCATGTTAACCCTGTTGATTGGTAGTTCCCCTAGTTGTCCCTAGTTCCAGACCAACTCATAGCTTCACCCAAGTTGTTGCAGCAGTACCTCCACGGGGCGCCCAGGGCGTTGGTGCTGACGCCTTGTTGCCTCCCATCGTCAGATGAGGCTCCGCAGGAACCCGAAAAATGGGCCATCGTTGGGATGGCAAGTGCTCCAAATGGCCACGCGCATGAATGGTTTGTATATCTCTATATATTGATGTATGGCTATTGTGTGTATATATGTATATATACATATTTATAATGTTTATGTGTAGGTTACGTATGATATCATATCATGAAATGTTATATAGTATGTGTGTTAACAAACAGCACCGAACCATGGCTCTGGAAACACTTCCCCGTGGGTAACCATGGCCACACCTCGTGTTCAAACTGAACTGGCTACGGGTCACAACCAAAAATGGGAAGGTGACCATCCCAACAAACATCACAGGGGGTACAGGGCTTTGATGCATACCCAACTTACAAAAGGAACACAGTCGCGGGGTTTTTTGGAAAGATGGATACTGAAGGATAGTCCATCTGCAATCATCACATCTCAGAGTTGGATCATGAGAAACTTCGCAGGCAACTAATTTCGTTAGCGACGTTGGTTGGTTATAGATCCGACTCCATCAGCAAAACTAGCCATTGGCATTCCCATACAGCAGAGTGAAATCCCTTGGTCGTTTGTTGAGGCGGGTGGAGTGTCATCGAAGAAACAGGAAACATGTCATCCACCATGAGAAGTGATGAATGGACCAATTATCCCCACGATTGTTGGCCATGCTTGGTTATATCTCCATGCCAGCATAAACTAACCAATCCACTATCGTTGGTCATTAGCCCCTCTTGTTGTTTATCGGCCACTGGCTTCACCAAAGCATTGGTTACGCCTATGGCTGGGGCCCCACCTTTGATTGGATCCCCATGTTTTGTTGTGCATGACACAGGACCCACCAGCTTGGCCACCCCTGGTGTCACCTTGGGAACCCCTCAGAAGGTTTTGGGGAAGCCGTTGGGGAAGCCCTTGGGGAACCAGGAGATCAAAGACATCTACGGACGTGGCCTCTCTGACCCTGAGCAGTTTGACCTTTGGGTTGGCCACTCAGCACGGGCTGACCCGCTGGTTGGTTGATGATTGCTTGGCTGGTTGGTTGTTGGTTGGTTGCTGGTTGGTTGCTGGTTGGTTGCTGGTTGGTTGCTGGTTGGTTACTTGATTATTGGTTGGCTGGTTGTTGGTTGTTGGTTGGTTGTTGGTCACTGGTTAGTTTCTTCGTGGGAAAAGGACAACCAGCTGATTACGCAAACATATTTTCTTCATTTACGCAATAGTACTTTCTCCAAGTACAAGACTCAGGAGGATCCATCACCATCCATCTGCTTTTGTTGGTTTTGCTGACGAGGTGTTAGCCCAGCAGTTTTCAGAAAAGTGCGGACGGAGGTAAGATCGACCATGCCTGCGCGATTGCATGTTGTTGCGGACTTTCGAGATTGTATAACACTTTGGTATACATTTTGCGGCGCTCAACTGGGATTTGCCACATGCTTCATGTATCCTACACAACAGATGATATGAGATGCTTGATCCATTGTATACATGATTTGGTTCTGCATGCAGTCCCTGCGCTCATTGCCTTCCGCAGCCCCTTTGGACCAGGTCGAATACCTTGAGAAGTTTCTGCTCCAGACCGTTCCGGCAGCCAAAGTCACCAGGACTGGATAAACACATGAAATTGGGCAACCAGTCTGACGCCACAGTCCATAAACAACTAGCCATGGCGATGTGGGGATTTCTTAAACTAGGGAACCCCTTACATGGTTGGTTTATGACTATAAATGACGAATATTGGATGAGTTGGTTCGTACCCCTATTTCAAGAAACCACCATGTAGCAAGCCATGTATGTGGCAATTGGGAAGCCATTGGGAACACTTTCCGTGTCGTTGCATACGGACAAACAATCTTTTTGACAGTGCATTGACTCTCACGGAAATCTTCGGTTGACTCTAAGGAACACCATTGGGAAGGCTTGTTTTGACTGAATCTTCAGCATGCAAGATATGGTATAGATATTTATCAGCAGGGTGGGATGACCCCAATTGATCACTGGCAATTGTTCTGTACCGCCTCGTTTGAAGGGGAGAGTTTACAGTTCCACTGCAGTTCCAGCTTCCCAAACCATGGTCTGATCAAGATGGGTGTCTCCTGAAATGAGGGTACCTCAAAATGCCTATATAATCATTTCTGGGTTAAACCCATCCACTGAGCATTAATTAACCATTTGCTAACCATGAAGCAGCCGTCTCTATTCACCATCATTGAGCCCTATGATTTTCCGGCGATTGTCGGCTATCATCCCTCTTATGATCCATTATCACCCATGAACCATCCATCCAGCACCACTGTCCACACATGGCTTTGGAACGGAACCCCTGGAGTTACCCACCGTGGCGCGCAGCCGTTTAGACGGCTGCTTCATCAGCCCACAAGTGAAGCAGGGCACAAGAAGTCTCATGGTCGATTAATAAGAATGGTCAATTATGTTTCATAACGGTTTGATGGTGGTCAAATGGTGTTTTATGATGGTTCAATATTGTTAGCACTTGTTGATAATGGTTCAGGATGGTTAAATGAAACAATTTTACATGCGACTTTGGCACAATTCAATTCCCAGGTTCAGAAAGGGCCGGAGTGCTTAGAGATGAAGGCACAGCTCCATCACACAGCAGGGCCAGGTGTCCCGTCCGTGCTTCGGGGCCTGACGAACCCACTTCTTGGTAGCTTTGGAACATGCTACCGATCCCTGGCAACTGACCATTTTCTTGCACTTCTTTATAACAATCACTATTGACCATTATTAAGCAATTAACCAGTACTAACCATTATCAACCATCATTAACAAGTATTAGCTATCATTAAGCATTCTTAACCATTACCAACCATTATTAACCATTATTAACCATTATTAACCATCATGAAACCATCATTCAACCAGTGGTTGATGGTCGTATGGCGACCTCTGAAACAGCTGGCGCCGCCGAGCCAACGGACACTTTCCGCCATGTGGCGCTGCGGCAAATGGTGGACCCTGATGGCTTTCACCGTGCAGGTGGGAGCGTGATCCAACGCACTGTGAGAATGGTGGGAATGACGTGGTTCACCATGGGTTAGTGGTGGTTGTTGGCGATGGCTAGTAGTGGTTAGTAGTGGTGGTTCATGGTTCTTAGTAGTGGTTGTTAAGGGTTAGGAATGATTCTCCATGATAAGCAATGGTTGTGGATGGTTGATGATGATTGATATTGGTCGATAATGGCTAATAATGGTGCGCATATTGATACAGATGGTGGCAAAAACACTGAAGAATGGTTGACATTGTCAACATCGGTGAAAATGGTGGTGATGACCATGGTAGACATATTTCATGCCAACAGTGGTATTAATGCTGAACAATGGTTGGTGGTGGTTCACAATAGCTAGTAAGGGTCTCAGCAATAATTAGTACTGATTGTGGTATATCATGAATCGTGTATTGCATGTTGATGGTCAACTAGGGTTCACGATAGTTGACGATAATGATAGCTGACAAGAATAAGGTTGAATGGTGACTATGGTAAACCAACTTGGCAATATAAAGTAATACTGTTTGGTTGGTGGTTTCTGATTGAGGTACTCCACCCCAAACATGTTGGTACCCCAAAGCATTGATGGGATCACCGCTCCTGGTGGTTGCCTCGCAATCATCTCGGAAATGACCATCTTTCATCACATTGATGGGCTACCTAAATCTTGAGACATCCGCCGCTGGTTCATATTGTCTGATTCCAACCTGAGCATATCGAAAGAGAGCTCACTCTGCTGCAAGATTGGAAACGGAATTCTAAAATGGCAGGGAAGTGTCCGTGATCGGTCAGGCATGGTAACACCAATGGATGCCATTGTCTGCAGCTGAAACGGTGGGGCTTCACTGGGTACCATGCTGGTAGAACCTTGATCTACAACTGGCAAGGTCAGATGAACTTGGGGGGCGTGAGGCCATGTCATCGCGAGGCGAAACTTTCTTTGATGGCATATCCACACGAATCATTGGGGTACTCTGATGCTTTGTCACCACTCTCCACGGCTCAAACCATCACTTAGCCGCTTAGCCATGCGAAAACATCCCGGAAACCATGCCCCCCAACTGCCATTCACCATCACTGACCACCATGAAGCCCCATGCTTGGCCCATCATGGGTTGGCAGCTCCCACCTCCGGGTGCACCCGGAAACCGCCCCACCAGGTGGCTCAAGGCCATTCCGATTTTCCGCTGCCAGAGCTGTGGAACGAAGTCATGGAATCCACCAGGCAGCGCAGGGCGGCATGGCATTCATCGTGGTTGACTCGGGTGGGTTTTCGTAGGGGTTGCTGGCTGGATGGTTCATGATTACTAGTGGTTAATAGTGGTTAATGGTGGACATGGCATTAGTAGCGGTTATGTACTATGAACCGCTATGAACCACTATTAATCAGTATTAACTGCTATTAGCCACTATTAACTAATGACTCAGTAAGCTTAATGGCATGGTGATAGATAGTGATTCATGGGGCTCAAAAGCCAACAATGACCCAAAAATGATGGGGTTAATGATGGTAAATGATGGAGTGATGGTTGGTGAATGACTGATTCACGGTCAATTGATGGTTCATTGGTGGTGAATTTTCGATTCTGTCAAAAGATAATGATGGTTGGAACAATACTGATGGTTGATAGTGGTTGTTGTTGATGGTGATGGTTAACAATGGTGAATTGGTGGAGCTTAATGTAGTTTCTGACTTGATAGCCTTCTCCTTGCACTGGTGCTGGTTAATAGTGATGGTGAATGGTTGACTATGATAGTTCAGTTAACTGGTGAATTGATGGTTGTAATTGATGGTGAATTGATGGTTACTGTTGGTCAATGATGGTTGCTGTAATGAATGGCAAATGAATGAGTACTGCTGGCTAATGATGGTTACTGCTGGTTAATTAGTGAAGGTTGGAATGATTGATCAACGGATGATCAGCTGATGAATGAAAGTACGTCAATGGTGAACTGCTGGCTGAGGTATGCTTGGTAGTGTGCTGGTTAAGTATGATTGTAGTAGTGGTCCGCCGTTTTTGTAGTTGACAACCCTGGCTAGAATACTATGGTTGATTAAGTATGTTTGGCATGGTTAGTATGGTTAGTATCGTTGGTAGTTGACAACCCTGCTTGTACTGGTGAAAAGTTATGAATGATAGCTAATCAATCAGGGATATCCAAAAAAATGACGGTTGATAGTGGTTTATTGATGGTGAATGATGGTTAATGAGACGGTCAATGATATGGCTATGGGTCAAAACCCTGTACCCCTGGTTCCCCCATCATTAACCATTGTTTTCCCTATGATTTGGTTGGTCATTATAAGCCATTATTGATGGTCAATATGGACCCATAGCCATATCAGACAATATTCGCTTCACAGCTTGATGAATCGCTGGATGATGACCTGTCTGGAGGGAGCCGTGCTACCCACGATGATATTGGAAGGGCGGATGCATTTGATGATAGGAATCCTTACTGTACATGCTAAACCACCAAGGGATGACGCGCAACGAAAAGGGTGGAAATCCGTGAGTCTCATGCCTGGAGTAATCTTCAGCGTGTTCACACAACTTTTTGAATTTGTTGATCAACCATCATTTAACATCATTGCCTTCGCTCATGGACTAGTCTAAAGCCTGAAAAACCATTGTCATGATTATGGGGGAACATCATATTCGACCATCCAGTGGTGGCAGTCAATCACAAGCTATTTCTGGTAACAAATGTGGTTTCATTTTCCAAATGCATCCCCCAATGGTTGGGGGTTACCATCTTCAGTGGGTGTTTTCGTCCCGTTAGAAGCCGTCCACTGGATGCCACTTGCCATGGTGTGCCCGCAGCCATTTTCCGTACGTTAACGTCGACCACCAACTCGTCTGCGCTGCCACATCGCCATGGCCAAGTCTGTGTTGGACGCATTGAAGGCCACCGGATGCGCTGATCTCAACTCAGCCATCGATGCCATCTCGACCAAGATGTTCCAGATCAAGGAGTTGAGCTGCGATTTCTCTTCGGGTGGCTGGCTGGTGGTTGGGAGCTGGTTGGAGTCAGCGGTATCCTGCCGCCCTTTAATGGGGGAGCCAGTTGGAGCTACCAGGAGTGACCTCACCAAATGGTACGGGTCAAGGGCAGAGGTCCGGGTGCCCTCCCTGAGACATGGCGACCAATGCTGCGAATGATCCCAGAAAACGAGTTGGGCCCGCCATTGGTCATGAATCCATCCACGTCAGAAATGTTGACAACCATTTGATGATATTATCCACCCATGAATTCGATCATTAACAATGGTCGAGAATGAATTGATTGCTAGGCATTCTGAATCATACTGTATATACAGTCGATTTTCGAACACACGTTATAACCATGATTCATAATTAACAACCACCATTAATCATTGCTTGCCATCGCCAAACCATCAGAAGCATGATTAACTATGCCAACAGTCTCAGAAATCATAGACTATCATCACCAACCATCATCAATCAATTATCACTGACCATCATTGACCATCACATCACCAACCATCATCAATCAAGCATCACCAAGCATTATAAGTCAGTATTAAACCATTCTCAACCATCATTGAACCACCATTAACCATCATTCAAGCACCATGCTTAACCCTAAACCTTAACCTTATAAAACCATCAACCCTTCGAAACAATTTCAATCGCCCTCCCAACACCAACCATCATTAAACCATCATCAACCACCGCTGAACCACCATTCTTAACCCCTAGAAACCCTTATCAACCATTAACCATCATTTAACAAGCTTTCTTAACCCAAGAAACCGTTATCAACCCATTAACCATCATTTAACCAGCTTTCTTAACCATCATTAACCAGCCTTAGGCCTTAGAAAGCACCACCAGGCTCACCAGTCGCATCCTACCGCAGTGCCCCGTGAGGAGCTGAAGGGCCGCGAGATCCTGGACAGCCGCGGGAACCCCACCGTGGAGGCGGGCCCTTTTTCCCAGCGCCGTATCGAGTGGGTGGGTGGAGCGCCTCAACGTGGGGTTTCAGCAGCGTTGAACTCAACGAGTCAGTGGGTTCATGGTGGGTTGATGGTGGGTTGATGGTGGGTTCAAGAGAACAAGTGGGTGGGTTAATGGTGGTGTTTAACCCCTTGATATGGTGTTTCATCGGTTAATGAATGGTTCACAAGTTAAGAATGGTGGCTTATTGGTGGGGTGGTTGATGAGGGTTGATTGATGGTTGACATTGATAACGGTGATTAGATGATGGTTCATGATGCTTAACTATGGTGGTCAATGAATGGTTCATCATGGTGATTTGATGATGGTTAATGGTGGTTTATAATGGTTATCATGATAGTTATCATGATGCTTAGTGATAGTGGGTAGTTAGTTGGACAATCAGTGACAACATCAAATGGTTGGTTAACGGTGGCTATGGATCATGACCATACCACCAAAACCGTCCTAGCAGTTGAACGGGTTTGTTCAGTTTTGTGATGTGAACAGCCAGGGGTACAGGGTACCCATATACACACTAAGGAGCACTTCCTACATTTGAATTCTGTTTGGATGATGGATGGTTGTAGCTGAATGATCGATTTATAGCCGTTGAATGGTTGGTTCATGGTTGGCTGATATTGGTTAATGGTTGTTCAATGGTTTTTGTTTAATGGCTGTTCAATGGTCAATGGTTGTTCAATCGTTGTTCATGGCTTTGTGGTTGGTTCATGGTTCAAATCTTGCTGAAGGAGCGATCAATGGTTGCTTCGCCTTTGTTCACTGCTTGGTTCATGGTTCCAATTCATGGTCGGTAAACGATTTGGATACACTGCACTGTGTCTTATCAACAATTTGTCAACAATCAGTGATTCATCAACCATGAGCCAACCATGACTCGGCTACTAAGCAGGCATCATCCACTCTCAACCAACCATCAAACCATATGACGCAGTAAGCCAACCAATAACCTCACCATGCACCAACTCTGTTCACCAACTCTTTTCACCAGCTATTCACCAGCTATTCAACCAACATCAGCCTTCATTCAGCCACCCCAACCATCTACGGCAGCCATCCGCCCCGACTCCGACGCTGCTCGCCGTGCTACAGGTGGACCTCACCACCGAGGGCGGCATCACCGTGACTGCTGCGGTGCCTTCGGGAGCCTCCACCGGTGTGCACGAGGCGCAGCGAGTCAACCTGTCCGGTTCGTTGTTGGGGTGATTCAATGGTTAACCAATGGTGGGGGATTATATACCCAATTGGTTCTAACCAATGGTTAATCAATGGTAGGGGTTATATGGTTAACCAATGGCTTAGACTTTGATATTATTCAACCAATGAATCAGCAATGGATCATCCAACTAACCAATGGTTAAGCAATGGTAGGGGTTTATAACCAACAAAATGAACCAATGGTTATTCAATTGGTTACATTATTATTGGTTAGGGGATTATAACTAATTGGTTCATTTTTTGGGCTTATTCATTTTGCTTAGTCAACCAATTGTAGGGGATTAGAACCAAGAATATCATGAAATTGGTTCGAGTGGTTTTTAGTCGATAGATAGATGGTTTAGAATTGTGAGATGGTTTTGTCGATCAATGGTTTAGTCGATAGTCAATAGTGACAATGAACATGCGCAATGATCATTAGTCATTGATCATGGATCGAGGGAATGAATGTTATGAATATTGATAGCCAGTGACCTATCCAATGACATTGGAAATCATTGTCAATGCTAACGATAGTCATTATCAACACTCAGTAATGACATTCAGAGTTCAAGTGATACTATATAGTCAACAACGACATTGAAGAGTACTTTTTTGACTTTGCTGGTGGTCTGGGGGCGTTGCCCGCGCACTCTGTGAAACTCATGCTATAAATTCTTCTGCGCTGTTCCATTGTCCTCGTGCCTGTCGATTGAAGTCTGGCTGCATAAGCTGCTGAGCATAGTCATCATCGCCTTTGTATAGCCGTGCGAACTCATCGTCAACTTCTTGCAGATCTATGGTTGCAGTTCGGCTGGCAGTGCGATGAACGTGATGGCTGACCAACGTCTCAGCTAGCGCAGCATTCATCAAACCTGGATATTCTTTAGCTCGGCTTGTAGCCCAGGCACCTGTGCGATCCCGCCCTCCCAGTTTGCCAAGACTTTCCCAGTGAACATGGACCTGAAATGGTTTGATGTCCTGGTGAAATCGTGGCAAATGTGATAAAGCCAAATGCGTAGGTTTCGGTGTGTCAGCTGAAAAAGCGGCCTGCCATATCAACACTCTGCGAAAGTGCGGATGTGTTTCCATGTAGTGAATCCACGGTAATTTCCATATACTGGGTCGTTCTGGACGACTCGGCTTCCGGGGATGTTCCAAAATTCCGCCAATACCACAAAGCAAGGCCGCTGCCAGCGCTCGCAATGCTACGAAAAGCAGGTAATTGGAAACCTGGAGTTGTTGAAGTTCGCCCTTTGTCAGCTGTGGAATTACCAGTGGGGATTCGGCTGAACGAATTGGTCGCGGAGCTTGTCCAGGCATTTCCAAATACCTGGCTTCACTCCATGTCTCGCATGGTGGTGCTGCGAGAACACCTCCAACTACACCACATCGGATCCAAGACAGCAATGTCGCCACCAACGTGTCATTGTACACATCATGCAGTGGTGACAGGGCAAGGTCCAACAATAGAACCCTGCCTGACGTGCCATGCTTATCCAGAGACAACTCAACGAAGTGTTGAAAATCGTTGTGTCGCCGTCGTCCGGAAAAGATGTATAAATACACAGGGCGATCGATGGTGCAGATAGGATCGATATCTGGAAAGATAACAAATCAATTATGAAAAATGACAATCAAGGGTAGTTCATGACAAATTTGATGTAGCATCAACCAGTGCTATGATAAGGCTTCTTGAGGGGACATAATGATGGTGATAAATGATAAGCATCAAACTCGTTGGAATCCAACGAAATGCGTTGTCAAGGCCCACTGGTGACAGGAAAATGGGTTTGTAGAAACTATGTATCCCAGGAGGTGAATATGCCAACAGCTTGGTACCCTGTTTGGCTACTGGTGGTACCCTGTACCCTGATTCCCGGTGACCTTGATTGAGAGGTGACAGCATTGCTGACCATCCATGATGGTTAATCATGGTGAGACATGGTGGTTGATTGATGGGGAATGATGGTTGGACACTTGTCAATTGCCACCAGATGCTTGATTATAGACAATGCTGGTTGATCCTCCAGGACTTCAATACCTGCTGCAACACCTTGTTGGGCCACAAGGCGAGGATCCGAAACGTCGCCAGGCGTGCGAACTGCGTGATGGTGACAAGGGCCGCTACCTGGGCAAGGGCGTCTTGAAGGCGCGGCGAGGGCTCAGATCAGCAATGATTTCTGTGGTGAAAGTGGTCATTCATCATCCATCCGGCAGTTGACAGCCTGGTGTACTCCAATGGCTAGTGGGGATCTGTACCAGATGCACCCCAAAGGTCCCCAAAGGCAAGGTCTTTGCTCCAACACTGAGTCGGGGTCATAAGCCCCAAGCAGGTGGTGAATGATTAAGAAAACATGATTAAGAAGGCTTTATGGTGCTTGTTCAGCATGCTCAACACAACATGCTTGATGGTGATTGAACATGGCTGACTAATGACGGTGAATGAATGCTGATGGCTCGCACTGGTTCATGGTGGTAGGCGATCGTCTTTTGGCCTTATCCAGATCTGTTCGACAGCACCAACGAGTCTTCCAGAATCGAAGTGACTTCCAGCAATGAGGTAGATAAATTTGGGACGACCATCACATAGATGGACGAACATCCCTGGCCAATGACCATGGTGTTCATCCCAAAGGGGATGGGAAGGCTGCCAGGGTGGTGTCGAGCCATAGCTGGAAAGGGAATTCGTGGGTTGCTGTCACCCCAGCATCGCCAAATGGCGGTTTCTCAAGTCATGACATCGGGGGACCCCAGTCATCATCCTTTATTAACCATTTATAGTAACAAACCAACCATTATAGTTGGTATATCCTCCATTATTGCTTATTTTCCCCTTGTTAATAACCTAACCATTTTAGGGATATACCAACTAGTAGATCATGGAATAACCCAACCATTTTAATTGATGGCTAGTGGTTTAATAACCCTTATTAGCAATAAATAAACCAACCATTTTAGGGCTTCCTTATGGCTTGAGAACCCACTGGGGCTGCGGCTGCCTTGAGATCAGCACCTGGAACAGGCCGTGGAGTCTGTGAACACCGTCCTCAACGCGGAAATGAAGGGCTTCGACGTCTCCAAGCAGAAGGAGATCCGTGAAATACCAACCTGCTGAAGCAAAGCAATGTAAACAAATGAATAAATAAATAGATAAATAAATGAATAAACAAATAAATAAATACATACATAAATAAGTATATATACATATATATATATATATATGCATAGACATGTATATAGATAGTTACACATGTGCGATGTGGAAGGAAGTCAAAGCATCTTGGCGTCATGAATATATTCAACTGCCAGTCTACTTTGTAGTGCCTGCAGTGTTGGTTTGAGCTTCCAGCGAGCAATGTGAGATTCCCCGAAATCGGCAAATTTTCATTCAGGAGTTGGATGACAAGATGATTGCGCTGGACGGTACTCCCAACAAGAGACTCTCGGCATTGAGGGGATGGTCGGAGTTATCAATGCTGTACCTGCAGAATCGCTGCTTGTTCTGCTGAGATTGTGGTCGAATGATTTTGGGCACACTCCTTCCTAGCGACACACCCGAATCATCCCAAATCTTATCTGCCTTTGCCACAACAAAAGGTTTGGGTTGGAGCTTCGCCATAGATTCCCAAACAAGGCTCAAAAGCACTGGGTGACCACTGGCTTCTCCGCTGAAACGATCCCAACAAATGGCCAGATGTCTCTGCTCTAGCAACCACACTGTTGTAATCATGCTTGCTTTACCAACATATTCTAAGCAGTCACTGCTTCATCTCAAAGAGTAACTCGCCTCTCCGGGTTGCCCCACCATGGTAGTATTGTGCCGCAGAATTGCGGATGACATTTTGATATACGCCGGTCTGTACCCTCAAACTGGTGGTGGCTCCCTATTAAGAATGATCACAATTTGAGGATTGTTTTTTGGGGGTACCCCGATTTATGGATGTGTTTCAGGCAATTCTTGTGACTCAAATATAAGCACTCCTCTTCCAAGTGAAGGTGACAGTGTAGAACATTGCCAACATTTGCTGGAATAGTCATACATCGATGTTTGCATGTTACGGAAAATGCAAGAGCTGGGTCAACATGGGATGGCCCAATCATGCCCCTGAATTTCACGGCAAATGGTACATACCTCTATTGCAATATTCACAATGTTGATACGTGCGCACTTATTTAGCACTTGCAGTACCCATGACATTTATTTGAGCAATGGCCAAAGTCAGATGATCAGAAAGAGGCACAATCAGAAACGGCTTGAGGAACGAGCAACCATGAGCAACCCATCATTCGGTGGATCCCCATTCCTGCGCAGCCTTGATCAAGTGGTATCAGTAGAACCCATGTCATCTAGTCATCAGCCTGACGATTTGATTACCGATAGACCATGAGCCATGGTAAGCGCCATGTCCAGCGAGTACCAATATGATAACCATTGTTGACCATCAACTGAAATGTAAGCATCATTTGAATAAACACTTATGAACCACCATCAATTCTCATAACCTTCAAGCTTTAGCATGAACAATGAACTAATCTCTGATCCTGTCTCACCATGAACAACAAACTGTCACAACTCATAACCATTCGTATGAAAATGGAACAATCATAAACCAACTTGAGCCAATCCACTTCACAGCCCTCAGCAACTTCAACCATGTTCTATTGACCACCATGAAGCACTAATCAACGTGAACCAGCGCCGAAACGCAAGCTGC
This sequence comes from Symbiodinium kawagutii, assembly GCA_009767595.1. Taxonomy (NCBI): domain Eukaryota; class Dinophyceae; order Suessiales; family Symbiodiniaceae; genus Symbiodinium; species Symbiodinium kawagutii. The sequence continues at coordinate 241,781 of VSDK01008697.1, read as the reverse complement.
ACCAGGCAAGTTGGGCGCCAACGCCATCCTGGGTGTGTCTATGGCAGCTGCCAAAGCAGCAGCCCAAGCACGAGGCTGCCGGCTGCCATGGTGTCTATGGCTGGCTGTTGGGTGGGAGGGAGCTGCGGCTGAAGCCAGAGGTGGCCAGTCCTACTGTAGCCCTTTATTATGGGGGAGCTAGGCCAGGAGCTACCAGTTGCCAGGAGGGTTCGTTTGCCAAATGCTGAGGGATGGACTTGTGAACCTCAAGCGGATGGGGATTTCTTGTGGGGTGGTGCTTGGTTGGCATTGTGAAGCAATCAAGCAGCTGGTCACCTCAAGTGAAAATGATGAGATTTGAAGGGCTCCCCACTCCAGTTTCTGTCGCTGTGAGCGTCGACAAGTCTGCAGGGGAAGGGGCTGGAGGGGACATTTCCAGGGTCAGTTTCTTTCAAGGTGAGGTAGAGTTGCATTGAAGATTCTCTGAGATCTCAATGAATTCAGTATAATCCAGTACAATCCAGCTTTTATGTTGGAACGAAATCCAATTTCTTCACTGTTCGCATCTCCTGCTGAGCGCACTATGCCATGAGACATTCCACTGGAATTTTATGCCAATTTCCATGATAGAACCAATAACCCAGCGTAATGTCATAGAGGTTCCCCTGCCAGGCGTGCCCCTGTACCAGCACTTCGCCGACCTGGCGGGCAACGGTGCCAAGCTCACCCTTCCAGTGCCCTGCTTCAACGTCATCAACGGCGGATCCCATGCAGGTGCGGGGGCCCCCGGGTGGGTCACATGACAGGTCTGACGGCCATGTGCCCAGCCTGCGCCAATGGATCACTGGTGATGACAACTTGGATGCGATCTGAGTCCGATCTAGGCTGGGGCCTGTCCATAAAACAAGTCTACTTGCCAAGTCTCTGGCTGTTTCCGTATTGATACGAATCCTTTTTGGTTCAGGGGAACCACCATGGCTATGGACAATCTCGACAATTCGTTTCATAGAGTGATGAAGGTTAGGCTGCTGAGGTTACGTTCCCCTGCGCTGATGGTTGTCCGCATGGTCGTTCTCTTGGGTAATTCTGGGACCACTGTTGTAAACCGGGAGGAAGCTACCAGATGTAGGATGTCTTATTAGTTTCAGGCAACAGATGATTTATTAGTGAAAAGCTACAGGTCACTTGGTTCTCATTCAAAGTCGGACCCTTCAAATTGACGCTTGCCTTCTCTACTTGTGTAGATTTTGGATGTTTTTGGCGCCCGAACGTGGGAGCTCTGAACGAACGTCAGAAGCAACTCGTGCAGGCAACAAGTTGGCCTTCCAGGAGTACTTCATCATCCCTGTGACCTGGCGGTACTGAAAAGGATGTGAAAGAACTGGTTGATTGTTGAATTTGTCGATCATTATTAAGGTGGATTAATGAAGGTTGATAAATAAAGGTTGGTTGAGGTTGATTAGATCATGCTTAAGGTGATTAATCGGGGTTCCTGATGGTGGATAATGATAAATGTTGGATAAGCATTGTTAACGGTGGTTAATGGTGGCTAATGATATGCTCAAAAATTGCTCCCTATTTTCAATCATGGTGAATGTCGGCGGCTAAAGTCTTGATGTTTGATAGTTCTTTGGTAATCTTTCAAAGTAGTCGTATCGCTCCAGAACCGAAAAGCTGCCCTCAGCAGAAGGATGGAACATTTGTTACGATGATGATGATGATGATGATGATGATGATGATGATGATGATGATGATGATGTTTGATCACTTGACGTCTTACTTTTTGTTGGTTTAGCAAGCTGTGATGGTCAGAGTAGGAAAATCCCGAACGGAATCAGCGTTTGTGTGGGCCTGATTGACAAGTGCTGCTAGCACAGGGAAGACTTCCAGTCGAGTTGCTGAAGTAGATAAGCTACGAAAAAACAACTAACTTTTTGTTGCTTGGTGACATGGTTGTATGTATTCACTGACATGATTAAACACGGTTAGCTTGACTTCGTGGTGGACAAGTTTATTCCAGGGTTTGTTCCATAGAACTACTGTACCTGTTAAGGAAACCATTTCACCCCAAATATCATACTAGGTTAGGAGCATTAGGTATTTTTCATGACACATCGCCGTTGTAAACTGTAGCTTGAAGCCCAAACTTTTCTGACCAAATTGCTTCGGGGCCAAAAAGGTTGCAGTTGCAATGGTATTCGGAGTGATGGTAGCGCTTTTGCTTGCGGGCAAAAAGAGGTTGGACAATGCAACATTCTGGCTTTGGATGACGGACTGTCATACACCAAGGTTTCTGCAGGCTCCATCCAGACAGTGCTTCTCCGAAGCGATGGTAGTGTTGATGCTTGTGGGGGAAATTTGGACGGACAATGCGAAATTCCAACTTTTGGTGAGGGGCTGTCGTGCACCCAGGTTGCCGCAGAGTGCTTCTTGGGAGTGATGGCAGTGTTGTTGCTTGTGGGCACAACGTGAACGCAGAAAGCGACATTCCAACTTTGGGTCAGGGACTGTCATGCACCCAGATTTCTGCAGGGCTACACGGTGCTTCTTCGAAGTGGCTCCGAAGAAGCACTGTGTGGGCCATGCCTGCAACAACCTGGGTGTACGACAGCCCCGAAGCGGCGGTAGTGTTGTTGCTTGTGGGCGAAAGGGGAACGGAAAATGCGACATTTCATCTTTGCAGCCTTCTGGTAAGCTACGTTAGTGACATGCCACTTGTGAGAGCCGTTGTTGTTCAACTCGATCTTGATTGTTATGCTGGTGCATTCACCATCGCATGCTCATACTTGACGGGCGAAGAACAGTTACGCTTGAACGTGCTGGGGTCAGATTTGGCGTGAGAAATGCGCAAGCATATTGCTGTTGAACTCAGCACACACCTTCAGAGCCTTCGTTTGGTTGTGCCTGGCGGACAGATATTGGCCGAAGTATGCCATGCAAATCCAAGAGCCACACTTTCAGATGTGAATCAAAGCTGCCATCGTTGGTGGCTCACGCAGTGGCAAAAGAAGTTTCGTTGAGATCTTTGTGTTCGCAGCAGCCTGGTACCAGCTCAGTTTCAGGTCCAGACGAGTAGACATCCACTCACTGACCAGACAGGTTTGACCCTTTGCCATCGAGTTTCAACAGCAACAGCAGCAACAGATGCTGACTGAAATATGACCCAGCTGCTGGAAGTGTTGTGACTTTTGAATAGGGTTCCTGCTTTCACAGAACAGCAACCACCGGCACCCTACACCTGCAGTTTTTTCCATCGTCCACTGCAGCTTGTTGAGGTTGGAGCTTCTTCCTTCAAGGACGCCATGAGAATTGGCTCCGAGTGCTACCACACCCTGAAGGTGGGACAGTCAGAGCACTTCAAGCAACTCTTACTTGACTATTAATGTTATTGTTGTTGTTGTTGTTGTTGTTGTTGTTGTTGTTGTTGTCGTTGTTGTTGTTGTTGATGTTGCTGTTAACGTTGTTGTTGTTGTTGTTGTTGTTGTTGTTGTTGTTGTTGTTGTTGTTGTTGTTGCTGTTGTCGTCGTCGTTGTTGTTGTTGTGGTTGTTGTTGTTGTTGTTCTTGTTGTTGTTGTTGTCGTTGTGGTTGTGGTTGTGGTTGTGGTTGTGGTTGTGGTTGTTGTTGTTGTGGTTGTTGTTGTTGTTGTTGTTGTTGTTAACGTTGTTAACGTTGTTAACGTTGTTAACGTTGTTAACGTTGTTGTTGTTGTTGTTGTTGATGTTGCTGTTAACGTTGTTAACGTTGTTGTTGTTGTTGTTGTTGTTGTCGTTGTTGTTGTGGTTGTTGTTGTCGTCGTCTCGTTGTTGTGGTCTTGTGGTTTCTGTCTCGTTGTTGTAGTCTTGTTGTTGGTTGTTGCTTGCTGACTCTTGGTGGGTGGTATGCCTATGGTGCCCCTGTCGTCTTTGTTGCTGGCAGGGCATCATCCCATCATAAACCATAGCTATAACCAGCTCTTACAGTATTCTTTTTTAGATGTTGACTTCACTGTAAAGATGTAATATATAGTTATAACAATATAACTACTCTACCAGTAGTACCCGGGCAAGCCGGGGGCGGAAGTTTCCCAAGGTCAAGCACTATAAGGTCAAAGAAAACAGTGGCCTATAATTCAGAGGCAAAAGTGCCTATAGTTTGTTG